>ML677326.1:53664431-53754281 GCA_007922305.1 Dermatemys mawii | reverse complement strand
GTTATATATATATATATATATATATATATAAAACAATGAAATTCCAAGGCTATAATTAATGGTGGAATTTGCTTCATTCTGTTGAATAGTATTAGGTCTTTAGGTGGGCATGAACAGAAGCCTGCATTCAAAATGGCAGAGCAAATAAATGATCAGGAAAAAACCACATGAGACATGATAGAAATTCAAAATGAGCATGAAATACAGAAATATCACAATTTTCTTCTCTTTATCCACTACCTATGTTGAAACACAGTCCCAGCAATAAAATATTTTATAAAATGCTGCATTTTACAGTAATAGAAAAAGAATCTGTTTATACTGTCAACACTTTTCGTTATCATTTATTTTCTGTAAAATCGTTTACCTCAGTGGTAGCTATTGATTTTTTGAACACTTTATATCTCGCACACTCAGCTCCAAGCTGTTTCTACTGTGGACCTTTCACTTGCATGGAATGGAAAGATGACATGTCCCTACAGCTGTATAAGAGCCACTTGGCTAGATATGAGTCATATGCCCAAGGGGCAAGGAAGGAGTTAAAGTACAATGTCTTGTTAATAGTGTTGTGTCCCTGAAGACTGCAGCAATCAGTTACATGAAATATTTTCCTATGGTTAAAGTTGTTACATCTTCCAAATATTAAATACTAGAAACATAGTCAAAATGAAGTGCACAGGCAGTGCCATTTGCACTGGAGTGAACTTCAGTCCACTTAAAAAGAGAAGCCTAATAAGGTTAACAGATATAAAAAAATATATGTTCTAACACAATTGTACTAGAATAAAAAAACCCAAGGAAAGTATTTAATGTTAGAGAGAATAGTTTGCAATATAAAGTAGCAGGTTAGCATTACATTTCTGTTGCCAGTTTTATTAGCGATTTTGTTTTTTGAACCAGTGAACAGAGAGGCCCATGAAAACAATCTTGCTTTGCTAAAGACATTCCCTAAACACTATTTGTTAATCAGAAAAGCACTAGTTAATAGAGAAGTCCACTGAAAATATCAGCAATCAGGAAAAATGTGTATTTCATGGCTTAATGTTAAGAAGAGTAATATGTACAATCCTAAAAAAATAAAAAAATCTCTAGATACTAGCACTCTAAAAACTGCTCACTTCCCTTAGGTATCACACATCTATTAGGGGAAGATGTTCTTTGGTAGGAAACATAATGCTTAGCTTAGTGTGAGTTGTTTTGGGGTCTCTGATTTACAATTTCTCAACAAATTGTTTCTGTTTAACATCCCCTTATCTGAGTAATTAATGTTTTATCTTTCACAGACAGGAAGATAAAAGAAAGCCTTAGGAGTCATATATAAAATGTAAAAGTGCTGCAATTAAGTTGTCTAGTGGATTTAAAAGTTCACACTATAATTATGTATCACCATTACTGATGCAGGATTTGTGTAACTTTATGGCTAAATATGACTAAACTGAATGCACTAACCCTCCTCCAATAGACAATACTGGGCTGATTAGTTGCATCTCCTCCCTCATTGCGCTGTTCTCTTCAACTAGTAATAATAATGTCTATTATCTCTGCTTTTTTCTGAATTAGTTTTTCTGAAAATCAAATTTAAAGTGTTATGGTGAAAGATAAGATAGGTGGATAGGAATCCACCTAGTTCCTAAGAAAACTTTGACTTATCTGGAGATATCTCAATTACAGTGTAAAATATTCTGTATGTTTTAAAATGTATATATTTTGCAGAGCCACAAAGAAAGTCAGAGTTTGATCAAGCTCTAATTTTGGTTCTAAGACCCATTGTTAGTGGGCAAAATCTAACATCACTGATGTTGGTTTCAGAAGGGCTTTGGATGAGGCTCTTAGATCCTATATCTCTCGATATTTAGTTCTATGCCTAGTTCATTAAACCACATTGCCTTTCTCTCTCTCACAACCCATGACAAGTCACTTATCTTTTCTGAGAGAGAATTTTTAATCTGATTTATTTAACTACCTATAGGCATCTGTGGACATCTTCAATCTGATTCTCCACTGCCTTCTCACACTGTGCCATCATCTACATGTATGTTAAGTGGGTGTAAAATGCTACCACATCATCACTCTCCATTCTCATTGGGAGTTGCATCTTATGTCTACTTTGTGCTTGTTTTAAGAAGGATTGAACAACCACATGAAGAGCAGGTCAATACAAAATTGGGGAGAAGACTTTTTATTTAATGTTTGCAAATATCAATCCCCAGGTTTTGCAGATGGACAAACTGAGGCTCAGTAATGGCAAGTGCATTTTTCTTAGTATAGCTGTTATCTAGTGGATAAGGCTTTAAACTGTGAATCTAAGAAAACTGGATTCTAATCTTGGCTCTGTACCGATTGCTATGTAAATTGAACATGTTACTTAATCTCTCTCAACCTGAGTTGCCCAATCTATAAAACAGGGGTGGTAATATTTATCCATTTATGAACTAATATTTGTTAACAAAACAATATTTATTGTTATGAACTGTACTAATATGGGGACCTGGTAAAGGGTGGGAAACAGAATACGGGACTGCTCCTTTTTTATATATGTATAACTCACTAGACCATCTAGCTCTTCTTCAAAACTAACAAGTGCTAACACCCAGGTACAGAGGCTATTGCACAGGAAATTTTAAAAGTGCTACAATTTTGTGGAAGTGTTATTAACTTGAAAACAGATTGGTCACCACGACCAGATGGTATTTGCTCAATACTTCTGAAGGAACTCAGGTACGAAATTGCAGAACTACTGAGGTACAATGAGGAGTTCTTGTGGCACCTTGGAAACTGACAAATTTATTTGGGCATAAGCTTTTGTGGGCAAAAACCCATTGAATCAGATAATTGAGGTATGCAACCTATTTGCTGCTGAAATCAACCTCTGCACCAGAATTAGCAAATGGTTATTTATTTATTTTTTTAAAACATTTTGGAGGTGATCCTGACAGAGTGGTACGATTAACTTTTGTACCAGGCAAATTGAATGAAACCGTAGTAAAGAACAGAATTATCAGACGTGCAGATAACTTTTCCTTGATCTATTGTGTTCAACATGACTTTTGTAAAGGGAAATTATGCCTCACCAGTCTATTAGAATTCTTTCAGGTGTCAACAAAGATGTGGACAAGAGTGATCCAGTGGATAGTATACTTTGACTTTCAGAAAGCCTTTGACAAGGTTCCTCACTAAAGGCTCTTAAGCAAACTAAGCAGTCATGGGATAAGAGGGAAAGACCTCTCATGGATCAGTAACTAGTTAAAAGGTAGGAAACAAAGGATATAAATAAATGGTCAGGTTTCATATTGGAGAGAGGTAAATAGCAAGGCCCCCCAAGGATCTATATTGGGACCAGTACTGTTCAACATATTCATGAATTATCTGGAAAAGTTTGCAGACAACACAAAATTACTCAATATAGTTAAGTTCAAAGCAGACTGATGTCAGTTACAAAGGGATCTCACTAAACTGAATGATTGGGCAACAAAATGGCGGATGAAATCCAATATTGATAAAAGAAAAGTAATGCACATTAGAAAACATAATCCTAGTTATAAATATAAAACAATGGGGCCTAAATTCACTGTTACCACTCAAAAAAGAGATTTTGGAGTCATTGCAGGTAGTTCTCTGAAAACATTTGATCACTGTGCAGCAGCAGTAAAAAAAAAAAGGCAAAAAGGTTTTTAGGAACCATTAAGAAAGGGATAGTTAATGAGACAGAAAATATCATAATACTACACTGTAAATCCGTGGTATGCCCTTACTTTGAATACTGCATGCAGTTCTGGTTGCCCCATCTCAAAAAGATAAAATAGAATTGGAAAAAGTACAGAGAAGGGCAACAAAAATGTTTAGGGAATAGTTTCCGTATAAGGAGAGAGTAAAAAAAAAGAACAGTGTGTTCAGTTTAGAAAAGAGACAGCTGGGCAGGGGGAAGTGATAGAGATTTAGAAAATTATCCATGGTGTGGAGAAATGTGACTAAGGAAATGTTGTTTATGCTTTCATATAACACAATAAATGAACAGGCAGCAGGTTTAAAAAATAAACATAAGGAAGTACTTCTCCACACAACAGAGTCAACCTGTGGAACTTGTTATCAGGAGATGATGTAAAAGGCAAAAGTATAACTGGGTTACAAAAAAAAACAGGTAAGTTCATGGAGAATAGGTCCATCAATGCTGTTAGCAAAGATGGTCAGGGATACCACCCAAAGCTTGGGATGTCCCTAACTCTCTTACAGCCAGAAGCTGGGAGTGATCTCTGAGTAATTGTCCTGTGCTGTTAATTCTCTCTGAATCATCTAGCACGAGATGCCTTATGAAGACAAGATACTGGATTAGATGAATCAATAGTGTGCCTATTGACCATTCCTATGTTCTTATTTATTTAATTTTGATTTAAAAGCAAAACAAACACTTTGTTGTTAATGTTTTGCCCAGATACTTGTCCATTAGCCCAACAGTTAACTAGTTGATATTGGCAAGTTTTCCCCTTTAATTTCCTTTGCAAACAGCATGTCCCAAACACTCCAGGAGGATGTTCTAACCATGTCAACAAGAGAAAAAAAGAAAGCAAACTTCAAAGCTCAGAAAATGTATGTTTTCAGAGTTTTGTACTCTGCAGGATTTACAGTTGTCTAAGGAGCCTTTCAAAGATAAGCCACCAAATAAATCTGTATTTTTACTTCATGTTCCTCCAGACAACTAGTGAATTATTTTTCTGAGTATATTGTCTGTCTGATTTAAATTGCAAGATTCTTCAAGTTGGAACCATTTCTTCAGCTATGTATTGTATGCCACTGCACAAATTGGAAGAGCTCAATAAATAATAATTTAATGTACAGTCCTAATGTACAGTCCATTGCAATAATAAGGCAATTATTTTTCAGGGAATAATAATACATAATGATGACCAAACATCAAAAGTTTGCAGAGGTTTGGGTCTGATAACTATCCATAAATGGGTTACACATCTAGAGCTTATAGCATATGTGAATTTATCTGAACAGCTCTGGCATAGTAATCAGGCTGCAAATCTCCTGAGGATAGACTGTTTCATGAGATATGCTTTTCCTCCTGATTCTGGCAAAATTGGAAATGCTATGAGAATAGTCTTGCATTTTAATCACAGTATTTCATTTCTTCTGCCTCCAGTTCAAACTAGTGAAGAGACATGATTAAATTAAAAAGCTTATTTAGGTTTGGCTTTAGTTTGGAGACAGGGTTTGGCTCTGTTTTTATGTTGTCCAACCTGGTTTACTCATTTCTTAGTATGCAAAGTGTGTGATGACTATATATGAATTATAAGAAATAAAAACTTCATATAAATGTATGGAACAGTTGTTAAGGCACTGTCTACCAGTAGAAAAACTATCCATTGCTGCCAGTGGCTTTCTATACAGAAGTAGCTGTGCAGATTAGTTGCAAATGTAGACAGGGACAAACCATATTTAGCACCATTTTAGTAAATATGGTTAAACCCTGTCAGTGGCACCCTTACCGATGGAATGACCTCCATCATTCCATAGGAATAACACAAGAATTGCTGAACTGGATCAGACCCACGGTCCATCTAGTCCTGATTTCTCTCTCTGACAGTGGCCAGTACCAGATGCTTCAGAGAAAGGTGCAAGAACCCCAAAAGTGGCACGCGAGCCAATTTCCACTGGCCCACGGGGAGAGCTCAGCCCCTCACGGCTTTGGAGTTACCCCCACTGCCGCCTTCTCAGCTGCCGCCTGCCCCACTCAGCTCTCGCTGCCAGACTGGGTTCCCTGCACCTAGGCCGGCAGTGGGAGCTGACTGGGGCAGGCGGTGGGACCCCCTCTGGCAAGGAGCCAGCATGGAGAACCCCAAAGCGGCAGCAGGCTGCACACTCAGCCCGCCGCCGCTTTGGTATTTCCCCTGCAGGCTCCTGCCAGCTGGGGTTTCAGCTCCTGCTGCCAGCCTGGGCTGCCTGCGGGAACTGACTGGGGCAGGCGGTAGGACTGCCGCTGGCAAGGTGCCAGTGGGGGAAACCCCAAAGCCATGGCGGGCTGAGTGCTTAGCCTGCTGCCACTTTGGGGTTTCCCCTGCAGGCTCCTGCCAGCCCGCTGTCAGCCTGGGTTCCTTATACCCAGGCTAGCAGCGGGAGCTGACTGGGGCAGGCAGTGGGACCCCAGCTGGCGGGAGCCTGCAGGGGAAATGCCAAAGCAGCGATGGGCTGAGCCACTCAGCCTGCCCCCGCTCTGGGGTTCCCCCTGCTGGCCCCTTGCCAGCCAGAGTCCCCACCTGCCTCACTCAGCACCTTCACCCAGGCTGGCAGTAGCCTGCATAGAAAACCCCAAAGGGGGTGGACTGACTCCCTCACCCCATCCCCTTCTGCCCGAAGCCCGCCCCTTTCTGGACTGGCACGGGAAGCCCTAGTTAAATGAGGATTCGGCACTCCACCTCTGAAAGGTTGCCGACCCCTGCTCTAGTACCTATAAAACCTGAAGAATTAGATTTTTATCCTTTCCAAAACTATTTTGACAAATTAGATTTTGTACTAAGACATTGTTTTGATGCTTGTTGTAAAAATAGTAATATATAAACATGAAAAATTGAAATGAAAAATTAATTTTAGTATTAAAATGTCAACTTTTTCCAAAACATGGACATTCTCATTATCCATATAACTCTGAAATTGTCTAATCCCTCCTGGAATCTTGTTGAATTCTTGGCCTGAACAAGAACTTATAGTTCATAACGCATTGTATATTTCTAACAGAACTGGTCTTCATCACCTGAGTTCTGTAAGCTATTTCTCATACTGTTAATGTCCCGCTCTTGCATACCCTGGAGTTTATAAGCAGGCGATGCAGAAGAATGAACTCCTAGAAGACTGGAATAAAGCTCAGCAGCAGAAGCAGAAACTTGACTCTGAGCAGCAGTTTTGGAGAAAGATTATGATGCTCTTCTAAGGCGTGAGAACCAATAGCCTTAAGGTTATGAACACACTAGAAAAATTACCTATTACTGACAAGAGATGATAACAAAGGGTACGGATGAACATAAAAATGAGTGTAGATGAAGGAAACTGTGTTCAACATGTTCAGTAGGTTTTAATCATACTTACTGAAATCCAGCTGGGCATGGCTTATCCTTCACTACATTATTCTAATATGGAAATTGACAAATCTTCTGCATCCTCTGATGGGTTTTTTCTGCCTCATGAGAACACAGGATATAGTCACTGTAAGTATAAGCTCCAAGATGCTCAAGAGGAGTACTGCAGAAAGCTCAAGTAGTGAAAGCAAGTTGGGTTACGCATGTACAATGGAACAGGGAGATAAGCTCTATTATGGAGCAATGCAAACCGTTCTTCAGGTCAGGTTGATTAGCTTCCCCTTATAAGACCAATTTACAACATTCCTCTAACAGTCCAAAAATAGAATCTATTTTTCTGGAATTTTGCATTGGGAAAGGGCTAGATCCCTTAACTATTCATTGTCAGCCATTCTAGCAAGTTGTTTTTATTTTTAAGATGTAGACTTTTTGTAATGAAAGATTAACGGTGCTTTTGGTCTTTATGTGGACTCCATTGAGAGTTTAATTCCTTTTCAATGACTTGTTTAATTCTCATTTATGCTAAGAACCCTTTATAGTACTCTGATCACGTAGAGGAGACTTAAAGTGGGGAAAAAATACATTTATACTTTCTTTAATGGCCCTTTCACTGCAAAAGTGTTGTAAAGGACCCTTGAGGTAAATGAGAGTTTGATCTTAAATGTGTTCACAAATAAATATAGGGGAGACATGAGAAAATGTAGAGACAAGTGGAGAGCTCTCCAGTAAGATGATGAGGAATGTCTCATATGAAACATGAACTAGAAGGCAAAGGTCATTACTATACAAGTTAGTCCTCTTATTGCTGTATGCATGTTTTAAAAATGACTGTAGAAACACTTTTATTTCTAGTGGCAGAAACCTAGAAAACTAAAGGGAACAAAACACATTTTCAAGAAAAAGTAAAGGTGATACATATTCTAGTAATGCAATCTCTGTTAATTCTCTGCTTTGTTATTCTCAGTTACTAAAGTGAAGGTGTGATCTGCTAATGGTAGCTAATATAAAAAGAACATTCACTCTGAAATTGTTTAGTTGTCCTAGTACTTTAGTCATAAGTGTCATCTCATAAATGAATGCTGGTCTGGCCTGGAAGAAGGACCATTGCATCCATGCTAATAAGATCCAACTGTTCCAAATCCTGCATAAGGGGCGTAAATAGGCTGCACTCGTGTTCCACACCATAGGCTGTAAAACCAACCACTGAAGGGTTGATCTGCAGCTCCATAGCCTGCTGTGGCTTCCCTCCTCTACACCCTAATTAATTTCTGGAGCAAAGACTTTGTGTAAGGAGGCATGAATTTTACTCCCACTGTACATTTTGCACTCATCTATTCATTTGAAAATATATTCTAATTAATTTACGCAATGAACCATAGCTGCTCTTTGAAACAAATATTAGAACCAAGTTTATGGGCTAATAATCAGTATCCTCTTTCCAATGTTCTTCTCTAATTAAAAATAAGAGTCTCTTTCTGGGATAGTCTGATATAATTGAACTGATTTTAATTGCCAAATTAAACAAAAACTGTATTATATTTAAAATTAAATTATTCTGCTAAATTAAATATATATAAATATTGAATACATTTAAAATCAAATTCAAAGTGAAGAATTTAATTACTTCCTAGTGGGTCATATCGCAGCAGTTTCCTCCTCAGATAGATGCAGCCATGTTTGCAAGATGAAATTCAGCAATAGACTTTGCAGACACAGAGGCAAAAGTGGAAATTGTATTTCTGCAAAAGCATATTAGCATAACTTTAAAAATGTGACTTCTTTAAAATACCAAGCATTTTTTCACAGAGATCTTTTTGCCATTATGATAGACTAAATAGTCTGGAGCCTTGAGGCCTTAAAGAAGCAGCATTTTCTATGCTATGACAGTTATTCAAAACATAGCTTCAGGAGCCCCACATTTGCAACTGACAGTTCTCCCCTCAGGTTTAAAATGCAGAATTGATGAGAATACAATATCCATTGTTGTTGCTGTGCTATCTTAAACAGTGACTGATTCTTATCCCTTTAGATTAATGAGCACCATAACTTATACATTGTGCATTAATTAAATGAGCATCTCTCAGAGCCAAATGATGCCCCATAAGACAATATGTGCAATTCACATTGACCTCAATGAGAACTGTATGCATTTTTCTCAAGGCAGAGAATAGCTTTTTTTTTAAAAAAAAGGAGACATATATTGAAATAGAGTGAGCCAAGTTTAACCCAGCTGTAATATTACTGATTTCATCCAGGTTGAATGTGGCCCAGTTTATTCTGCTTTGGAAAGAAGTGAGATTTTTCAATCCATTCCTCTTAGAAGACTAAAAGGTCATGTGCTAGGTGGACAAAGGTGACTGTGATGCTGACAGACCAGTTTAAGCCAAACCCATAGGACAATTCACTTGTACGTGAATGGCAAATAAGTGTTAAGTGTTAGTACATGTTGAAACTAATTCACTTGTATGCTAATAGAGATCAAAGAAGTTGATTATATTGTTTTCATCTGTCTATATTCTGTAGTTTGCTGTTACACTACTTCCATGTTATGTATACCCTGTAATTAAATAACCCTATATCAAAAGTGTGTTAATGAAGAATGCATTCAGATGTTAGAACATCATAGACAATAATGGAATGTTACCTGTATTATTCTTATTGATCTATTCCTATGTAATGGCAGGCATTTGCATTATGTTTATCTCTATACCTAAATTTCCCATCCAAGGAGAGTGCTAACTTCAAAGCAAGGGGCCACTGAGTTCACAATGGAATAAAGACTAAATCTGTATTCTTCAGAAGCAGCCAACAAAGAAAGGGCCAGGTGGGTACTGAAATGATCAGCTCACTTTCTGTGAGAAGAAAATATAAAAGATGGATTCAAGGAAGATCCTTCATTTCTGAATCATTTGGACACTGGAGCCTATAAGAAATGTTTTAGGCAGTGTGATTAACAGCTCTTACATATGGTTCTTTCCTCAGAGGGAAAATTGAGAAATATTTTTAGTTCTATTTAATCATGTGTGTTTTGTACTTGGAATACAAAGTTGTGAGGTTTAGGGTTACCCTTGGATCTTATATGAGTTCATTCTATAGTTTTGGATGAGCCCCTGAGAAAGTTTTGTCTTCTGCACAAACTAGCTTTAACTTTGTGGTAGATAGTTCCACTGTCCCAGAGCAGCAGAGTGCCTCATTCTGGAGCACTGGTCGTCGCTTAGGTTTCCTGGGCCCAGATCATTGAAGAGGGGCAGAATCTCAGCTGGTGTAAATTATCATAGCTCCATTGAAATCAGTGGAGCTATGACAATTTACGTCAGTTGAGGATATGCCCCAGGGACCTTGAATTTGGCACAATACTCTGGAGGGAGACAGTTTCATGAGCATGCTCCATTCTTTGCTTTTTAGGTATGCTTAATATTTTCCATATGTATTAAGCTGCATATCTGTTGTGAAGACAACCTATGGTGGTAATATGATGTGACTCATCATGATGTGACTCATCAAAATACACACATTTCACTCATTTGTCAGACATTTTGTTTGAGAAACCCACAAGTTGGTGTGTTCTGTGTCTCCCTCTGTGCCCAATCTGCAGAGAGTGGGAGTCTGTGACAACTCTGTTTCAGAGTCTACCTCTTTAGCACATGCTGGAGAAGATGCATGCTTTTAGCTCTACAGGTCATCAGCTCAATCACTGGTATTTTTCACAATGGCATGTTTGATGGTTGAGAAGTACGCTTCATAATTTTACGGAAGAGGGAATGCAGTATATAAGAACATAAAAATTGCTGTTCTGAGTCAGACCAAAGGGCCACCCAGCCCAGTATCCTCTCTATCGACAGTGGCCAATGCCAGATGCACCGGAGTGAGTGAATCTAACAGGTAATGATCAAGTGATCTCTTTCCTGCCATCCAACACCCGTCACTGACAAACAGAGGCTAGGGACACCATTCCTTACCCATCCTGGCTAATAGCCATTAATGGACTTACCCTCCATGAATTTATCCAGTTCTCTTTTAAACCCTGTTATAGTCCTAGCCTTCTCAGCCTCCTCAGGCAAGGACTTCAACAAGTTGGCTGTGTGAAGAAGAACTTCCTTTTATTTGTTTTTAACCTGCTGCCCATTAATTTCATTTGGTGGCCCCTAGTTCTCATATTATGGGAATAAGTAAATAACTTTTCCTTATTCACTTTCTCCACACCACTCATGATTTTATATACCTCTGTCATATCCCTCCTTAGTGTCCTCTTTTCCAAGTGGAAAAGTCCTAGCCTCTTGAATCTCTCCTCATCTGGGACCTGTTCCAAATCCCTAATTATTTTAGTTGTCCTTCTCTGAACCTTTTCTAATGCCAGTATGTCTTTTTTGAGATGAAGAGACCATATCTGTACACAGTATTCAAGATGTGGTTGCACCATGGATTTATATAAGGGCAATAAGATATTCTCCATCTTATTCTCTATCCCATTTTAATGATTCCTGACATCCTGTTTCCTTTTTTGACTGCCACTGCCCACTGAGAGGATGTCTTCAGAGAACTATCCATGATGACTCCAAGATCTTTTTCCTGATTAGACAGATCTCCTGGTGTAAGACAGGGAGGGCACCCTCTGCTTCAGGTGGTCCTCATCATTTGCAATTTCCACAAATTTATGAGACTAGATAGTGTTTTGGAAGTGAGTGATAACACAGACTCCTCTAAGGAGCTTCCTTCTAGCTGATATCATCTAGCTAAATAGAACTGGTCAAAAATTTTACAATGAAACTTTCTTCCAGAGGAAAATGCTAATTCATCAAAATGTTCTATGCAAACATGTAGATTTTCACAAAATTCTGTTGTTTTTCAATTTAAATGTTTCAATAAGATTCCAACCCTATTGGAACAGAAAATTTTTGATGTTTTCATTTTGAAATGAGTTTATTATATTTAATATTTTATTATATTTTGTTTTTATATGTTATATTATAAAAACATATTAAATAAAATGTCACTACAATAAAAAAGATGTTTGAATCAAACCCCAGTCCATCTTCCCATACCAAATGACCAACCAGAGGTATAATTCATCATGGTAATGATTCAATTTTATTTAATAAAAATAAAAGCATTTCAGATGGGATTATTTTTGTTCAGCCTTTTCCACTGATATTATACAGTACCTACATTTCAGCATCAGAGGAAAGACATTTTTGATGGAGAGACTGATGAGCTGATTGTAGCATAGATTAGCAAATTTATTTTAGAGGGTTTTTTTCTATTTGAGCCAAAAATAATAATTCAAATAGCAGGATTTTCTGTAAAGTGGAAATTCCAGTTCCAACCAGCTCTACCACTAAACATGAAAGGTTTTTCTCAGTTTATTTACCTTTGGTATCTTTTAAATGAGGATAAAATGTTAGACACAAAGCATTGGCTAAGGCACATCACAGGTTCTCTCACTCTTCAAGAGAGTTGGCATAGCTAGAAGTTATTTCACCAGCACAGTTTCTCCTTCTGATTCACAAGTGTGCGCAACTCCCCTGCTTCCTGATTCTGCAGTGTTGAGGCAAAATAACTCCCCCACATGCATAGAATGTGTGACAGTCAGGTGTGCCAGTCTGTTGCTATACAAATGTCTGAAGTCACAATTCAAATTTTGTGTCAGAGTGCAAAGTTGATGAAGCTGGAGTACCTATTGCTTTTAGATGTTTGGTGAAGATGAAAGTGAAAGCCTTCTGGGGCACTGGAGTGTCTAAGCAACAGTTTTATGGGCAATATGAAGGAGGAAATAAATGTACAAATCTTTCCCCTGATGTTCTAATTTACATGAGTCACAGGTGACAGTCCCTTCGATGGTGGTGGTTCCAGCCCCACCTGTAACACACTTAGCTTGCTTCTCCAAGTAGAGAAAAGAATCAGTCATGTGATAAACAGGTCATACTGTTCAATCAGGCCTTCAGGCGTGGCGATATGGTAGAAGACTTTGGAGAGCAAGGGAAGACTCCAGGTAGGAAGGCTTGGGAGTTGCTGCTTGAAAGAGAACAGGGAGAGACTCAAAAGAGTCCTAGAGGGGCTGAAGAGATGAGGTGCACTGAGGAAGGTGAGTCTGGGTCCTGCTTGAGCCTGGAACTGGAAAACTCTTTGTTTTATGTTTGGTTTGTACTTCAATTCCATTCTCAATTCAATTTTTCTTCAATGATTTAGACAGAGGACCAAGACACTGCAGCATTCAGACTAGACTAGTAGGTTGGGGAATCTAATGTGAGTGAGAAGTAACTGAGACAGCAACTAGCCCGAAACTAGACCAGGTAGGTGGCACATCTCAAATATACTTTTTAAGGTTTTGGGTGTACAGTGAGTATTCTGCAACCATAACTGTCACTAGATGTTGGTTATTTTTGTAATACATTTGCACAGCACCTAGCACAATAGATTCCTGATTCTGATGAGAGCCTCTTGGTGCTACTTTAATAAATATTTAATAATAATAATCATAAATACGTTCCATTTTAGAGTTCACACAGTAAGATATATTTATCAAAGCTTTCAGACTTTTTTCCTCCTTTAGTTTCAAATTTATTTTACTTTTTATAAATTATTATATATTTTTAGACCATGTATTATAGGCATACTTGTGGTAAGGCTTCAAGTGTGTCAAATCTGCTTATAAGATTTTTAATGCTATTGAAGAGTAGAGCTGGGCAAATGCTGCGAAAGAGTGTCCATTCTCATTAGTGTTAGCAAAACCAGTGAATTTGTTATGGCAGTATTTCTAAGTCCTTTGTATTCCCATTGAAAGAAGTTTGGCTGGGTAGAGTTTTCCACATTCATTTGTGTCAATTTGTATTTGCACCAGAACATTTATTTATTCTAGAAACTGTGAAAGTTATGGTCATACAGATCAACAGACAAGCAATACATGGGCTGAAATATGTTTATATAAGATGTTTGAATAATTGCAAATAATAAAGACATTGATTAAAAATGAGCCTTTCATGGGATAATCCACAAAGGAGAAAAATAGTAACAAACATTGAATTGCTTTCTGCAAAATGTTTGACCAGCTCCGCTTCCACAACACAAACTCAGGTTCATCCAGTCACTCGGACTCTCTTACACCGATCAAGTTCTTCTAGCAGGTTCAATTATGTACACCTATTTCTCCTCCACAAGTTCACTAATGTATTTAACTTGGTCATCAGACTTGCCATTGCATAGCCAGATCTCCTCCACAGACTCTGATCTACTCCCAGTGCTCTGAAGACCCACTGAAGCATAACCAATTTCAGGTGCATAACTAGTTTTCATGCCTCAGACAGTTAATAGAACTGGTTCTCCTAAGTCATGCTGTGGCACATTTACTTTTCTGCTATGATCACTGGCTAGTATCCAGTTCTTTGCAAAGTGGAAGACATAAATTCAGTTTGTCACTAAACTGTTTGCATATATCCAGTCAGCTCACCCAAAAAGTTTTAAAGTCCTTTTTATTTTTAGACCAACTTTGTTAACATACTGGTTTTTAGGAAAGAAGAAGAAGAGAATTAGAAATCTGAAGTAGAAAAACAGGTTTTAGAGTTTTAAGTGTATAACTTTTTGGAAAGATTCATTTTCACTAGTCTCTACTTGAAGAATAGCATGGCTGAAGTGCTTTAAATTTTCAAAGCAAATTCTGTTCTGCTCTGAGAATAATCACGAGAAGTTGCAAGTCAAAAGGAGTGTATTTCTCTGATAAAATTAGGAAAAGCTTAAAATAATGCTTGGACCAGAATGGTTCTTTAGTTGTAAATATATGAAGCTATATCTGTTGCTTCATAGTAAAGCAAAAACTGGACTGGGAAAAGACAAGTGATAAAAGCTTTCAAGATTAGCCTTTAGGACAATGGTTTATATAAAGGTGAGTGTAGTTGTCTGTTTCTCTCGATGGTGGTTGTGAAATGGGTGGAGAGGGGAGGGGCAGAGCCCTGCTTTCTGTATGAAACTTTACAGGTTTATTCGTTTGTGGATTTTGCAGTTAATACTTTGTCACATTTGAAATAGCATCCTTTGTATTCCTATTTAAAGAAATTTTTTTGTTTAAAAAAGCCACCAAAACTACAACAAAAACAATAACAAAATTGTACAGAGCCTGATCTTGAAATGCTGCAGTCATTTGGGGAGAAATTGTATTCCCATTTAAGCCAATAGGAGTCTTGCCATTAACTTCAGTATTTCACCCTGGGAATTTTGCCATTGATTTCAGCAGGAGCAGAAATAGGACCATTAAACATTCTCCTTTGCCTTTTAATCACTCATTTTATTTTTAACTTCTTGATACAACTCAGTCTAGGGACACCCATGGTATTACTAGGGCTCATATACCTGCATGGCATAGGAAATTTCTTCAAGTATATCATTTAGCTACACATCTCCTAATCCACCTCTAAATATTGTATCTTTCATTTTGACCCATAATGTTAATTATATTCATCAGCAAGTATACAGTAGGAAGATACATTCTTAAGAATTGATTATGGAAATGTTACCTCATCTGCTTGCCAGTATAAGAATCTTCTTTACAATCTTTTGTAATGAAAGTGATTAGAAAAGAAAATTAAGGACCCAAGTCTGGTTTTGTGTATGGAATTATATTTATGAGTGAAGCGTAGACCCATAGAGTCCAGAATAGCAACACATTTTCCAAGTTAAATTATACAACAGCACCCAACAGGTAACAATTGAGCAAATCTGATTTCCTAGGATTATAAACTATCAAATGAAAAGTTTTATATACACAAAACATACTAAGTTAGCAAGGAATTAGTGGACTGATTGAAGATATAATGAAATTATTTTCATGAGGATATATTTACTCATCATCTGCTGATGTTGTTCAAATAAACGCCTGCATGCTTACTCTGAACAGAAAATGTGTTGGCAGCATTTAATATTCTATAAGAGACCTGTACAGCTTGTGGATTTTTGAGAGTGTAAAGGAATGAGAATAAGCTGAAAAGTGACGTATGCAAATAGTGTGGGTAGTGTGGCATTCTTTAAAATGTATTTCTATTTACTGTACTTTTAACTCTGGACAGAACGAACTGTAATAATTCTGTTTGGAGGTGACCAAGGCATGTCTCATGGTAGCAAGGTCCATGTCCACCAGGAACAGGCACATTCTCCTGCCTGGCTACAAATGGAAGAAGTTCTCTTAGCCATACCTGAGATGTGTATGTAGGAGTAATGAGGAATTTAAAACTGCCCCAATAACTACTGTCTTCCTTGGGGGTAAGCCTGAGCAGCACAGCTGATTGATTGATTGACTTCTGCATTGCTGCCTTCAGAGCTGGGTGGCCAGAAAGTGATGGCTGCTGACTGAAGACTGAGGACCCAGCTCTGCAGGCTGCAGCGTAGAAGTAAGGGTGATAATACCATAAGATGCCATTCTTACTTCTGCACTGCTGTTGGCAGCAGCTCTGCCTTCAGACCTGGGCTTCTGCCTAGCACCTGCCGCTTTCCAGCTGCCCAACTCTGAAAGCAGCTCCGCCAGCAGTAGCAATGCTGAAGTAAGGGTAGCAGCACCTCAATCCCTCCCTACAATAACCTTGCAATCCCCCTGTCCCCCTCCTTTATGGGTCAGGATCCCTAAAATTACCACTGTGAGATTTCACATTTAAATAGCTGAAATAATGAAATTTATGATTTTTTACATCTTGTGACTGTGAAATTGACCAAAATGGACCATGAATTTGGTAGGGCCCTACGACATGGAGACCAAATTTGAGTATTTATGTTCTAAGATTGAAAAAAATGTTTGTGTTTTTATCCCGAGAGATAGGAAGGCCACATTTTCTCTTGTACTAGAGTCATTTTGCACTCCACTCCTCCTCCAAACAGCTCTAAAGTTAGTTTATTTGACCACAACAGAACATCCCTACATAACAACAGGCTCCTTGTGTGGCATAGTGTTCATGGAGTAGTTCTTACTCCACTACCATTTCTCCTGCTGACTGGAGAGGAAGGGAATGATCTTGTTCCCCAGAAATTTCCAGCTACCATGAGGCTATTGTACCCACCCATCCTGAGTTGCATGTAGCAGTTTTTGGCTGAAGTTGAGGATCAAATCACGGAGTGTTCGTTGTCTTTATGCAGCAAGAATCAGCAGTTACTGAGTCTTGAGTAGAGATGTAACAATGTGGGCAGTTTTGCTTTATTTGGTTTAGTGTTTTTTGTTTAAAGCCATATTAGGGTCACAATCTTGAGTTTAACTCAAAGTGAAATTCAGTCAAACCGAATGAGTTTCACCTTTCTTTCACTTGATTTTGATGCATAACTATCAAGTTTGCTGACGGTTGTGTTAAGGTTCATGAAATTTATTGAAACTTTCAACAATTGTATTTTCACTTTTGAGATTTCATGAAACTTCTTGAGGTTCCTTTTAGTCCTACACTTCTATGACTCTATGGTTTATAACCTGTTAAATTTTATTTAGACCATCTCATACATCTGTAATTCTGAGTCTGCAGAAAAGACCCAAGGCCAAATTCAAGTTTTGTATCATCTGCAAATTTTGCATCCTCTCTGTTTACTCCTTTTTCTAGATCATTTATGACTATGTGAAATAGCACCGGAATAGCATTGGTCCGAGTACAGACCTGTAGTGGACACCACTATTTAGCTCTCTCCATTCTGAAACCTGACCATTTATTCCTACCCTTTGTTTCCTATCTTTTAACCAGTTACCATGAGAAGACCTTCCCTCCTTTCCCATGACACCTTACTTTGCTTCAGAGCCTTTGGTGAACCTTGTGAAAGGCTTTCTGAAAATCTAAGTACACTATAGCCACTGGATCCCCTTTGTCCATATGCTTGTTGATCCCCTCAAAGAATTATAGTAGATTGGTGAGGCATGATTTCCCTTTACAAACACCATGTTGACTCTTCCCCAGCAAATTATGTTCATATATGTGTCTGACAATTTTGTTCTTTACTATAGTTTCAGCCAGTTTGTCCGGTACGGAAGTCAAGCTTACTGGCCTGTAATTGCCGGGATCACCTCTGGAGCCCTTTTTAAAAATAGGCATCACATCAGCTATCCTCCAGTCATTTGGTACATAAGCTGATTTAAATGATAATTTAATAATATTTAATTATTAAATAAATGAAGTTGATTTAAATGATAATGTAATAATATTTAATTAATATTCAATTAATAAATACATAATTTGCCAGAGTTTATGCTTCTTTCTATTTTCCTCACTGGGATTTAACTTCCACTTTTTAAATGATGCCTTTTTGCTTCTCACTTCTTCTTTTACTTTGCTGTTTAGCCACAGTAGTACCTTTTTTTGGTTCTCTTACTATGTTTTTTTTATTAATATAGGGCATACATTCAAAAGTTGAGCCTCTATTATGGTGTCTTTAATAAGTTTCCATGCAGCTTGCAGGATTTCACTTTTGGTGCTATTTATCTAACCTCCTCATTTTTGAGTGGTTCCAATTTCTGAAATTAAATGATACCCGGTTGGGTTGCTGTGGTGTTTCATGGCCCCTGGGATGTTAAATTAAATTATATTATGGTCACTATTACCAAGTGATCCAACTATATTTATCTGTTGGACCAGATCCTGTGCTCCACTTAGGATTAAATCAAGAATTGCCTCTCCTCTTGTGGGTTCCAGGACTAGCTGCTCCAAGAAGCAGTAAGTAGTTATAGATAACACTAAGTGTTTTATGTATGTACGATTTACAAGAAAAGCAAGTTGAAGTGGGGCATGTTATTCATATTCAAGACCATAAACTGTATTCACCTAAAAAAATAAAATATGTAATGTTTGGGACTCCTAAATGTTAATAGTGAATATATTTTTAATGTAGTAGGTATATATGATTTAATTATAACCCTACAATCCAGCCTAATGAAGGAACACAATGAAGTTGCACTGCCCAAAGCTTCACTGCTCATCCCTGCTCGTTCATTCCCCAACAGCCTTCATAGGCCTTCAAGGGGGCCTGCATTGGAGCTGTACATCAATATGACATAGCATCAGGTTATCTCCCTTTATATTTCAGTTCTGTTGCAGTAATTAAAAGTGTCCTAGAGTTCCGTATTTTTGTATCAGGAAGAACATTATCAGAACTTAGTGATATAAAGCCTATAAAATCTTCATGGATTAAATTTAATTTGAACATTTAGAAGAGCTATTGGAAGTTGCTATAGTCACTTGAAATATGTTGGAGCAATTCAATTAGAAAATGTGATTTTACTGCTAAGTGGTTTCCCCACATACGCATGTCTTATGGTTTTCCTTTCCACTCAAATTTTAAGTTTGACAGCTCATGACAGTTTTCAACTACTTCACATGCAATACAGCAAGATTAGTCCATACAAAAAGACAATTTTTCAGACAGAACAACTAGTAGTGGAAGTAAGCTATAGCATTTAGTTGATAAAGCAATGTACCCTTCAAAATACTTGGTCTTCTAAATAAAATACAGAACTTTATAAACTTTTAATGGTATTGATGCGGTGACCATTCTTAACGCCCACATCAACCTATATGTTGCGGTCACCCACTAACAAAATCCAGTATTTTAAATGTTTCTGATTACCCTGTTATAAATTCCCAAGCAATAATTACATTAATTAATGTTGACAGTAGTTCAGGAAGCAATTACCACAATACTATTAACAATCTGTGAATGTCTACTGGTAACCAGCAATACTTTGTACATTCTAATGTTGCTCCTGAGCCACCAAGGACTAACAGATCTCAAATGAATCACATTATTTAATATATTAATATGTCATGGAAGAAAGAGTAGTAGCCTAAATAAAAATGCAAATTCTTCTATATCTAAGGAAAAAAATCACTTCCTGGAGAGAAATATAGTCTACATAAATTATCCTCATCACCCATCCTGTCTTCCATCACTTGCAGTCACCCCACATTGGTAGCCTGGGAGAATAGATACACTTAGCAGCACTATTTGACCATGATGGAATACTGTGTCCAGTTCTGGTGTCTACAATACAAGGAGAATGTTGATAAATTGGGGAGGGTTCAGAGAAGAGTTATGAGTTTTTCTCATTGTTTCTCTTCCTACCTTGCATGGTTTCATCCCCCACTCCACTAATCCTCTCTGTGATGCTTTTTTCCCCCTGCAGAAATATCAAAATGTTGAATAAAATATATATCCCGTACAAACTGATATTGAAAAGGACAGCAATAACCAGTAAATGCAAAGAAGATGGCAAAATTACTTCATCAGCTAAATCAATAACAGAATTCACACAACAATCTACTGACAATGGTTATGGGAAATAACTACTATTATTGAGTGAAAGCCAAAGGTACGGGGCCAAATTCTGACCATGCCTGGTACTGTGCAGAGTACAGTTTTTTTTCTCTCCTTTTCTCTCCTTTTCCTGTAATTAAAATCTATCTTTTAAGAATTTGACTGCTTTGTTTTCCATTGTGTAAGATCCTGGTTTGAGTCAGGCTCACCTAGCAGAATTGGTGAGGGGTTTTTCTCAGGCCTTCCCCAGGGAGGGAGATATAGGCTTGGGGGGATTTTTGGAAAGAGGGGGGGCTCCGAGTGGCCCTGCCCCTAGTTCTTGGGGTAACACTTGCTGGTGGCAGCATACTGTTCCAGACACAGGAGAAACTTGTGTCTTGGGGAAGTTTTAACCTAAGGTGGTAAAATAAGCTTAGGGGGTCTTTTCATGCAGGTCCCCACATCTGTACCCTAGAATTCAGAGTGGGAAGCAATCCTGAGAGCCTGTATCCAGACTGGTACTGGCCCTCAGAACAGACATATCTCTTGACCTGAGTCAATCAGTCTAAGTCCACAGGTCTGCCTTTAACTTCTATATTTATAACCTTTCCCCTAGCTTAGTTCCTATTGGTTCAGCTCTTAAATAGTAATTATGCATGGGACCCACAAGATTCCTTGCCCATGATGGAACAGTTTCAGAAACAGCTACTCAGCATGTCTAGAAACTGCCACACCTATTCTGAATGTTTCTGGACTCCCCTGGATGAGTTACTCCACACAGCACATTCTATACTAAAATCCATCCCCTGTCCCAGTTCTGGACCTTCCAGAGAACCCAAAAATCAATTATTCACCCAGCTTCCATGGTTCTTGTTTGTTTTGTTTGTTGGATTATTTTAAATGTAAGAGAAGGAGAGCCAGGAAATGATTATTCATGTATTTATTTATTCATTAACAATGGCAGCATCAGGAGGCCTTGGCCAAGACTGGGGCATCAGTGTGCTGGACATTGTACAAACATATAGTGGCAGATGTTTCCTTCCCTGAAGAGCTTATTAAATAAAGAAGACAAAGGCTTGGAAGAAAAGGGAGAGATGAGTTAAAAGGAGAAATAAGTTAAAAGGGAGAGACAAAAGGAGATGGGAAAAGGAAGGAAGAGGCAGAAGGGGAAGAGGGAAAGAAGGAGTTGGGTTGGAGGGGAATATTCATGAAGGGGGCAAGAGGAGGTTAGCGCAGTCTATCAGCTACATATAATAATGCCCCAGGTCTACACTAAAAAAGTCAATATGTGATAACATCACCAATGTCAAGGGGGCTGTGAAGCTGGGGGAAAGGGTTCCTCCCCATGGATCTGGTCTACAGCCCGGTGAGTGGAAGAGGGCTCCTCTGTCCCTAGTGCTGCACTTCTTATTCTGGCTGCTACTGGGAGTGTTTCTCTGACTGCAGGGGCTTGTTCTGTTCCTGGGAATTTTACCTCCCTCTGAGCCCACGTAACCTGGAGGAAGGGACATGTCATCCCCAGCCCCCCAATCTGGTCCAGCTCCTGGAGATGGTGAAAGGGGATTTCCCCCATAGCTCATGATGCTGCTATATAGCTGTTAGAGAGGCTGCTGGCGGAGTCCTTCTGGCTCTAGGAGATTTCAGTAGTTTTAAGGGGGGAAAGGAACTTGATAGATGGTGATGTTAAAGGCAGAAGATGCACTATTTTCCAGTGAAGGCACTTATTTATTTAGTATTTATAGCACTCTACCTGAGCTGTTGAATACATTTATCTTTTATAGGCAGCAGTGGTTCAAAGAAGGGAAAGATTTATGATCTGAAGAAATATTGATACTTTTTGATTCACCGGGTTTTTACGTGCTTAGTGCAGTGAGGAGAAAATTGGACACACTTGGTTGTGACAAGGCTCAGTGAAATTTTCTCTCACAAAATATCAAATGTTGGATGTGCTTTATCTGTGCTAGAGGGCAGAGGAATACAGATGAGGTCAAACACTCTATGTGCGCGGTATGACATTTCATAGCATTTCCTTTCACACTTGCTACATTGTGTAGCATTTTAAACTAGTCAGAAAAATTACCTGACATTTTCTAACATGTCATTAAAGAAGAACTTTGAACATAGGGATTTTCAATTAATTATGCTGCCTCTAAAATCAGTGAGACAGAAGTCTGTCTCCCAAACACCACCTCAGTGTGTATAAGGAAGAAAGGCTGGGAATTGCATGGGCAGGTACTTGAAATATGATTTCATTTCATGAACCTTGATAACTGCAGGAACATGATGTAGTAGATATGCTTATGCCTACTCGTGCTCAGGAAGGGAAGTTAAAGACCTTTTTCTCTAAGCAAATAAATCATAATCTCTGCTTCAGTAGAGAGGTAGCATTGATTGTTTTGTGACTCTGTAGAAAGAAGATGGTGACTGTCAGAGTCAAAAGTGTTGTAATAAATGATAATTTTTAAAAAAAATCTATGAGAACTGCTCAATTTTTCCTTTTCCATTTTTTAACATTTTCCTCAAGGTGTTAACATTAAAGAAGCAGCTGAACAATCAATGACATAAAAAATTCAGAATCCACATATATTATGAGGAACAGGAAGAGAGAAGAGGCATAGGAGAAGCAACTAAAAACCTTTCACAGACAGTCAGCATTTGTAAATTACATGCAAGTCTGCTGTGCATTGCTTGTTAGATACTTTTTATAACGGAATGGCAATGGAAAAATACAGTGATTTGGGGGAGGGTTTTGGGAAAAGAAGGAGGAGTGAACAGAGGCCTGAGCTATGTTCACTAAAGTCAGATGTGTGATTGGAGTGGGATTTTTTTCAGTGAGCACTGGGGGCAGGGCAGTGTGTGGTGACTCCTTGTCCCCTCCCGCTCCCCAGGGGCTGCAGGAACATGCCAGTCACTTCTGGGAGCAACACAGAACTTAAAAAATAATAAATCTATCTCATGCCTGGATTAAAGCTGAGCCCCACTGTGCTGCTGTCAGTAGCGGTGGCTGCTGGGGCTCCCAGGCCTTTTTAAATCTCCCAGGCCCCATGGCAATTGCCCCTCCTCCCACCCCACCATCAGTGGACCTGTTTACACTAATTTAAACCTGCAAGTGACCTGTGCCCCATGCTGCAGGGAAGGCAAAGAAAAAACCAAAAAAACCCCAGGGTTTCTGCCAATCTGACTCCAGGGAAAATTCCTTCCTGACCCCAAATATGGCGATCAGTTAGACTCTGAATATGTGGACAAGATCCACCAGGCAGATATGCCTGGAACAGAATTATCTGGAGTAACTTAGAGCCCTCTCCAGTGTCTCGTCACCAAATGTGAGGGACTTTTGCTACTGGCAGTTACCGATGGGCCACATACCATCATACACAGTCCCATCATACCATCTTTCCATAAACTTATCAAGCACGGCCTTGAAGCCAGTTAGGTTTTTTTGCCTCTATTGCTCCCCGTGGAGGGCTGTTCCAGAACTTCACACTTCTGATAGTTAGAAATCTTGGTCTAATTTCAAGCCTAAACTTGTTGATGGACAATTTGTATCCATTTGTTCTTGTGTCCACATTGGTGCTTAATTTAAATAACTGCTCAATCTCGCTGGTATTTATCCCTCTATGTATTTATAGAGAGTATTGGGCCTTTTTTTGGTTAGGCTAAACAAGCCAAGCTCTTTAAGCTTCTTCTCATAAAGTAGGCTTTCCATTCCACAGATCATCCTAGCAGCCCTTCTCTTTGGCAGTTCCAGTTTGAATTCATCTTTCATAAACATGGGAGACCAGAATTACACACAGTATTCCAGATGAGGTCTCACCACTGCCTTGTATAACAATACTACCATTGCCCTGTCTCTACTAGAAATAGCTCATCTGATGTATCCGAGAACTGCATTAGCCTTTTTCATGGCTGCATCACATTGGTGGCTCATAGTCATCCTGTGATCAACCAATACACCCAGATCTTTCTCTTCCTCTGTCACTTCTAATGGATTATGGGTATATGATAAGGAGCCCTGTAATCCCCACACTGGAACCAATTAATTACTTAATAGAGGAGAGAGTGGTTTATGGCTGGGTAGCATTCATCCCCTGTGTTAAAGTTTTACAAAAAGTTGTGGCCTGCCACTTAATACAATACTGTACGTGTGTCTGTCCTCATTTTGCCATTGTGCCCACATCAATTTAGACTCAGCAAAGCCCTTAAAGATGTGATTAACGTTAAGCATGTGCTCAAATGTTTTGTTTAATCAGGACATTTTAATAATGTGTATAAGGTCATATTTTTAGCCCATCATATGTGCAGATTTGAGCCTACTCAGTATTTGGATGGGAGATTATCAGCCAGAACTCAGATATTGCAGCAGATGATGTGGCAAATCCAACGGGTAATTTACTCTAAAACAGTACTAAACAAATGACACAACATGGTGAAACCAGGAAAGTATTTTTACAGAAGCCATCTTTTGGATTATATATCAAATTGATTACTTTCATCTTTAAAAATCTTGTGTCACTTTTGCAGTTCTACAGGAATTAATGTCTAGTGTCTTGGCCAAGTTCCAACTTGGATAATTGCATTTTCTCAGTCTAAATTCTATTAGAGTTAAAAAGGGATAGCTTATATACTTTCTCTCACTCAAAAAAAAATTGATAGCACTGATGGCTGCCATATTCTACCCTGGAGGTGGCTGGTATTTAATGTTTTAATGTTTGATGTTAACTGTTTTTATATAGACTCAAATCTTGTTGCTAAATATACTCTCATTGACTCCAGTGGGATCAGCATTGTGTCACTTCAGGATGCTCCTGGAAGCAAAGAATTCTCTGAATATAAGGTACTGTTATAATGCATAAAATAAAGGCAAGGGAAATCACATTTTAAGGAAACATTAAAAATTAAATGAAAGCTAGCAGTATGTTAGTACAATGTGTGTGAAGCATTGGATCTCCTCACAGAAGAATTAGAAGCGTCTTATGGCCAGATTCTCTAACATGTTATGCTTCTTTTGGGCCACTGACAGTACACAGGCTGTTAATGGCCAGAAAAGAATCCCCCTTTCCAAGGGCAACTCTGTGCACGATTTGGGCGCTGCTCTCTTGTTGTAAGGGGTGTGTTTTAGGTGGGAGGGCTTGGCAGGGACATGGAGGAGCAATGATCCCTCGGCCCATACTCTCCTGGCACAGCTCCATTATAGCCTCCACTCTACTGGGAGATCTATGGACAGCCTGCTGCAGCTTGAAGTCTCTTTGTGGCTGAGCTAAGTATCAGAGAGCCATAACTAGCTCCCTGGTGCCTGTCCCCCAACTTCCGCTCTGTCTTATGTCAAGCAGTGCTCTGGCACAGAATCCAGCACTTTCAGCTTTATGGTAATTTTTAACAGCATTTTTGATTCGAGTGATATCTTCAGAACAATGAAGATTTGATTTTTTGAAACATCTGTTTCTTAATGATACTTTTTTGGGTCTTGATCTATAAACAATTAATCATGTGAACAACTTCATACCCATGAAGAATCCCACTAAAGCCAATAGGACTACTCCACATAAGTATTTCCAGATTTGGTGTGCTCATCAAACTACTGACTTCAGGTGTGGTGTTTTGTTTTGTTTTAAGTTCACAATTTTCTCAGTTTTTACTCTCCTTTGGAAGGTCAGCGATTAAAGAGAATTTTCAAATACACAGTAAATTGTGAGGAAAGAAAATTTATTGTGAAATTTTGTGGTGGTAACAAATTTGTCTTTAATTTTCAAATTTCACATTAGTGATAAACTATATCTTTAAAAAACTTTTGTTGGCAAAACTGCTTTAGCTCATGCTAACCTATGAAACTGCCTGGAAATGGTGTAGGAGTTCTGTTTCCTTCTTCATCAAACCAAAAAATCCCCTCTCCAAAGTCAGAAAGATTCACTGGTTCAATGTTTCATGTCCCATATCATAGGCAAAGAGCAGAAAGTGCCTGTGGCTCAGCTACTATCTAGAGACTTCTCCTCAGCACACTTAGAGTCTGTGTAGGTGCCTACTCCACTTAGTCTTTTCATCCCGCAGTGTAGGAGTTATTTCAATGGCATGTTAGACAAGTGTCCAGAACATGCCAAGTTCTGGCTATCTTCACCTATTAAATGGTCTCTTGGGGGTTATGTCCAGCTAGCACAAGTTAAAGAGCCTCCGGGCTGCTCTAGTTGATGCCCAGGGGTGCAGCTGGGGCTGGAACTGAGAAAAAAGAAGCCCCAACTAGCTGGGAGCATCCAATACAATGTCAATTGCAATCTAGTCTTTCCATCATGGTACATAGCTTTAGATTATATTCAAAAGATTACATTTAACTACATGCTAAAATAAGTGGTAGAATTCTGCTTTCATTCTGGCTTTTGGCTCTGATGAGTGCTTTTAAAGCAGAGTCTGGAAAATGATGTATTCTTTGGAAGGAACAATTTGAACTAATCAGACACATTGAGTTCTAAATTAATTGTAACCAGTCAGGAGAAAGACCTGGGCATCATTGTCAATAGCTTAATGAAAACATCTGCTCAAATTACTGTGCTGGTCAAAAGGGCAAAAATGATGTTAGCTTGTATTTATAATTCCATTATATAAGTTGACCTGGTGCTCTCATCTTAGATAGTGTTCCTTTTTGGCTACCATGTCTCAGAAAGAAATATTAGAAGCGTGAAAAATCTTCTATGTAAGGAGAGAGCATAATGAGTAGGACTACTTAGTTTATGGCAAAGAGGAATAAGATTTGACACAGTAAAGGTGTATAAAATAATGAATGGGAGAAGGTCATTTGAGAGTGAGCTCCTTAACATATTTCCCTAACACAAGAATAAGGCAACTTCCAGTGAAGCCAAAAGGTTAAAAATTCTAAACTGATAAAAAGAAACACTGCTTTTAAAACACTGCACACTTAACCCAGGGAATTCTCAGCCACAGAATTTTAGTGAGGCAAATTGTATAGGTAGCATTGCCTTGGGATAACATTTTCAAAAGTGCTTAAGGCCACAGTTTTAAAGGTATTTAGTAGTATTTAGGAGTAAAGGGCCTAGATGCTTTCAAATATCCCACTCAGCAGGTATCTGCATTTTTAGATATCTAAATACCTTTAGAAATCTAACTTTAAGAGCCAGAGTACCATATCCAAAACTGATTTAGAAACTTGGGAGCTGAAGTCTCATTGACTTTCAAAAAGACGTGGAACCAATAGCCTGATCCAGGATGGCAATTCCTCCATTCTTTATGCAATGTTCCTATATTATCAATACAATTTTGTTTGTTTTTTTTCCTCTATTCACTTCATAAGTGACATCATCAAAATTCTGTATAAACAGCTGCAGTTATACTATTGTACACTAATTACTATATCAAAAGAAAATTATTAAGGCTGCAAAGTCAAAACTCAGAAGTTAGGAACTGCTAGAATTAAGTTTGACCTTTCTGCATATGTATTCCTCACATGATAACATACTATTTTTTCCACAGGACCACGACCTCTGTCAGTGCATGGGATACACAGTGCTTCCTTAATGAGCAGGTATTTAATATTTTATCATTGTTCCATTTGTGGCATATAGACCTGATTTACCTGCATACCTTATCTGCATACCTTACTGACTGCACACTATTAAAACCCTGCTCTGAAGACAGAATTTTAATATCCTCATAGGTTTTTTTATGGTGTGCATCCCTGAGTACTTTACAAACCATTAATAAAGTTATCAGCTGCCCTAACCTTTCTCTTGTAATCATCCTTTCTCTTATATTTTCCTACATCATTTACTACACATCTTCCAACTTCTGCAACAAATGAAGCAGGGGTTCAGCAGACAACAGCTTCCTTTACTACACATCTGGCTCACTCCCACATTAGGGCAAAACTTCTACTCCCATTCTCCTTGCCTAGCCAGTCCCAATCTCTGTCACTACCCTATCCCAGTCTGACCAGGCTTTGTGTCACAATCTATTCCTTTGCCTCCTCCCTGATCTGGCTTTTATCCCCCCGACGCTCATATCAGATGGCTTCATCCTCCTACTGCATTGATGCTACAGCGCTATCATTCAAAGCACAGAAGAGACATGCTCCTGCTCTCAGATCCAGTGTCCAGACATATCTGAGCCTGGAGCAGCTGGCAACAACTGTAAAAGAGAAAGTCCAGCTTTGCCCCTGTAGCTCTAGTCTGGAAGATACATACTCAGTCACTCTGTGGGCATGGCACATATGTAGTCTAGTCAACACTAGGGGATGTGAGGAGTTTGCACATGCTCAATGAAGATGGAATCCTTGGAGATTTTAGCTGTTAAAAGCAACAAAGTCTCTACTGTGCACATGTGATGCATGATTTTTTTTTCCCCCAAAAGTTTATAATTTGGGTGAATTTTCACAGGGATGACAAAATATCCCTGACAAAATGGCCACCCCTAGCCAAATTTCAAATCCTTACTTCAAAGCAAGAAGGCAATAGAGCTGTTCCAAGAAATGATCCCAGAATGTTTTAACATGGTTAAAAAAGTATAGCATTCTTTAGACTTGTTCTCAGAAACAGCTAAGTCATTGTGACTAAAATTTTTGAATAAACAAATTCAGCCCGAGACAAATGCTCAGTATGTAACATTTCAGCCCAAATAGATAAAGTTTAGTCAAATTATAAGCAATGGAATATGAGGTCTTATAATGGGAAGTGTAATGCAACTTCAATTATAGGTAGCATTACCAGCTGTACCTGGTCCATCCAAAATAAAAATGTTTGTAAAGAGCTTGTATGATACTTGTGGATAAAGTGTCATCAGTAACTGAATTAACATTGTTTGGATGTACCAGTTCACAACTGGCCGATTCTAAAAAAAATATATGTCTATTGTTTTTGTAGAGTGTGTGTTAGAAGTTGTTGGCTTGGATTCCGTAGCTTACCCAAAACACACATTTGTAAGATGCACAAGCATAGAACTGTATAATATAAGAAACTTTCTGAGCATGCAACCAAATGTATGTCCTTGGTGAGATAATACTTTCTAATAGCCTGATCCTACAAACTACCAGATTATCAATGTGAGTCAAGTCCAAAGTGTGAACTTACAGAGTAGTGTGAACTACCTCATTCCACGTAGGTTAGGAAGTTCTTGGAACCAGAAAACTGAGTGTAAAAACTGTTTCTTGTCCCCTTTATGGGAAACATTCACATAAGGTAGAATATGGCCACATAACTTTCTATAATTCCTTTTCTACTGCCATATACATTATAAACTTATTCCCATTACAATGAATGTCAAGAGACTGACTTTCAAAGTAGATGAGTCTTTTTAAACAGCACCTTTATTCTGGCATAAAGTCAATGTTTTTCAAGTATAGCAGAAGGTGGAAAATGAATATACAGCTACCAGTTCATTAGTAAAGTGTATATGAAGACAGCTCGTCTCTGAAACTGTCAAGCTGCAAAGATCATGGGTACAGAGTTCTGTACAACAGGTTCTAGCTGTTTTTCTAGTTTCCAGAGGAGAGGAGGAGGGAGATATTTTACCCTTTACCTGAGTGATCCATGTAACAACTTAAAATTTCAAACAATATGTAGCCATCAGTTCTAAATGTCAAAATATAACTTTCTTCTCCTGGTTTTGTCAGGCAAAGTAACAAAATATTCTACTTGTCTGAAAATTTTTGACAGAAGCAGAGACATGAAATTTACAAACACTAAACTCACCCACTTGTTTAACAATTGTCAAATGTATGCGAAGTATTTAGGATTGAATTCTCTTAAGGCCTGATTCAAAGTTCAGCGAAGTCAGTAGGAGTCTTTCCATAGACTTCAATGGGGGGTTGAGCCAGGCCCTTTCTGTTTCACCAGAAAATCAGTGTTTTGGAATGTGTTTTTGTTCTGCAGCAGAATGAAATGGAGACCTTTTGAAATTTTTCATGAGGGGAAAAAAATGAAAGAGAGAGAGAGAGAGAGACAGACAGACACCTGTCCCAGAACAGCCAGTGTTGCAATAGGTAAGGCAGTCATATTGGGTGTCAGAGGCCTGGGTGCAAGCCCCCTGCTCTGCCTCAAAAGAAGCAGGTATTTGAACCTTGAGCATATCACCACTGCCCCACAGTCTGGACTACAGGGATGTGAATAGCAGTGAACACCAAAGTGCTGCGTTGCAACTCCCCTGTGTGGATGCTGTGGGTGTGAACTAAAACTATCCTTGTTTGAATAAATGTCATCCTGGTTGAAGAGGATACCTACTAGTGTTTTATCCCACTTTTGAACAAGAAATCTAAAGGTCTCCTTGTTGTTCCTATACAGTATTTTTCACGTTGATTTCCAGGGCAAGATTTTAGACCTCCGATAGTATCATTGGTAAGCAGCACTATGTATTAAATTCTGAATTTTTAAGCCATAGAGAGGGGGAGAGAGTTTTTCAACAGGTCTTTCTCTCAATATAATGCATTTGGGAAATGTAGCTGTGTTCAATTATCCTCAGATTTCATTTCTCTGTCTGAAAAATCGAGTGTTCTATAGTTTTATGGAGTCTCAAAATATCTGAACAATCATATACATATGCATCTAGATGAATTTCTAGAGTCTCCTCATTTACAGTCTGAAAATCAAAATAAGTGGAATATAATTACAAGTTCAATGAGTAAGGTGCACTAAGCACATATTCAAAAGGAGAAAAATTTCAGAACTGATCACAGGAATGCATATACAATTTTGAGACCATTTCTCATGCTATAAACATACATACATTACCAAGAATCTAAAGGACCAATGCTGCAGTCCTCAGAAGTGGATTAATAGAAACATAAATGCAATGTATGTCATGTATTAAGTATATGAGCTTAGAAAATAGCCTAACGATGATATTTCCCTATTTCCCTATTTCACAGCACAAACTCTTTATAAAACATGTTTCATAAAGTTATTCTTGTGAAGTGAATCACATATTGCAATAATTTTCAAATTAATAGGCAAAGGGTCAATTCTGATTGGAGTTCATTAGCATATGACCATGAACAATACTGACTGCATTACTTATTGGGTCAAATTAAATTATACAGTTAATTTACTTTCCCTTAATTATATCCACTACATTTTTCTTCAGATAACATTTATGGCTCTTAAGTAATTAGGGAACAAACAAGGTAAGTTTAAAAAATACACATGCACTTGACAGTTTTATGAAAAGCAGATTGCACATGTATAAAAAGTTTAGTTGTGCAATCATTTCCTTGTTACTTGAGTTTTTGAATACATATATAATGCAAAGGTAGTGCACACTAGTTTTATGAGAGAATCTTAAACAGTGCAATTGTGCCAATATACTAGCACTAGGGTATAGGGTAATGTGAAAATCTTCACTATCCTTTAAATTTATCACCTCTAATGTTCATACTCACTTTCTCTCATCTGTTCCTTTGTCTTGCTTGTCAGTAAAGTATTTTTTCCACTACAAGCAAATTCAAATGTAAAAGATAAATGGTGTAATTCTGACTCTATTTATCAGCAGGTGTATTGGGACAAAGTTCAATGGGGCCAGGATTTCACCCAAAGTGTCATGCTCATTCTTTTGTGTGAAGTACAATGGGTCACTTAGTCCATTGATTAGTTATGGAGCATATACTCTGATGTCACTGCCCTAATGAACTGTGAAGGTGCCACCAGAACCAGTCCATAATCTAGCTCCCTACTCCGTTATCTTATAGACCATCATGATCATCTAGTCTGACCTGTACATTACAGGATGTAGCATCTCACCCACCCCCTTCTGTACTAAACACATAACCTTTGGCATTACTGAAGTCCTCAAGTCTTCATTTTAAAATGAAGCCAAGTTACAGAGAATCTACCACTTACTTTTGTCCAGAAGAGCTGTGACCTCTTCTTGCCTCATGCTGCAGAGAAAGGCAAAAAAACAAACAAACAAACAAAAACAAAAAGCAGAGTCTCTGTCAATCTAAACTGGGGAAAAATCCTTCCTTCCCCCAAATATGATGAGCAGTTAAACCTTAAGCATCTGGGTGAGACTTACCAGCCAGACACCTGGGAAGCAATTCTCTTCCCACTAGTGTTCCACTTCTGGCCACTGGAGATATTTGCTAATAGTGGTAGTGGACGGGCCACGTGCCATTGTATGTTTAAGTCTATATCTGTAAAGAAAATGAGGAATACTTGTGGCACCTTAGAGACTAACCAGTTTATTTCAGCATAAGCTTTCGTGGGCTATAGCCCACTTCATCGGATGCACAGAATGGAACACACAGAAGTAAGGTACATTTATATACTCAGAAAGCAGAAAAAGTTGTACATTACCATACCAATTCTAAGAAGCTGTTTAATTTGGATGGACCATTATCAGCAGGAGGGAAAAAAACCCTTTTGTAGTGAAAATCAAGTGCCATTGTAGGTAACCTCATTGTAACAGCCACTACATAAACTTCTCAAGCTCAGTCTTTAAACAAGTTAGGGGTTTTTTTCCCACTCACTACTCCTTTTGAAAGGCTGTCTACACTGCGTTTATATACCCGTGGTTGCGGCTGACCCGTGACAGCTAACTCAGGCTAAGGGGCTTGGGCTAAGAGGCTGTTTAATTGCCTTGTAGATCTTTTGGGGTTGGGCTATAACTCAAGCTCTGGGATGCTTCTACCTCACAAGGGCCTAGAGCCCATACTCCTACCTGAACCTGAATGCCTACAGTGCAATTAAACAGTCCCTTAGTCCGAGCCCTGTGAGCCTGGTATGTATGTAGACATACTCTAAAGGCCCACAACCAGAAGCCCTGCATAGAGGGTGAGGGGACAGCTTGACTCTCACCCAGCCAATTGGGGGTGAGCTGGGAGAAGGAGACCAATATAAAGGTGCCTAATTGCAGTATATATATAACCTTTAAGACACTGATGGGATTTCCTTCCAAGCAACATCTATCTCAAGGACTACTTCCTCTATCAATATATCTTTGGTCCTTGTATATCGCTCAGAATTTGAAAGGGCCATGCCACATGATAGAGTGGGCTGACCCCTAGGCGTAAGTATTTTTAAGGGGCAGACTACCTGTCACAACACCAATGAACAATTTCTTCTTTGAAACCTCTTAATATTAATAAATACTACGGGCCAAATTCTCAGCTGGTGGTAATCAGCATAGTTCTATGGACTTCCCTGAGCTATGTCAATTTATACCAATGGAGGATTTGCCCCTGACATTGAATACAAATGTTTTGTGGGATTTTTTCATATATTTTTTTAAAAAACTCATTTTTCCCTCCTCAAAGTAAAATAACACATGTATCAAATAATTTCTAAATTTGTAATCATTCTTAGGTTTTGTTAAAAAATGTTATCAATTAAATTAGCATGCAGTACTTAATAAAAGATAATATTGTTCCAATTTATGAACACTAATTCCCTTATGATTGATCCTTTCTTTGAATGTTGAAATAGTTTATATTCACTAGTGATAGTATTAATTGTCAAAAGGTCAAAGCTAGGGCATATTTTTAATTAAACATACATTATTCTTAATTAACCAAATCAAGATATGACTGAAAATGCTTATGCACATGCCCTGACTTCAACATAGATAGAAATCAATCGTTTTGTTTGTTACTGTCTAAAAGTTAATTTCTGCAAATTTCTGACTTTTTGTGGTTATTCTATTTTAAAAGTGGGATCTCAGAAGAGAATTTTGCAGTCATGCTATTGAACTTTATTCAATATAGGATATATACAACAGAACAGAAAAACTACTCTAACAGTGCAGATTTGACAGTATTATTGTACCCCTAAAAAGTGTATTAATTACATGTATAGAAATGTGAATACCTAAATGTACTGCAAACAAAATTGCTGTGCATATTTTATTGCATTTTAAACACAAATTTGCTGCAATTGTGTTAGTGACTCTTCACTTTCCACAAATATGTTTAATGACAGAAATGTTCACTAGCACTTTTCTGGTGGTTTGCAGACTATTTGTGGAAAGTGAATTTTACATTTCTAATGGCAAGTCACCACACTGATTATAGAAGTTATACTTATCCACTCAGGGAACAGAAATGTACAATATAACTATGTTGTCCAGACGTTATGGCTCAAATTCTGAATATCATACACTGAATTGCCTGTCAATGAGTTCCTGGCTAAGAATTATTCACCCAAAAATGTTAGTATGTGAATTTAAATAAGTAATTCAGGAAAATTCTACTCTGGTCATAAATAACTCAAGATCAGAAAGAAAACATTTAAAATTAGAAATCCATATTATATAATTTTCTTGGTATCAAAAACTGTATTGAAGAGAAGGGATGGTCTTGTAGTCAAGCAGCAGACTAGAACTCATGTGACCTGAGGTCCAGGGCAGGCTCTGCATTAGCCTTCCTCTAAGCAAGTTACTTGAGTCCTGATTCTGCAACTGACTACTGTGATTGAGTCAGACCAGAAGGGTATAAGAGAGTGGTGGAAGGCAGGTATATCAGCCTCAGGATGAGCAGGTCCCTGTTCCCTGATAGCCAAACAAAGGCTACTCCAGGCTAATCAAGACACCTGATGCCAATTAGCCAGTTAAGGCTGTTAGGCTAATGAACACAGGTGGAGCCAATCAAAGTCTCAGACTGTTTAAAAGCTCTCCTTTCCAGACCCTTTGGGGGAGCCAAGGAAGCTTTGCTGTAACCTGAGGTAAGGGTGAAGCTAGGAAGAGGGAATGTTGGGGAAGTGGCCGAGGGAATCAAAGCAGCATTAGTGGTGAAGAGAAAACCACCAACAGCTGCTACCATTAGGGTCCCTGGGCTGGAACCTGGGGTAGAGGGTGGGCCTGGGTTCTCCTCCACCCACCCATACTCTACAGCAATCCTCTTGAGAGGACAAGTGAGTCTCAGCTCAGTCAGGAGGCCAAACTGTGCTTACTGAGCTCCATGGAGCAATAAAGACTGTGGAGTTTTCCCCCTTTCAACCTCCCATACTGGTCTGTGATGAAGATAACTCACTAGGCGGTGACTCTTGCCATTATACTGAGAAAGGAAGGTCACTCTGGGGTCTAAATGAGTTTGAGGCCTCTGAATGTGCCAGGAAGCGTGGGACCCACAAATACAGACTCAGAGCTTTGTCACACTACATATGAAGGAGGCTTGCCCCCACATCGAGCTCCCATCTGTCAGTTGAGCTCTGTGAGGGCTCACGGCTCTATTCACATGCAACAAATTGCAGGAGTGGGACCCTAATCTCACTGGGCTTCAGTTCACTATCTGGAAAATGGGGATAATTCTTTCTTTCATAACCTATTTGGGCCCTGATTCTGCAGTTAACTTTAAATGGGTAGATTCCCATTGGCATTAATTGGGCTTCACATTGGTGCTAGAAACAGCCAATGTGGAGTCAGCTGCAGGATCATGTCTATAAATTGTGAGTTTCCTGGATAGGGGCTGTGTCATTTATAGCACTTAACAGAATGGTGTCTGGATATCAGCTAAATTTTCTAGGCATTCTTACAGTATAAGTAATTAATGTTAATAAAACAGTTAAGGTTACTAACTAATAACACCCTGTTTTCTTTCATTCCTTACAATCAGATTTTTTTCCCCTTTTCAGCTGAAATTTTCCATGTAACGGTTCCCTTCATAGGGGAATCATTTAGTGATGTTTGGGGAACATTCATTCAAGTTCTGTGAAGTTGAAGAAAAATACATTTTTCCCCATTGGAAAAACATTTGTCAAATATGTTTGTTTTTCTCTCTCTCTCTCTCTCACACACACACACACATCCAAAAATCAAATGAACATTGAAACATGAATATTGGAGTATATCATCATGACCAACCTAAAAAAAAATTGTAGTTGAATAGATATATGAACAATGACAATCACTTCTGAATGAGTATAACTTTGCATCTGAATTTTTAATTCAATTTAATGAAGCTCTGTGACCTTTATAACATCACAATGCACACCCTCCCTGGCAAGACAAGGAGCTGCTAGTGGTATCATTTCCCTAGGGCTGATTGTAAATGCCTCCATAAGCAAACACCAATAATCCTTTAAAAAAATTTAAGAACTTACAGACCTCTTGTCTTCCCTCATTCCATACACCTGCTCCCCATTCCCACTGTTTTGTCAGGCACAGAAGGAAATTGTGGGCATAAAATACATCTTCTGTCCAGCTATGGAAGAAATTTCAAAGAAGGCTGCATTCCAAAGAGTTCCATTATGGATGAGAGAGAGAGAGAAGAGGGATCTGCTGAACTGAATATTCTCACTTTCCCCATCATCTAGCGACAGCAATTTTGATTACAAGAGCATGAACAAGTGCCCCCTTTTGGGGGGCTGGAGTAAGACCTGCTGCTTGTAAAGCCCTTCTAGAGAAATAGGGAGAGACAGGCCTAGGGCAGAGAGTTGAGTGGGAGTCAGTATTTATGCACTCTTCTTTCCTCCTGCCTCCCCTCTCTCACTCGTTCCCTTCTTGTTTCATCTTCTGATCTACTTTGCAACGTGCGTGTGTAGATCAGGTTTTGATCTTGTAAAACTGAATACTGTTTCCCTGGAATAACATGCAGCTAAAATTCAACCATGAATATATTTGTTTGACCTCCTCCCCTTCCTTACCTCTCATTGTCTGTCTGTTTCACATTTTTATTTAGACTAGCAGTTCTTTGGGGTAGAGGCCTTGTCTCCACACCCACCAGTGATTATGATTTTTATATATATATATATATATATATATATATATATATATATATATATATATTGTGACAAAGCTCCAAGTTTGTACTTGTGGGTCCTGAGCTTCCTGGCAGATTTAGGGGCCTCAGAAACTCATCTAGGCCCCAGAGTGACCTCCCTTTCTCAGTATAATTGGCAAGAGTCACCGCCTAGTGAGTTACCTTCATCACAGGCCAGTATGGAAGGTGGAAAAAGCAGGGGGAGCCCTCTACTCCGGGCTCCAGCCCAGGGACCCTAATAGTATCAGCTAAGATAGCTGACCTTTTAGGCACAAAACAAAATACAATTCCCTGGGCTACTTCCCCACAACAGTCCCTGCTTCTTCAAACTCCACGTCACCCTTACCTCAGGGCCTCCTTCCTTCTGGATGATATGTTGTCCAACACTCAGTCTCACCAACAGCATAACCTCCTTCCACAGCTCCTGACACCCACAGCCCACCTGACTAACTGGGAGGTTTTTATCTGGATTCAGTCAGTCCCTGATTGGCTTCAGGTGTCCCAATTAGGCTAGCTGTTTCTACTCCTTTCTAGAAGGTTCTTAATTGGCCCCAGGTGTCTTGATTGGTCTGGAGTAGCCTTTGTTTGGCTATCCAGGGAACAGGGACCTGCACATCCTGAGACTAATATACCTGCCTTCCAGCACTCTCCTATATCCTTCTGGTCTGACTCCGTCACAATATATAATATCTTTTTTTAAAGAAAAGAGCCCTAGAAAGGCTACAAATTATGGATAGCTTTCATTCTCATTCCACAGTGCAGTTGTTTATGCATGAGATTTGTTGTGCATGCATGAGATTTGTTGTGCATTTGAATGATCCCATTTTAGCCTCTAGATAGAAACAGTGAGCATGTTCAAATTTAAATTACTCTGCATTCCTAAAGTTCCCATTGTTGAACCTGCCTACTATAGCTGCATTTGTTTATCAAAGGAAGCCATCAAGCTGAATCAAAAATATGAGTGTTCTACTTGCTTATATAAAAGTTTAGTAGCTAATAAATTTAAAATAAAGAATGCTTTAAATATTTGATAATCTGGATTCTTGAAACTGTATGACCCTCTTTGAACTTAAAAAAGCTATTGCTGATTCTGGGTTAGTTTCAGGCTATTGCAATTAAGTTGGCTTATTTTTGAAACAGGAGCAGCAGACTATTTTGATTAGGTGTAAAATATTGGAGTTTATTCATAAAACAACTTCACAGGGGATTATACCTCATCAGTTTTGGTGGGTTACCTTTGCAAACCTCAATAATAGTTAATGGCGATGGTTTCTTTAGTCATCCCATAGTTAAAGCAGGAAGTACTTCCTGCAGATGACTTTACTGCAGATCTGAAGCATGCATTTATTTGAAAGGCATGCCCTTTTATTTTCAATTAATAAGTCATGGCTCTTAGGTACTTTCCACTAGCTCATTTAATTTTAACTTGGCCCCCAACAACCATGTTAAGTGCATTTTATTATACAGCTTACTAAGCCTGTTTTGATTAATAAAATATTCATTATCTACTCCCACTTTCTAACCTTTTGCATTTTTACAAATTTTCCTCAACACCTACCTGTATTTTTAGTTTCCACTTTGATATAAATCCTCCCTTGGGAACCTCAATAAAATCAAAGATTAAGCCATAAAAGTACTATTGAAAAGCAAACTGTGTAGTGGGAAAGCACAATGACCTGGGGATTCTGGTTTAACATGTGCCAGTCTCCAAGGATGTATTTCCAATGTAAGCAGCAATACTCCACGTGGTGCACAAGTCACTGCTCTTATTTGCCAAACATTATGTATTAATTTTCTGCATCTTTATATATGTGAGAGAGGGTTGGAAATAGACCTGGGATGAAAAGTTGAGATCTATAAGTTAACTTTTCCAAAATTCAATGGGGTGAGTTTTTTAATGGTGTTTGATTCAGTTTATTATAAAATTAAAAGCCACTTGCACAGTTCAGAGACAAAGCAAAAATTCCCCAGAGTTTGTGGATATTCTGAACTGGTTCAGATGCAACTCTAGTTATTAAATCAAAGTTGTCAATATTGGATCTGTGTGGGTCTATTATTTAGTACTGTTACCATGTTGTGTATATGTTAGATGCCATCCATCTAATATACATTAGATGTATATCCTATGCACTCTAATATATGCTATACATACCTCCCAGTCACATAAATCATATGTATTTCCATCCAGTGTGACTTTAACATGAAGTAGCACAGCTATATATGCATGGAATTGAGAATCTCAGGGTCTCTAGGTTGCAGAGAACCTAGTTGCACAAGTCTCTGTTTGCTAAGGAAGGTACTACCATGTAAGTAAGGGTTTCAGAATTGGGCCACAATTCTGGGACAGCAGGGAAATTCACTATGAAAAGGCCAAATTCTATATGCATTTGGAGAGAGAAGGGGATGCTGAGGAGAAGAGTATATGGGTCTGTGGGGGTGTTTCTGCTTTTCTGGAAAATATTTTCAAGCACAGAATTGCTTCTGAAAAAAGATGTGGCCACTGGACTGATCCATATGAGCATGCTTAAACTGTCACTGTGGTCATCATAACCCTAACACCAATCTGTCATCAAAAAGTACTAACTCCCAAACAATTTCATTCTCATTTTCCCCTGTGTATGTGTGATAGTACTAATGGATATTTTCTGTTAATACTGTTGAACTTCCCTACATCCTACTTTAAATCATGTAAACTTTGAAATGACTAGAAACTTTACATGGTAAAGTTTAGGTTATAGATATCTTGGATGTGTCAGTAGTGAAATATGTCACATGAAATGTCATCAGAGAATCTTCTTGGCTAGTCCAAATCCGGCTGTCTGACTCTTTTGTTCTTTCAGGTTGCTAAATGTCTGTTATGTCTCCTATTGTAGTGAAAGGCGAACTACTGAACTGGAGGGAGGTTACTTTTGGGTTTCTTCAAGATGATCAAGGACTGATAGTCTTTAATATTTGTATTTATCGGTGCGGGAAGTGAGTATATTTCTTGTAAAGTTTGCTCATGATACAAAAGCATCATCAGTTCAGAGGAGGATTGGAATGTTATCCAGGAATTTCTCAGTGGTAGACCAGGAATGGGAAGAAATTTAAAAGTCATGCAACTAGGATCTAATATTTATTTCTGGTGTAAGCTGGATGCTCATCAGCTGAAAGCAACAGAGGAGGAAACAGACTCAAGCATGTTAGTCAGTCACAAATGGACTATGAACCACCAATGTGATGTAACTGAAAAAAGCAAATGAGATTCTAGGATGTATCAGATGAGGCATTTCCAGCAGACAGCGAGAAGTATTAATGCTATTATACACGGCTCTGATAAGTCCTTACCTGGAATTTGGGCACCAATGTTCAAGAAACATTAATTCAAACTGGAAGAGGTGCAGAGAAGAACTACTGGGATGACCAGAGGATACTGGAAAAGCTTGGCTTAGTTATTCTAGCAAACAAAGACTGAAAGGGGATATGATACTCTCTATAAATGGGTCAGGGGACTAACCAGCAGGGAGGGTGAAGAGCTATTTAAGCTAAAGGACCAGTGCTTAAATTGTGCTGAAGCATGGTGGGGCTTAGCCCCGGCATCTCTAGGCTTGGCAATTCATAACCCTGACACCTCTGGCGTTGGGAAATAGATTTTTGCAAAAATCTATCTCCATGCTGTTGACCTGACACATGAAGTTCCAAATAGTATAAGTATTCTTTTTTTTTTTGTCTGGAACATTCACGTCTTAAAGGATGAATATCTGCTATTTTATCTACCAACTATCCACACAGGACATTAAGATGGAATAAAAATTACAATCAGATGGCTATTCCTCCTATAAATCAGAATTTCTCCAGTGGATTATGTGACATTACGAGTGTAATATAGTATCTCATTGAAAGGTGACAGGACCAGAAACTGTTAATTAACTCACAAACTGACCTAACCCATGACCGAACTCTAAAGATTGATTGGAAAGATATGTAAATTACTAGAGCTTTGAAATGCAGCCAGCATTGTTACAGATAGAAGGGTAGATGTTTCTTCAGGTCTTGTAATGTAAGCAAACAAGTCTTGTCTATTACTACGGCTTTGATTTAAAGATCAAAAAGGAGTATTGGTATTTAGGAAGATACTTGAGTGAAATAGTATTGTTGTCTATATGTCTCTTTGAAGGTTGTGGTAACCTGTATCTGAACTGTTTAATGGATAAATTATCCTGTGCTAGTTGCCATGATGTTTGGGAGAAGGAAAGTTAAGCCTATGTTTTCTCAGGCCAAAAGGCTGCTGGAAATGTATAAAAACCCTGGGACACGATCCTCCTTCATCTCAGATCTGCTTTGGGTTTCACAAAAGGGAAACCCTGAGCCATAAGGCTTGAGATCCTCAGTCACTGACTGGAGTCACCCTCAGTATGGACTTTGGACTATAACCTATGGACTATTTCTAAAAGGACTTTTGGCAACTACCAGATCATCTCTGCTATGCATCTAAACCTCCAGAATTAAATCCATTCTCTATGTATATTGATCTTTTAACCAACACTCTTTTCTTTTTTAATAAATTGTAGCTTAGTTAACAAGAATTGACTATAAGGATGTATTTTGTATAAGATCTAAGTTATCATTTGACCTGGGTCTGGGGCTTCGTCCTTTGGGGTCAGGAGAACCTTTTCTTTTATATGATGAAATAAGATTCTCAGTAATCATCATCATATCTGATATGTGTGTCTGAACGGAGGCCGGAGGTTGGGCATTAAGGGGAACTGTGTGGTTTGGACTTCTTAGTAATCCAGGAGGTACTATAGAAGCTGTTTTCTGCTGGCTTGGTAAATCTAAGTATTGGAATATCCACCAGCTTTTGGGGTTTGTCTGCCCCGTTCTGTTTACAGTTCACCCTAACTGAGTGACCTCAGCTGGCTCCCACAGCACAGATTAATGTAAATAGCATGGATAAGTGAGAACTAAACATTTAGAAAACTGAAATTTCCAAACAGAAATGAATGTATGTGAATTTATGTCCTGATCCAACTCCCATTGATATAAATGGGAAAAAAGAACCTTCCCACTATTTTCACTGTGAGTTGGATCAGGCCTCTAGTGCTCATGAAAGATGCTATATTGACAAACCTGTAATCTGAAGTTCTCTGCTGAACAGTGGTACAAAGTACTCATTGTGCCTAAATACTATACATTACTATCTGACAGGGATGTCAAAAATACAGTCTTTGGGCCAGTGACCATTAAACTATAATTCTTCATCTGGATCTGTTCAACTAGTTAATTACAATTGACTGTCTGATCACTATCATGTAGTGGACTATGCAGAAGCAGTATTTCTTAACTGAGAGGAAGCACCTTTGCTGGAACTGTTGATTTAACAGGGACATATATACACCTGGGGCATAGGAGGCCATGTCAAACTATCATTTAGTGGAGATAAAGTTCATCTCACCTTCATTTGCCTCCATATTACTCTAAAAGAGGTAGGAATGAGCACTTGATGTAAATGAATTTGACACAACGTGTGTAGCATATCTTTGTGTACATTTCTCTTCAGCTTTTCTAAAATCTAACCGATGGAGAATTATGTAACTTTTTTGAGTTCAGTGTCTTTGACTTAATGTAGAAATTACACTGGTTATTTTGTAGTTGTACTGGCAGCAAAATATAAATTAAACTAGAATTTGTGCATTGACGCTTCTTAAATATTCACGTGATTTAGAATTTTCCGCATTCTAAACTAGTTGGGAACACACTGCCCAGTACATGAAAAAATGTGAGATCTTCACAAAGCAAATATGACCTTGAATCATTATAATCACATTTCCTATTATGTTTTTTCTATGTCCTAAAAAAGTTTATTTTTAAGAAGTTTTACAATAATTAGTCATTATATGCATATCATATTCATTATTTTGTCAAATAGACATTTTCTCAGATCAGTTTTGAAGACCATCCAAATTTGGTAGAGGTTCACCTTAACCAAAATTAGGCAGTCTCAGCCTCATACACCAATTATTTTAATGTTAAAAGATAAAAATGAATGTGGAATATTTTTTGAGTGTGTTTCTAATCTAAGGGTAAGACTTTATTATGTAATGCTGACATCCCTTAGGAAGGATATGAATAAATGGGAGAGAGTCCAGAGAAGAGCAACAAAAATGAGTAAAGGTCTAGAAAACATGACCTATGAGGCAAAATTGAAAAAAATTGGTTTGTTTAGTTTAGAGGAGGAAGACTGAGAGGGAAAATGTTAACAGTTTTCAAGTATGTAAAAGGTTGTTCAGTCAAAGGATCAAACTAAACAGTTTACCCCATATTAATGTTCTGAGAAAATGCTAGTTACTGGGTTTTTTGACATCTTTACTGGGCTGCTAAAGACTTCTTTCACCCATATTGAGTATACTTCTGAAACTAAAACCCATAATACAGTTATAATAATACATAATTCATATAATTAATAATACATAATATAGCTCATTTCTAATACCAATGTGACCACAAAAAAAAAAAGAGGCCCACTGTGTCTCCAATCTACCTAACAAAATATAACTGTTATATTGAATGGTTAAAATATGGGGTGACATTGCTGAGTATTTATACCACTTCAATCAGATACAAAGAGAACAACCGATCTTTAGTAAATGGAAGCATGGGATCCAATGAAGAAAATTCAGTGTTGGTAGTGGTAGGTAGTTGAGTTTGTTGTTGGGTTTTTTGGGGGAGCAGGGGTTGTTGTGGGTGGTGGTGGTTTTTTTCTTTGTTAACTTGTATCATGATATGCAGTAGTCTCATTTTTAAATTGCTTTAATATATTGTTAGTAGACATACCATTTTGCTGAATTTATGGTCGGGCAGTCAGTAGCTGAAATTCGGGGCCTTCTATGTGGACAAGAAAATGGTGACACGGAGTCAGGATATTTTCTTAGTTTGCCTTATCTGCAAGATGTACACTCATCCTGTGTCCCTGAACCGTTATAGGAACAAAATTGCACACAGGAAACTTTTTCCAGAAGCCTTGTTCTGGCCTTCTCTTCTCTTTCAATAAAACAGCTTCCTTGCTTCTATTTGTCTCCTAATACACTCACAGCAAAACTCAGATTCTCTTGCTATATATCTACTCCCAGACTGCAGCCCTCCCACATGGTCGCTCTCCTCCTATGTCCGGGTCTGTTTTTACTACATAAAGGAGTTGCAATCAGTGCCTAAGCACCTGTTTACTTTACTGCGGCCTGCATTCATCTTTGCTTCCACAAAGTGCTGACTGGAATTTCCTGTGGGATGGAAAATATGTTGTTCAGTGTTTTGATATTTGTTTTCATCCTAATATGTCAAAATAGCAAATTAGAGGTTGCAAAAATAAAAAAAATGGTATGAGAATGCTGAAACATCCCACTTCAACTTTCCTGAATCAAAACATTTCATTTTGGAATATCTCCTTCTTTCTGAACTGCTGTAGTGCCTCATGAGAGTGGTAGATTCTGAAACAAATTAATGTAGGACTGGGGCGCTGGAACAACTTTTATAGTGGAGTGTGCTGATAATGGAAAGCATTTATTTGGGTTATTATTGCTACTTCAAGTCAGGGGGTGCAGCAGTTCCAGCACCATTATATGGGACAGGAAACAACAACACTGATGAAGTCTTTAAAAGAAAATAGACTGGGAAAAAGTAGAATAACTTCTTTTACTGCTATTGCTTCCAAAATTTTATTTTCTCTCTAAATTAATTCACTTAATACACTTTCCACACAACTTCACAGAAATGAAATGTGCCTCCATGAATGTTAATAAACAAATTAGAAAGGAGGGGGGAGCATGGTAAGTCATAGTTTTGGTTTTTGATTCATTAAGACATCAGCAAATTTTTCTCTCTAAGCTCTAGTACTTCTGAACCTTGAGTGCTGATAACCATGATCTACAACAATGTTTTTTTAACATCTAATTCTATGTTAGACACTGAAGAACAGAGATAATTTTGTACTACAAATCATTTTCCAACTAATTATTGCTCCAGGGTCCATACTGTTTCTTTGTCAGCCAAAACGATTTAAGGTTCAATTATATCCAAATAAACTGATTCTGCTGGGTGATTTGAGATTCATCACTCTAATTTTCCCAATATTCTCTCATTTTTAAAAAAATCAACAGGCTTTCATATAGTTATTTGCCAGCCCCTAAACTCCTTAACCAATTTTTAAAAATATTTTACAAATTTAATCCTACTGTGCTGATACAGGAGTTTGATATCTTCCCTAGAGCAGATGAAAGATATTGTGATGGAATATGAAGTGCTACTTATAATTGAAACAATACAGAGATAAAAAAACTTCTAGAAATCTGTCTTGATTTTACATCTTCCTTAGTGCAACACAGCTGTCAAATGCTTTCACAGTATTTAAGCACAATCAAATTCATTTCTTACATCTAAGTTAATCAAAAACAACAACCCACTGTACGCAGATGGGGCTTTACACATAGACTGTCCCTGATAAAGAAAGTTACAGACTATCTATGGTGTGAATAAAAGATTGTAATCAACAAAAGTCCCACTCAAAATCATAACTACACGGAGATGGAGTTGAATTGAATACATTAGTTCCCAGTGCCATCAAATTTTGGGGAAGTCTAAACAGAATTCAGCTCCAGACTTTGTGGCTTGCAGATCCAGATCTGAACCCTCTGAAATTTAAAGAAGATGGGATCACAGCTGCTTGACTCAGGTCCACCCATTTGTGAACTGCCTAGTTTTGTTAGTCTGGTAACAACTGTTACATAAAGGCTATGTCTACACTGACATTCATACACAAGCACTGGATCGTGTTCATTCCCATTTATGTTCCCTATACCTGTGCTCAAGAGTACACACGCTGTGCTGGACGCAGATATAATGCTGTGTACATGCATATACCCATGTTCACACTGCCACTCTAGGTAACAGATTAGCACTACCATTTCAGGGATAGTATTCCAGGGTTCTTTGCCTCACAGGGAGAAATTCTAGAAGTGGCTTTGTTGGGTGGTATTGGTAAAAGGTTGTCATGAGGAAGAGTGAAAAATTGTTCTCCTGAGGAAAGGACAAGAAGTAATGGGCTGAAATTGAAGTAAGGGAGATTTAGGTAAGACATTATGAAAAACTCCAGAACTGTAACGGTAGTTAAGTACTGGAACAAATTACCTAGGGAGATTGTAGAATCTCTGTCACTGGAGGTTTTTAACAACAGGTTAGACAAACAAATGCCAGGGAAAGTCTAGACTTTGTCCTTTTTTTAGTGCAGCAGACTGGACTAGAAGACCTGTCAAAGGCCCATTCCGGTACCAGATTTCTGTGATTAAAATATTCATAATATTAGGTTTATGGGTTATATAGTAAACATTTATTTATGTTTAAAATGATAGCTCATGTTCTGTTATTATTTTTGATGTTTTAATTTGAGGACATAAACTATAAACCAATTTAAGGGTAGTCTTTAAAAATCTTTCCTGGCCTGCCTTCTGTTATAAGGTGACATGGACACAACCTCTTTTGACACATGTGCCTTAGCTAACCACACTGAGAAGAGGGCAGATACTATTTATAAAATGTGTTCTCTGGATTTGCAAAGAATCATGTGTCTTAGGTTAAGCTCAGGCCTTGCTTTGAAAGATGTTTTATATTCCTATTATCCTATGTTGTGAAATATTATAGTTACTGAACCAGACCCTATTCAGTTATTCCTGTCCCTTTGTGTCACTTCAGCATCAAAGAGGGGAGGCAAACTCAGCTGGATAATCCCTACAGTATGTGATTGGGTGAGTGGAAATCCAAAGCTGGTGTTGCAAAAACTGCTTATTTCCTTTGTAGTTCAGTCCAATATACCTCAAAGGACAGGCATAACTCAGTAGACTTCTGGAAAAACAAGATTTATTGCAAGCAATAAGGAGTCAGAAGGGGTTATCACCCAAACAACTGGCCCACCTCAATACATGTGTGAGGATATTTTATACCCCTGAGTTGATAAGGGAGGAGGACTTTCAATCCACTTACACAGGTGGGAACACTTAATGGCTATTACATCCATTGTTGGTCTTAATCTATTTCATTTACATGTCTGGTAAACAGGAGGTTCAAAACACTTAGGGGTACTCAGACATTATGAAGCCTGCATATCTGTGACAGGGTGAATGCAAGTTTAAAATGCATGTTAAACTAGGGGTCAATAGTACATTGAGGGAGTGAGATTATAAGTCTAAGGTTATTTTAAAATCATACTACAACATTCTAAGTTACATTTTCCTAACAATCATTTTCTTAACACTGGCGAAAGACATTTTAGCCAGTTTATATGCAGTACCCCTGTCTGGAGGGTACTGAGATGAGAGAAAGGTGTAGTCAAACTGAGCAGGCAATGTCGGAATATTTTTCTGTCAATGTTGAGATAATTTTGATTCTTGGTTACTTATGATTAAGGAATACTGCTGACAACATAAACTGCATCACATTTTCAAGTAGAAAGAGCTGATTGAAACCAGATCTGCTTTTTTTTGTTTGTTTGTTTTCAGTTAATTCAGAAATATCAACAGAAGCAAAATAGCTGTTTTGCTAATAGGGAGATCTGGAACCTGATGGCAGCTACAAATTTATAATTTGACATGAGCAAAACCAATAATTTTCTGTTGTTTTTTGCTTGCAGCTAGTTTAGGGGGAAATTAATGTAGTACAATATTATGTACAATTATAAACATGGCTGACAATTAAAAGAAAATGCAGCAGACATATGTAGGACCCTACCAAATTCATGGCCCATTTTGGTCAATTTCACAGTCATAGGATTTTAAATGTGATTTCAGCTATTTAAACCTGAAATGTTATGGTGTTGTAATTGTAGGGGTCTTGACCCATAAGGAGGTTGTGTGTGTGCATGGGGCGGGGGAAAAGTTGGGGGGTATTGCAGTACTGCTACCCTTACTTCTGCACTGCTGTTGTCAGAGAGTCCATCTCTAAAGGCAGAGCCACCGCCAGCAGCAGTGCAGAAGTAAGGATGGCATGGTAAGGTATTGCTACTCTTGCTTTTGAACTGCTGCTAGCACAGCTGGGCCCTTAGTCAGCAGCCGCCACTCTCTGGCCTCCCAGCTCTGAAGGCAGCAGCACAGAAGTAAGGATCGCAATACCGCAACTGCCCTAAAATAATCTTGCGACAGCCTCCTCACCCCTCACCCCGCAAGTCCCTTGTTAGGACCCCCAGTTTGAGAAACGCTGGTCTACCCCATGAAATATGTATAGTATAGGGTAAAAGCACACAGTACCAGATTTCAAGGTCTGTGATGCACTTTTCGTGGCCGTGAATTTGGTAGGCCCTATTCATATGACTAAAAACCATAGAAATGGAATGGAGTGCTGGAAACAAAAGATAAAAAATGGTGGCAAATAAATATCTGCATAGAGACTATGTTGCAAAAACTGCTTATTTCCTTTGGAGTTCAGTCCAATATACCTCAAAGGACAGGCATAACTCAGTAGACTTCTGGAAAAACAAGATTTATTGCAAGTAATAAGGAGTCAGAGGGGTTATTACCCAAACAACTGGCTCCACTCAATACATGAGTGAGGATATTTTATACCCCTGTGTTGATAAGGGAGGGGGGACTTTCAATCCACTTACACAGGTGGGAGCACTTAATGGCTATCACATCCATTGTTGGTATTAATCTATTTCATTTACCTGGTAAGCAGGAGGTTCAAAACACTTAGGGATACTCAGACACTATGATGCCTGCACAGCTGTGACAGGGCGAATGCAAGTTTAAAATGCATGTTAAACTCGGGGTCAATAGTACATATACAGGGAGTGAGATTATAAGTCTAAGGCTATTTTAAAATCATACTACAACATTCTAAGTTACATTTTCCTAACAATCATTTTCTTAACAACTATATGCAGATTTCCAGAGACCAATGATCCACTCATTTTTACCTAAACTGGTAATTAGGCTATGGTGCTGACATTTTCCCTTCTTTGTAGGGAAATTACTGACAAATACACAGCTGACCTACATGTTAAGGATCACCACAAAAATGTCCATTATTAACATGTAGTTTTGAAACGTTAATCCAGGCTAACAGAGACCACTAGTTATGTATCTCCTGGGTCTCATGTTACCTCTGGGTGCTGCCCCTTTGAGCTTCTCATCCACCTGGACATGGGCCACACATTTCAATGACATTACAATGACATTACAAACTCTACTTATAAACATACAACTTTTAAAGCCTTTCTTTGCTCTTCCATAACCCAAAATCAGGCCTCCAGCATGCTAATGAGAAAGGTGAAAAATCATCAGGAATCTTGATAATCTTTTGTCCCAAGGAAAAAGTCATTTCTAAGCCCACAAACTAGCAATCGGTCAGATTCACAGGATCCTGGAAGCATAATTCAAACTTTACCTCCCTTACAGTAGAATGGCCACTACGCACCCTGTGGGCTTCACATGTAGCAAGGGGATGGTGGGGTAAGAAACAATAAACTCATTCTTCCATCCTTTCACAATGGCCAATGGTACCAGTTGTAGGAGCAGGACTTTATAATTGTACTATAAGAATTGATGTAAACTTTATTTTATCCTACCAACCACCCTTTTTGAACAACAGAAAGGAATGACCCTTTGAGACTATTGCATCCTGTTTCCAATATGCATTACAATTAGGCTCTGGTAGGCCCTTAGGTTTTGTTATAAGATTTAGCTAGTAAGAGACAGGGTTTTATATTGTGTCTATGATAAATAGATTAGAGAAATGTTGAAGGCCTGAAGCCCCAATGTGTATTGTTTTAGTTATAAGATTTATCAAGATGTATTTTGCTCAATATAAAATACTGCTATTTGTATACCTTTGAAGGTTTCTGTGAAAGACTGTTTGTGTGAATGAGGAATGTATGCATCAGGGAAAGATAAGATGTAAAGGCCATTGTTACAGCAAGATGGTCAAGAAAGGAGGAGTGTAGAGACTTAACAGCACCAGAGAACCATCAACGTGCATCCACAATGAAGAAAGGGTAGATTGACGACCCTGAGATAGATTTAAGATTAGCAGCCGTGTTAGTCTGTATCCGTAAATAAGACGAGGAAGACTTTGTAGCACCTTCGAGACTAATCAGTTTATTTCAGCATAAGCTTTCGTAGGCTATAGCCCACTTCATCGGATGCATGATTCCTGATGTCAGATTTGTGTCCATTTATTCTTTTGCATAGAGACTGGCTGGTTTGTCCAATGTACATAGCAGAGGGGCATTGCTGGCACATGATGGCATATATCACATTGGTCAATGTGCAGGTGAATGAACCTTTGATGGTGTTGCTGATGTGATTAGGTCCTATGATGGTGTCAGTTGAATGGATATGAGGACAGAGTTGGCATCGGGCTTTGTTACAAGGATAGGTACCTGGGTTAGTGTGTTTGTTGTGTGGTATGCGGTTGCTGGTGAGTATTTGTTTCAGGTTAGGGGGCTGTCTGTAAGCGAGGACTGGTCTGTCTCCCAAGATCTGTGAGAGTGAGGGATCATCTTTCAGGATAGGTTGTAGGTCTTTGATGATAATGGCCCATCCAAATTAAACAGCCTCTTAGAATTGGTATGCTAATGTGCAACCTTTTCTTTTTTCTTTCTGTGTGCATAAATGCATCTTACTTCTGTTCCATTCTATTCATGCGATGAAGTGGGCTATAGCCCACGAAATCTTATGCTGAAATAAACTGGTTAGTCTCTAAGGTGCTACAAAGTCTTCCTCATCTTATTGACCCTGACATAGAGGCTGGCACCCCTAAAGACAAGACAATTGATTAAATCGACCAGGACAAGATGACCCTCTCCAAGGTGTTTTGGAATGTTAACATCAAAAAATAACACCAATTAAGGAGTAACTGGTCATAAACTGACACAGCAAAATCCATAGACTTCAACAGAGAAAAAAAGACTATAAGAACAGGGTGCTTTGCCATGTGACTTTGGGTTCATCTTGCCACAACACCAGGAGCATCGATCACAACTGACAGAGCATGGCTCCCAATGGCTGTTAGGATACCAAGTTGTGACAGGAATCCTTGACATTTTCCTGTAATGAAAGTAGCAATCCAGGTTTGTGGACTTTCTGGATTTTAAACTTCCCCTAGTTAACTAGTGGGCAGGACATAAACGTTATGACAACTTTCATTCCAACCAAAATAATCATGGGTTTTCCCTAACCTATATATACAAATTCAGAAAGCAAATGAGGAAAATGAAGGGGGGTGGGAAATTGGTATTTCTTTTCTTCAGTGTGGAGATTTATGGGAATAAAATGTTTGTTTAGCTGAGTGGGTTGTAGCAGTGTACACTGAGGGGAGGAAAGGGAATATATATATTTTAAAATAATCATATCTCTGCAGTAGCCTCCGAGCAGAGGTCTAGAATTAGGTCTTAATGCAGCTGTAGTTCAGTCTGTATTCATGCTGAGATTGGACACACACTATGTTACCAGAACAAACTGCGTAAATTACAATCCAGAGTGTGGACAGAGTCTTAATAAGGTGACTGATTTTTGTACCAAACATCCAAGATGAGCTTTAATGGGTAATTATTTGCAAGCAGGGAAACATCAAAACAACTATGAAAACTGGCTAATGGCTTAAACTAGTCAGTGGGCATTACAATTCAACTACATTTGGCATGTTAACTTTTTTGGGGAGGGAAGTGGTTATAAAATGAAATATTAATTTTACAGAATTATTCATATACTCAGACAGCAAGAGATGGTATCCACTTGTTTTATCATTTTAAGGCGAAAATAAATGCTGTAACTAGATTCTTACCACAGATATTATCCATCTATTACTTCCTCTTCTTTAGACTAAAGAAGGTGAAATTTACTGTGTGATGTGTCTTATGCAAAGCTTTTTAAGTGACTGACACATCATGTGGTATATTTCACTTCTTTAGTTACTCTACCTTCTTTTATCATTTCAAATATTAATATTAGTTCTCTTTTCCCTTTACACTCCAGCATATTCTATCTCCTGTTGCTATGAACGGTGATTAAATAGGGAGTCAACCAGCAGAAAGGGTTGTAGAGAATATAGTACTTCCTGCAGGAGTGAAAATTTCAACACAAAATAGTCATCTTGTTGTGAGATACTAGAGGAAATAGTTATCTACTGTGAGAACATAATGAAAGGTTTGGAGGCTGAGCGGCCAGAAATCAGTCAGGGAAAATTAACTGTTGTAACTGACTTGATTATGGAATAGGTAATGTAATGGATGAAAATGGTAAGCGATATGGGGTCTGGGAAAATATCTGAAAGCATCAACAGTCCTCCCCTTCTCCCAGCAGCTAGGAGGAACAGGGGAGTCACTCCCCAAGAACAGGAGGATTCCAACTGAGGAGAGAGGGAATAAAATTGACTTTAAGCTGTCTTGCAGTCATGTTATGCTTAGGGAAGCACAGAACTCTAATTTAAAGTGATCACGCGGATGATCTAAATTATATTTGTTTGTTCCAGTTCTGCCCCTCCCCCCAGCACATATTTCCTGGTACATCCCCACACCAGAGAACTCCACAGCTGCTTTAAGTCCCCATATGTGCTTTTAGAGTAGCTGATAGGAGGTGGCAATTGCACTCAAGGCCCAAGCTTGGTATTCTGTATGGACAGGATACCCTGTAGGGTCAGCGACTTGGATTACAAACACTTTGGGCAGAGGCTAGCATTTTTTTGGTCCATGAAGACTAAAGTTAAAAACTGCTATTTTCAACAATTACTATACTAGTATATATGCTAAGAGATCTAGCACAGGCAAAGTTCAATTGATGCAACTCCATTGAATTCAGTGGAGCTCAACCTGTCCACACTAGGGCTAAATTTATTCCACAGAGAGTTCACCAAAAATTTTTTTTTGCATAACATAGTCTTATATGTGCTTCCCTGCCCCATCCCCTAGAACTCACTGTGGGAAATCTAACTGCTTTCCATGTTTCTTTTGTACCTACCATGTGCAGCTATATACTGCAAGTTTAGTCAAGGGGATGCATTGTTCCTTCTTTAAGCTTTCCTTACATAATAAAGCAGTTTCCTGGTTTCCAAAAGAGCCAGTGGTGTAACTGCACAACCTCCAAGTAAACTCAGAGAAGATTGGAGCAAACAATTATTTGACAGAATTATTTCAAAACCCAGAGGATATTTGGATAATAACAAAATGTATCATGGCAGAAATAATAAAAACACATTTCTTATTGCTGGAATGTTAGTTAACTCAATAAATATAGAACTGGGGTTGTAATATACTCATTTTAAAAAGTACAATTAGTTCTTTTTTACATAAATCAGCAGATGTTTTGCCTGAATATGGATGTCAGAGTCATACCCATAGTGTCCCTTCCTCTTTTTCCCTAAGGCCTTGACTCACTAAAACATTTACACCTGTATTCAAATGTTAACACATATGTAGCCCTTAAGTGAAGTCTGGATTCATCAATATACTTAAATATGCTTGTAATATTAGGTACATGACTACTCGTGCTTAAAGGTGTGCGCATGCTTACAGATCTTGCTTAACTGTGGCCTTTACTAAGTGGACCTAAAGTTAAGCACAGACCTGAGGGCTTTCCTGAATTAATTGGGTCTAAGTGGAGGGTTTTTATTGGCCTGGATTCTAGAGAGCACTTAAGCATGTGTTTAAGAACATACTTAAATTCCATTAATTTCAATCCAATTTAATCACATGATTAAAGGTAAGCATGGGTTTAAATGCTCTTCTGAATTGGGTTTTTTTCCTGGATTGGAGCTTTTAGGATCAGGGCTTTAATGCTAGGAAAAAGATTATATTAACCCAAACATCTCTGCAAGTTTTGCCTCCCACATCTTACTACTCACTGCCACTTCCCCTTCAAACACATAATTCCCACCCCCCCCGGCCATACAAGAAGTGGGAGGGAGAGAGAGGATGAGATGAAACAAACTGCCCTTGAACCTAGTTTTCATACTTTTACAACATCCCAGGATTAGGATCATCATCATCATACATGCTACAATTATTCCCCATCTCCATCCTCTCTTGAACTGGTCCCAAAACATAAAGTTTGAGATATGTGACAGTTAGCTGTATTTCTAAGGAGAAAATAAAATTATCTACAGATGTAGATAGATTATCTTAACTTTTTTTTCTTTTGACTTGGTTATAGATTTGACTGCAGCTACACATCACAAACATCCTTCCCTCCCACCCCCACAGAAATCCAGAGCTGGTAGACGCCTCATTCTTAATTACTTTTTCTATGCTTGGGAGACAGTTTTCAACAGGAATATTACTTAGCCTCTGGTGAATAAGGAGTTAACTTTTCAACTCATCTGCCATTATTTTCTTGCACAGGTGCTCTAGGGAAGACTAAACATTGGCTGCTTGGGAGCTAGAAGGGATGCTGCTAATAGGAGTTAGGGCTAAACATTCAGGATAAGCGAAGGAAGCTGATCTCCAGCCTGATGAGCCCTATTGCTCTTTATCTTATGTTAACTTGTTTTGTTTGCATTATCCCTTGCTGGCTGTACCTGCATTTCTGTTGAGTTGTTTCACTTCCTTATGGCTTTCCTAGGCCTGCTAGAGGGAGAGAATGTTTCTTGAGCTTTTTTTTTTTTTTAACAAGGTAATTCAATAGCATATCTCATAATTTTTAAGGTGAATTGATTTCCCTCCCTCCAACATAGCAATTTATAAGGCTTGTTTGTTTTCTGAGTATTTAATTTTGTAACTGGAAAATTATAAAGAAAATCAAACAAGAAGGGGAAAAAAAACGGGTGTGATAAGATCTATGCTTTTAGTCCAGTTCTAGTTATCTATGTATTGAGCTGTGGCTTTATGAAAATTTTTGGTCAGTCTTGGACTTGGGTGTATCCCTATGCCGTTGAGAGACTTAAAGATCTTGGTTTGATGAGAAACTCAACATGAGACTGAAGAGAAACAAAAATGACAGACCACATTTTCCTTAAAAACAACTGTTTAACTGAAAGCATCATGCTCCAGATAATATTGAAAAAGATTCTGAGCTGAAAATGAGGACTAATTGTATCTCATCATATCTTAAATATAATGATGTTATACAATATGTAGAAGCAGCCTTGTCCACAGGATCACCTTCCCTGGTGATCCCTACTAGCCCTTTATCAATGCAGCCTTGTTCTCTTATATGCATTTAGTTCAGTGTATAGTTTTCATGGGGAGGGAGCTGGCTTTTCTAAAATTTGACAGAAACTAGCTGTTGTAATCTTAAAACCTGAGCATATCACAGCTGGTTTTATTTCCCACTCATCTAGCTGGTAAGCACTTTTAACTCTTGTTCTAGCTTTTCCTTTGTTTTTCACATGGAGGGAAGGCATCCTATTTTTACTAACTAAAATGGGAATAAGAAAATAGGGTCTTCACTCTGTTTAACCTGGTTGTCAAAATGAATGTCAGTTTGGCCAGCATCAGATATTAAACTGGGTACTCCAGACTCAAAGTGGAAGGCTCTACAGCTTGAGTTAAACTGCTAGGCTCTGTAGTTCTGGACTGTACACAGAGGAGGACACAGTACACATTGACCCTTGTGTGGATTACATCCTCTGGACTGAATAAGCACATCCTGAACCTTCTGAGGCATGAAACAGTTCAAATCTTGGACAATCCCCTAATGATATGATGATAAGCAAGATGACAGCCAGGAGGCTGAACCAAGGACCTTCAAAGATAAAGGCATGAGTCTCTACAGTTTGGGCTTAGGAGCCAGGTGCCATAATTGTGAGCTACAAAAAAGACTCAGATCCCCTTTGGATTGGGTTGAGCTTGCTCAAAGCCATAAAAGGAATGTCAGAACCAGGATTAGATCTCAAGAATTCATGTTTCTCTGTCCTGTGCTCAATCAGTAGACTTCCCTTCAATTAGTATAGCGCTACTTTACCTTTAAGAAGGTGTGTCAGCATCCTGTTTTTCATTACTATAAAAGAAAATTTGAGAAATCCCCATAAATACTAAACATGATCATTGGAAAATCCATCTTTTCCATTTTTCATACATTTAGTTTGATTAGTATAGCTTAGAGAGAAAAAAAAGTCATCTTATTTATAAGACTCAACAGATTAAGTTCATAAAGTTAAAAAATTCCAAACTTAGATATTAGATAAAATGGGGATGATAACATATGTGCATATTTACAGAAGTAACTTGTTTGCAAATTGCTTTACAGATGGCACTAATTAAAATCACTTAGAATAATTATAGGAGCAGATTAAATCAGATGTTTAGTCTAATACTGTGAAGCAACTGAATTAATTATAGAAGAAGCTTTCTCTTATTTTCTAGGTGGAAGACAAGACTATTGCTGAATTTCTTAACTGCTTTATTATAATTTTAATTTCATTTCAAAAAGAGTATATATTCTATTTTCATTTGTTAGTTTAATCTTATCTTTATCATGGCCCTCAATTTTTGATTCTGTCTGTGTTATTATCAACCTGACATAAAATCCTCTAGAAACGGCTGAAGAGAAGAGGGAAAATATTCAGCATCTAATACTGGTAACAAAAAATAACTTCCAGTGCCAAATTAAGATTTGCCTTGATGTACACATGTAGGCTACACTCATGAATCCAAGACACCTTTAAGACTCTATATACTGGATGATTTGAAGGTTTAAGTTTATATGACTACAAAATGACTGTTGTCAGTAGGTACCGTTGTGATGCTCTGCTCTTGTTCGATGATGATATCAGTCGGCTGCGTGCGTGTTCCCTCTGTGTGCTGTCCCAGCTCCGCACAGATTGCTGACACAGCAGACCCTGAGAGAACCCCCAAAGACCACATACTCTAGTAAGGTATGAAGGCACCCAGCCAGGTTTATCTGTCAAATTGTCACAGTCTCTAGCTTTGCTGGATTAGAGATCAACAGGTCTGCTAGTCCCTATGTGCTCCCCAGACAATGGACACAGCTCAGTTAGTGGCAGAACACGCCACTACCCCCTAGGCTGGACAGTGATGTGTCCTGCGACTCCTACTTTTATACAGTGCAAGACCGATCACTCATCTCTCCTGTCACATTGAGGTACAGTCCCCTGCCCCATTAGGGTGCTGTCTCCCCTTTTGATCATGCTGGTTCAAACACACACATCTATCCATCATGCTGTCCTTTTCACCCTGTCTCTCAGGTGCACCTGGTTGTTCCTTATTATCTCTGTGTAGTGTCTTCATATCGGGATGTTCAGGTGCCATCTTGGCACAACTTACTTATATCATTAGCGTGTACTTTCTAACAGCCCTTTTCTTGCCAAGTTCCGCAATTAGGGCTGCCTCTGGCTGACAGCCCAGCTTTTTGCTTGGCAGTGCCTTTGCTTACTTTTGTTCAGGCTTCAAGCCTCAGGCTAGGCCTTTGATACAAGAGTTTGTGTTCAAGAGTTTGTGTTCAAGGCCTCATCTTACTACAATAACTTGGGGCACTTGGTTTTCCTGTCTTGTTCCTGTGTATTTCAAAGCAGCTCAACAATGAGTGACCAAGAGCCAGATTTTTAAAGGTATTTAGGCACCTAAAGATGCAGATAGTTGTCTAGTGGGCTCTTTATGGATGTCTAGGAGTTAGATCCATAACAAGATTTGTGTATCAAACTGCCCCTTTAGACACCTAAATCCAAAACTGAGATTCTCACTGATTAGCTGCCACGTAAACCTGTAAGTGTTGAAATTCCCTAAGCATCTAAGTTTCTGGTGGTGAGCATGCTCAAAGCCATTTCAAGCCTAAGACTCAGCTCATGCTTAAGCCCCTCTGTGATCCTCAAACCAGAGACATTCCCCACCTATCTCATTCCATCTGGACAGCATTCTTAGAGCACATATACCAAACAATTCTCCACACAAAATGGTGGTGGTGTTAGTGCCATTATGTCCTATTGTGCAGTGGTTAAATCACTCCCTCAGAATGTTGGAGAGCTGGATTTGAATCCCACTCCATTTGAGAGGTGTGAAGTCTTAAACTCAGGTCTTCCTCTTTGCAGCTGAGTGTTCTTGTCACCAGCTATATAAAGTATTCTAGGATGGAGGATTCTCAATTTCTCATGTTGAAGCTGATCCATGTTGTGTAAAATACTTAAATAATCATTGGAGGAAGGACTTGAACATGAGTCTCCCACATTCTAAGTGAGTGCTTAAAACCACTGGGCTATAATATCAGATGATTATTTTATACAAAGTGGAACAGCTTCAACAAAAGAGATGGAGGTATAGTCTAAAATACCTCTTTAGCCCAAGTGAAATGGGAGACTTCGGTTCAAGTCCTTGCTCCTCTCACATACAGTAGGGATGTAAATTTAGGTGTCTGCCAGCCTGAATGAGTGTTCTAATCACTGAGCTATAGGATCAAAGGTGGAGTAGCACAACCATCACTGCTCTTTGTGAGAGAGGCCTGAACATTCTTACAGACCTAAGTGGAGGAAGGGGTTCACAGCCATGAATCCGAAGTACCTTTGATAGAGGTGCGTAGTTCACCCTCCTTTCACTAGCATTTCCTATTGGCTAGCATAACTGTAAAGATAATTACAGATCTGTGTCACTATCTATCACAACACCAGCTTACTTTATGTACCATATTAAGGGTTAAAAGAAGTATATTGTGTGTGTTCAAATTGCAACACTCTCCCCTTTTTTCTCCATAATTCTGTTTGCGTTCCATAATGATTAAAGAGGGATGGTTTTAAAATTATATAGTATAAAGTGTGTCAGGTATAGAGTTCCACTGCGTTCTAGTCTTCTAGTTGACAACAGTCTTAGGAACGTACTGCTGTAGTAGATAACTAAAATATTCTTGTATTTAACAAGCAAGCATCTAATGAGAAATCTTTAAGGCTCATTAGTAAGCAATATTTATAACAAGCCAGAAACATTCACCCATGAATGGTTCCCAAAGGAAGATGTTTCACTACCCAGATTGTGTATCATGTCTGCAAATTTCCAATTTAAACTTTCATTTTAATTTTGCAGGGAATTGGAAGTCTGTCCATTGTACTGGTAAAAGATTTAATTGCAGTTCACATTCACTCTTAGTGAGTGAATAATTTATTAGCATATCTACTACTTTTATTCCCAGTATTATGCTTTAATTGTTGTTGATTGGTCTATTTTACTTTCTAATCTTATTTGCTAAATACAAAAGAATCAGAGAAAATGCTATAATCAAATGCATAACATGCATTGGAAGGCAAGACTTACATGCATAGTTAATCAAATGGGATCTTTGAAGCTTCAGTTTGCAATAATATTGTAGTTGCCATAGCCATATTATTCAGCATGGAGTACTGCCATCTGTGTATAGATAAGAGAAGACTTACTCGTTATAATTCCAGTAGGAAATTCAAAAATCTGGAAAGTAACCAAAGATATGCCAACTGGAAAAAGAGACAGTCATTTTTAACTGTCAAATTATGCCTTCTAGATGTCAAACCCTCTTTCAAGTTATAATAATATTTGAAAATTATTCAAAGCCATTTTAAAACCATAATTCTGTTTTATATCTATATTAGAAGAAGAAAATAGAAACATGGGATGAAATTCTGGCTCCACTGAACTCAATAGGAGTTTGCCATTTACTTCAGTGGGGCCAGGTTTTCAATCATTGTTTCTAAATCCACAGGCATATGCAGTTGCTGAAAGAGTACGGCTCAAATCCTTTAGAGCAGGGGTGGGCAAACTAGAGCCTGGGGCCTCATCCAGCCCTTCAGACATTTTAATCCAGCCCTCGAGCTCCTGCTGGGGGAGCAGGGTCTGGGGTTTGCCCCACTCCATGCATGCTGTGGCTCTGCACGGCTCATGGAAGCAGCGGCATGTCCTCCCTCTGGCTCCTACACAAAGGGGAAGCCAGGGGGCTCCATATGTTGCCCCTGCCCCAAGCGCCAGCTCTGCAGCACTCATTGGCCAGAAACCACAACCAGTGGGAGCTGCAGAGGCGGCATCTGCAGACGGGGTAGCATGCAGAACCATCTGGCCATGCCTCTGCATAGGAGCCAGAGGGAGGACACGCCTCTGCTTCTGGGAGCTGTCGGAGCCTGCACCCCGACACTTTTCTGTGCTCCAATTCCATGCCCTAGCCTTGGTCTTCCTCCTTCCGTCTGAGCCCTTTGAGCCCAACCCAGAGCAGCTTCCTGCACCCCAACCCCTCATCTCCAGCCCCACCCCAGAGCCCACACTCCCAGCTGGAGCCCTCACACCCCGCTGCACCTCAACCCACACACACACACACACCCTGAACTCCTCATTTCTGACCCATCCCAAAGCCCTTACCCTCTCGCATCCCCCAATTTTGTGAACATTCATGGCCCACCATACAATTGCCATACCTAGATGTAGCTTTCTGGCCAAAAAGCTTGCCCACCCCTACTTCAGAGAGTCCTATAAACAGCTATGTGGTCTGTCTCCCCTATCTATGACTTCCCCCTAAACAATGGGCCTGCCCTTTATTTCTTACTGTATTTTTTCACTAATATACAAACCATTCAGGACTAACCTTTCAAAATGATCTACCTAAATTTGCTATTCAATAAGTATGGGGGCAAATTCTATGCTGGCATAATTCCTCTGAAGTCAGTGGAGTTACGCCTGTAGAGATTTTCCTCCCATTATGTTTTGCTGCTAACATGGATAGATGTGTATGCAATATTCAATCTTTTTGAAGGTGTTTCAGGTGACTAACACTCAGGCGTGGAGCCAAACTGACATTTCTGGAGGCTGAGGCTTATCCACAGAAAAGGAACAGTATGGGCAATGGCAGTGGAAGCTTCCACATGCTGCTCTACCAATCTGCCTTCACTCTAGCCTGGAGGAACCAGCTCTAGATAATGCAGAGTATTTATTTCACTCTTCATGCCTATTCTATGCTTGATTTCTTAATTAACTTGAAAGATGTCGGGTTGAGTGTTCTGTCCATGGGCAGTGGTCTGAAACCATGTAACAGCCATCAGGTGGTAACACTTTTCTGTCACTACCAACCTGGATTGGATTTGAGCTTATAAGTGAGAAGTGAAAGGTTCTGTCCTAGAGACAGCTAGTCCTCGAGACAGCTAGTCCTCTCTCTACATAAGTGCAAATTAAAATGGAAATTGCAGAGGGTGAGATCCTCAGCTGGAATAAACCACCACTGAAATCCAAGAAGCTATGCTGATTTACTCCAGCTGAATATCTGGCCCAGAATATGAAACTCATAGCACCTACTATCTGTTCTGAGATTGCAAATTCATGTTCTACATACACAGCTGAGGCACATGGTTTTTAGAAAACTTAGCCTTCTGACCAGTTTTCCTGAAATATTCCACAACACTAATACTTGCTCTAGCACAATTTTAACCTCTACATTTGCAAGTTTTCAACATGCCACAATATGCTATGCAGTTTGAATACCTTGAGTAGTTTTCTTAAGTACTAAAGCAATATTTATGGAGAAATAAAGATATAAGAGCTGAGGAAACGTATTCTTAAGCCCACAGTTGTATAGTGCAAAGTGACTGACTATCTTAATACAAAGTTTGACATAGCACAGTGTGTCTAAATGTCACATACGTACTGTGAACATGGAGGAAAAACCAAGCAGTTTTCCCAAACAGTTGCCTACTGTATCTTTGAGACAAACTTAGCACTTGAAGAGTTTTGTAAGCATCTATGCCAGAACAAACCAAACACTTGAATTCTCCTTTTGAGACTATTTCAAGTGTAAAATCTTCCTCTGGGTTCTGCTGTTTAACAGTATTACAGAGGTTTATCCTCAGCCATGCTATTTATTTATTGTGATTTGCCTAAAGACTGCCTCTTGTGGGGAGAATAGTTCAAGTTTCTATGGAAGTGGTATCCTGAATACTCTGGTGGAGAACCTGCTTCCCCTCTACAGAGTAAAGCAATTCCACAGAGCTGTTCATTCATTCAGTTAGGCCCAAGGAGAGAAATGGATGCCATCTTTGAAATACAATGGGAAGCGAAGGACAATTGCAGGCAGTGACTGCTAAAAGGGTATTCTCAGCAAGCCCCTATGTGGAGAGTAGGTAGGAGCAGAGGGTTGGCCATATGGGGAAGGAGGCAGCTATATGATGGTTCCAAGAGGTCACCGGGAAGCATTTTAGGAATATAGATCTTCCCATGGTTGTAAAGTTAATGCTACTAGTAGCCTGCCAGTGGAAGATTTTTTTTCCCTTTACACTTATGTTGAAATCTCAAAAATGTGTTTAATTTTTTTAAAAGATTTTTTTTAAATCTGTAAAATAATCGGAATAAAAATGAAACTCCAAACTTTAAGGAAACTTAGCCAAAAGGATGAAATGTCTTCCTTAATGTGCTCCTTAGTGCAAAAGACTAGGGATAGGATGAGGCTGTAGGCAAATCAAACATTTGTATTTATGTTTTTTTCAGTCCAACCAACTTTCTTATTTATTCATACATGGAAACATCATATTTATACAAATAGCATCAAATCCCTAAAAGTAATTTTTTAAAAAGGGTAACAGTGCAGTGTGATGCTTAATTAATGTTAAGCTAATCTGAGGATACAGGGAACAGCAAATTCCATTGGCTACATTAAAGATGAGACTTGGGTTGTAGGCCATAGATGTGTGTAGGCCAGTAAAAAATGATCAAAATCAGAAAAAGATAAAAATGGGGCATTTTCTACCATAACAGCTGTATATGACAAAAGTTATTTTGCTGTTGCTCTTTCAGAGATTAGATTGATCTGTGAAAATTCAGTAGCAGGTTAATTTCCAGTAACGTACTTGACAACACTTATGTTTGAAGCTCTGTGACCCTTGTGAAACTTTATTTGAAGCATCCTGTGGGCATGATATACCCTATGGGCTTCCCAGCAACCTGTATCAACAGCTGGAAGATGTCAACTAGTGGGTGTACAGTGAGGGTTAAGTCTGTGTCTCCCACAAAGCAGCCACAGCTCTGGGATATCCAGTGCCAACTCAGTCTTCATTACTCAGAGCAGCTCCAATGCAACAGCAGACAGTTCTCATCTGGGCCACATGTAGTTGCATGGTACTTCTGTGTGCAAGGGTGAATATGCACAGTTTGCAAAGAATGCAATTGCAAACTGGAAGTGAACCGATCTTTGCAAACCGATCTGCACCTTAAAGTGTGCCCTCAAAATTTTGCAAAAATTTTGCAAAAATCTAAATTTGCAGATCCCAAGTACCACATAAAATGAACTGGCTAAAAAAGTTTCTTTCATGGCCCTGCAAGTGTATTTCCTTCAGTTCCCTCTTGTGCTCTTTGTCAATTACTCATACCACATTCGTTCAATGCACATACCATCTTCATGTGTATCTGGTTAATTAATTCATTCGACAGAGTGTTCTATATAAGTCCTTTAGTTTCTGAAGTTCATGTCCTCTGGCTCCTCAGATTTCCTTGCCCTCTTTCAGGAGCCACTCCTTACCCCAACCCATTTCTTGGAGCTGGGCTTGTACTTTAACAGTCCCGTTCTCAAAACAGGAGGCTCAGTTCTTGTCTTCGGAGCTGAGTTGTAATTTAGCAAGTTGTTGGACCTTAGCCACCATCTCCCTTAACTGGACCCTTTCCCCCAATTAGTCCTCAGGCATGGAGGATCCAGCAGGCAACCTCCTCCTGCTGATGTCTGCCCTACTGTGACAGAGAAAGCAGCATATATGCTAGTCTCCTGGCCCCATCACCTCAGTTGGCTGGGTGAGAGGGGAGCTCTGCCCCACTGTTTCTGCAAGGCTCCTGGCTCTGGGGCCCTAAAAATCTATAATGGGATTTGCTAACAAACAAACAAACAAACAAACAAACAAACAAACAAACAAACAAACAAACAAACAAACAAACAAACAATCTCCTCAGTCCTTGTCAATACCTCAGACCATTTCAAAATCATAAAGGGCCACATTATCTGCTGGGGGTGAACTGAATCCTAGGCACACTACCCCATCACAGTTGCATTCAACTTTATGAAAACATCAGTTTCTTCTAGCTGTTTATACCTGTCAAAATGTTCTCCTGAAAAGGCATGCTTTGTCTCTCCCCCTCCCCCACCGCTTCCCCCTGGAACTCCTGGGCACCTAGAGGAAAGTATTGGTGTGCTCTGTCTCTCCTGCCCCACTTCTTCCATGTAGAAGAGGCAAAACATTTTGCCTCCCCACTTTGCAATACGGAGCTTGCCATCTCTCAGGGCCATTAGGTTCCATGACAGGGAGCCTGCTAGCGCCCCAAGCCTCAGCTGAAGCCAGGTCCCCAGGGACTGATAGGCTATGTGCTCTGTGGCAGGGAGCTTGCCAATCCCCCTGTCCCAGCTGGAACAGCAGCCATGAAATAGACAAGAATGTCCATTTCATTTCAAGAACATCACATTTTGCAGTTTCTGAAATTAAATTCTAGCAGATCATTGATTTGCTGGAACATTGCAATGAATTTGTTTTTGTTCTGAACTGGAGCAAAAGAAAATTTAAGAAATACTATTCTGAAACAGAGAAACTTAAATCCCCAAATTTCATCTAACTCTAATACTGAGCACCTCCTGGGACACTTCAGTGGGAAGTACATAGGAGTTCCTGCATCACCTACGGGGACTGTGAGAGGTGAGTCACTCCTTAGTAATTTCTTTGTTTAAAAATTAGCGTAGCCACTTTGTTTACATGTTGTATTTTTACTTAGGCACAGCTGGGCACCTAAAAGATGGTATTTCAGCCCTTTACCTTCCTCTTTTGCGGTGGGGGGGTAGACTTTTACATTGTACTTATCTAAGCTCTCTTAGAGTTCTATATTTCCACCCATCACCATTGTACCTAAGCACCTTCCAAAATGAAATCAATAACCATAGAAAATCCAGTGCTGAACACCTACTGCCAGATGCTGAGTGCTCTCAGTTCCCATTGGTTTCAATGGACATTAAGGGCACTTAGCATCTTGCACGATCAATTTATTTTTTATCAAGAGTTGCATATCCATGTGATCAGTGTTACATGATAATATGGGATACAGAAGAAAACTATACACTAGCTATGCTTCCTTTAAGACCCAATATTATGGGTTCTTCTCTTCTAGAGAGTGCAGCTAAGCAGTTGAGAACCAGTGGGAAGAACAAGAAGGATTTTAAAAGATTACTGTAAATTAAATTTGCTCTAGCCTTTTAAAAATAGTACCAGATAATTTAATTTGAGTCCAGGAAGGTTGCCCCTTTATTGGAGCATTATAGTGAATGGGAAGAGGTTACAGAAGGATGGTCTTTGATTTAGGTCAGTGCTACCCTCTGGAAAAACAATAAAGAATGCAGTACTTGGCAATGTGCATCTTTATGTATGTTTCAGTGGTGAGCACCCTAAGAACCTGATCCTCTGAGATGCTGAATGCCCGCAGCCATATTAAGTTCAGTTGGAATTGATGCTGCTCATCAGTTCAGGGGAGTTAAAAGACAGAGATAGAAAACGTCATTGCTTCCAAAGAGACCCTTCTTCTGATAGACTTCTGTTAAAGCAGCTGATAGACAATGGAGACAAATGCGTCACATGATGCACTGGCACTTAAAATTTATGAGCAAGCAAAAAAAAGCCAATGCTACCACTGCTTGCTGTTTTCTTTATTTAACTTTCATCATTTGATTACCTTCTTTCGGAACCAAATTTTAGCCTTGATACATAAATGGTTGTTCATTAAAATAAATGTAAGTTGCATACAATGAACAGTTTCTGAATGTACAATTAATTCCTGGTTTTATATTCTTCCTAGAATGTTATTCATGGATACATTATAAACAACATTGTGACCATAAGTTGTGAAGTCCTATGACAAATCTTACTCAAAATGCTATCATTTAAAAAATCATAGTCAAGAGTTTATATATAGTGTGATACTATGATAGTATAGTATTTTCTTTGTGCTTAAAAACCAGGAGAATTGTTTTATCTCAAATGCTGCTGTCAGGTAATTGTCAATAAAAGCTCACTTTTTAATGACTACTATGATACAGATTTATTAGAGGTCAGAAAATCAGTAGAAATATTTTTTTAATGATTACATCTTGTTTAGTTGAAGCCCCCTGCAACTCCACATACGTTCTTTGGTTTGATTCCTAACCTGTTGTGTAATGCAACAGCATGCTGTTCAAAACACCAGATGTTACACCCCAGGGATGGCTGCTCTTCATTTGTGAACAACAATTGTGCCTGTGTATATAACGACAAATTATGCCTTCTGTCACACCATTAAACTCCAGTACAGTCCTATTGATATAAAAGTGAGTTCAGTGTTCTATCGGAGGGAATGAGCGCCAGAATTTGACCCTCATTTTGTACAATGTAATTGAGATTTGGAATGAATTTTGTATTCATGCACTGTTCTAATTATTGCAACCAGCATAATAAATATTGATACTATATTAGAGACAAAATAAGGCAGAGCTGAATATTTGTAATTTAGCCTTGAGAGCATTACAGATGTCTTATGCTGGAAGCTAATGTTATGTGAAGTTGTATGCAACTTGGATAGGTTTTAATTTGACTGCTCATATGATCTGCCATATGGCCATTCTGTCCTTTATTATGATCTTTTGGCAAAGAAAACATGTCATACACCAGCTTTTCAAAGGAAATTTTCTGTGAGTGGGAGGAAAGGCAATGGGTACTGTAAATTAAAAGGGACAATTATTTGTTTTTAAAATGGAAGTAGCTCTCATACATCACCTAGATTTCTATGTTTAATATATTGCAAACAATCTCAAAAGGTGGTTTTTTTACTTGTTTTATCATTGGAATCAAAATTTCCATTTTTGTTGACTCTTTATTTTCGATAGTATGTAAGGTAGTTAAGTCTAAAGAGTTCTTCATTCTTGGCTTATCTTCTCTGATGGAGTTGATCTTACTTATTCCTTGGATTTCTCTCCTCCCTTGGCTTATGTGACTGTACTCCCCTGGTTTTTCATCTTTCTCCCAAAGTCTCCTATGGCGGCTCCTCATACTCCCTTCTTCCCTTCTCTGTTGCTCTCATCCAAGGTACTGTCTTTGGTCCCCTGCTCTTGTGACATTCTCTTTCACATCTATCTCCTGTGTCTTCCAGCAGAAATTCTATGAACTTGATTTCCATATCCTCTCCTGAACTCTTGTCCTCTATGCAGTCTGACATCATGCATCCTTTGCATGTCCTGTTGCCACCCCAAACTCAGTCTTTCCAAAATGAAACTCGTCTTTCTCCTGATTGCTGTTGTCTGTCTTCCTTCTCTAGCACTGTTATCAGTGCCCATGCTTGCCTTCAAATTTCCAGTGTTTTTCTCTTATTCTCTCCACTATTCAGCCTGTCAATGAGTCCTATCACTTTTTGGTTAATATTACCAAAATCGGGCAATTTCATTGCCATCCACATTAGTGGGTTTTTTTTTCCTTCTGAGACACTGAATCAAATCTTTAAGGTTTGAAAATACCTAGAGAAAGAATCCCCATTTCTCCTTCAATAAGAAACCCTTTTCCTTTCCTGCTCCCTCACAATTTTATCTGTTATGGTAGGTTGTCTAGGGAGTAGGAGGGTCGGCTTACTAGATTCCTAAAGACACAGGAGAATGGCAATCAATTGGCACACCCATGCCCCTCCAATTCCTCTCCTAAGGGTGACCTGCTGATCCGTTTCCTATGCTGGTGTTCTTGGAAGGCCAGCTGTTAAGTCCACTTCATGTTCTAGGTAAAGCTGCCCTGATCTTACCTCCAGCTTCTTCAGTGAGCAACAGAGTCCTAATGCAATTATTCCTCTTCCAATTTTTTTCTCCCTGCTATCTTCTAGAGGTGACCAGCCTGCTTTTTTAATCTGTTCTAGAACAGTTGGGTTCAGAAGCTCCTCTGATGATCTTACTACTTTGGCCTAAATTTTACAAATACTGTGTTATTTAGCATGCCCCGAAGTTCAACTCCCAGCTGCTTACCTTTTAAATAATAAGAAAAATGTAAGCCAGTGAGGGAATTGTCATTTGGTTGCCTTTGAAGAGACCATCAGATGGCAGAAGTAGAAAAAAAGATACAGTTCAACCCTGAAAAGACCTGCCATTAGGTGGTGAGTTGCTAGTGAAGAAAATGACAATTTTAAATAATCTTCAGGTAAACATCCAAATATATATGAACCAACCTGGAACTTTGAACCTAAGAGGTTTAACAATCACTAAACTAAACTTTTAAATATTAATACTGTACTCTTATATCCTAAGAGCCTATGATGTTAGATTGTAAGTCACTCTCTGACTTTTTGTTAGCTAGAAATAATATTGTCCTAAAGAAATTCTGACACCTTCAGAGACAAATGAAAGTCAATATATGAATCAGAAATCAAGGCTGGATGCAGGAGAACAGAAAAGTACACACACACACACACACAAACAGATCTGGCAGGACAGAGTCTGAAGAAAAAAGTACAGTGTCACTAAAACCAAGGAGAAGTAACTTAAAGGCCTACTGAAAACCAATTGAGAATTTAATGTCAGAAAATATAGCATTCAATATCTGTTTAGGGGGGAAAGAGTTTGTGTCCCTTATATCCTTCCTGTAAAACTTGAAGCTCTGAGTTTAAAAGGTCTTCTGTGTTATATTCAAGTAATGTAGATTCCGTTCCTTTCATATTGTTTCCTGTGGTAATGCAAAGAATTTCCTTTCTAGATGTCATTCTTTCATATGGAAACAATAGCTTCTGATTACTTTGGAGTGGCATGTGCTGGAAGGCAAATATCTGTTATTCTAGCTAAGAAGATCTTTAACAAGTGTCACACTGTGGTGTACTATATGTGATACACATACAATTGAAGTACCGGTGCTCATTGCTGAATTATTTTTAGCATTTAGTCTCATAGACATAAGGCCAGAATGGACCATCATGGTCATCTAGTCTAACTTCCTTCACATTACAAGCCACAGAACTTCACCCACTCAGAAAAGACTTTGGTGACATCATGGATAACCTTTCTTTATTGAGAGAACATGTTGATTTCAACGAAACTTCAGTCAGAAACCTGGCAGGTTTCCTGCCAGCCTACTGCCTCCCAGTGTCCTGGGCAGCTCACCAGGCAGACCGCCACAGAGACAGCGCTCCCAGGAAAGCCTGAGAATATTGTTTCTGTACCAAAATACTGAAGAATTTCAATTCCATGAAAAAGGATGAGGTTTGGGAATTGTCTTGATTCAGGATGAACAGTTTTCAAAAACCTCAAAATTATTCATAGAATTGAAATTCAATTTCCTGGCTTGCTCTAATAAGCAAATTTTAAAATTGATAGAAGGAAATACCATTATACACTGTGCACAAGTAGTCTGTAGAACTCATTTCCAACAGGTCTTGCTGAGCCCAAGCACCCAAGAGCATATTTATTTGGATAATCATAAGGTCCACAGTTATACTAGAGAGAATTAAAAACAAATTAGAATGGATATTCCACAACACCACATGGGATCACAAGCCAAACTGAAGGAAGTTAGGAAGAACATTCCACTGTGAACATATTATTCCATAATTGCCCGCTATGAGGATTTTTGCATGTTCTTCTATAGTTATGGGCTCCCATTCCAATAGACTATACCTTTAAAAAGGCTAAGTACTCTACTACAATCTTCAAAACAATTATATGCAGAAATGAAGTTCATCCTTTATCCTTTGTGCCCAATAATTGTGACAAACCTGTTAAATAAAAGTCACTCATTCTTCAGAAACGCCAGCAATAAAAGGCAGATTGACAAGTTTCAACATGTAATAGTTATTTCCTGTTCTTGTTTTTTGGCTTTTGTTCCTTTAAGACAGCTGTTGTTTTTAATATAATGTACCTATAATTTATCTTATGAAATGTATTTTGACTCAATTACAAGCTCATAAATTCATAAAGCACAAAGTGAACTTTGAAATGTTATAGTCTCTGCCCCAAAAATTTTTTTTGATTGTTATGATACACAGATCCAACAAATGTGGTTTCATTTCTGTTCTATTTCATTGCCTGCAGTTCACTTTTAAGCACCCTCATATTGAACTGTCTTTCACAGTAGTTAATTTTATTGATGCCTTTCAACATTTTTCTGGCACTTCATTAATTAGATACGCTGAAAAAATATTAATTTTGGAGAAAATATTTTTTAAAAGTATGAAAACATTCAGGCATCTTTAACATTAGAAATATGGATTCCAGAGTGGTTTCCTATATGCTATACCACTTAAACTTTTGACCTACACATTTATTTTAACACTAGTATTGCTATAACCTGGATTTTAAATATTTTTTCAAAAGTAAAATGCACTGTACTGCTGCTGAATATAGTTTTAAATAGCTATAGTTTATTCATAATGCTGCAATATTTTCCAATCTATATTGCTGCAGTTACAGCCAGCAGAAGGCACACAATTAACTGGTGGAGTAAAACATGTCAGTTTGGGTGTACTATCTGAGAGATGTGTCGATAGCTAATTATATGGATGTGGCATATTTATATCAGACAAGGCAAAGTTATAGTGACTGTGCTTCAGGAGGGAGAACAAAAGTTCTTATTCCTAACTCCTTAGTTAAAAATGGTGGGAGCAATTCAAATATAAAAACAAAGACTATACAGGAGTAACTCACTAAAAATTCTGGTTTTTTTTCTGTTTACTCAAATTCTCAAAATTAGTTGTTCCTGCCAGTGTCTAAACTGGTACTATCACTTCAAGTGCACTATGCTGAAGTGCAATATTAGATTAAAAACCAATTCCACATGTAATTTACTTTATCTTTTTTTGTTAGAGGAAAAGTGTCTAGTTAATCAGGTTCTTTCGTAATCTGTTGGGCTGTAGGGAAGATAAAGTAGTTTTTCCCCCAAGTTTACTTCAAGCCTGTATTTTATGATTATCCACAAACTGAATTATAACTAGATCTGAGATTATACAGAATGCCATTGTGATAATTCACAGTGAAGACAGTGTGATTTTTAAAACCCTATATTCTCCTATTTCAGGTCGTAAGGTACTCAGAAGGGAAGGATTAGAAAAGTTAATCCAGCGCTCAGATCAAATACAAAATATAGAGGTAAAGGGTGTCTGGAAAAGATGATTTTCTAAGTATTGACATGGCACATGGATTTGATATTTAATATTGTTAGAAAATGAATATGCATAGGGTTCTTGGTATATTAGAATTAATGATATACAAAATCATTCTAAAGATCACTCTTTCCTTGTGTAGTAAATGGTTTTGTAGGACTAAGAAATCTCTTGGATCATGTACTCTATCTTATTCAGGAAGGACAGGCAGGGAAAAAGGGAGGTGTTTCATTATACATCAAAAATATATACAGTTGTTCTGAGATACAGAAGAAGATCAGAGGTAGATCAGTTGAAAGTCTCTGGATGAAGAAAAATAGGGGTGATGTCATGGTAGGGGTCTACTATAGACCACCAAATCAGGAGGAGAAGATGAATGAGGCATTTCTAGAACAAACAACAAATATCCAAAATGCAAGACCTAGTAATAATGGGGACTTTAACTATCCACACATTTGTTGGAAAAGTAATAAAGTAAAACACAAAATCACCGGTAAGTTCTTGGAATGTATTGGGGATATTTTTGTGTTTCCTTTACTCCAGAGGAAGTAACCAGAGGGACAGCCATTTAAGACTTGATTCTGATTAACAGGGAGGATTTGGTTGCAAATCTGAACCTTGAAGGCAATTTGCGTGAAAGTGATCATTTAATGATAGTTTTCTGATTCCAAGGAAAGGGAGAAGTGAGAGCTAAAGAATAAGGACAATGGACTTCAGAAAAGAAAAAACTGTAACAAAAAAAAACTGGTAGCTAAGGTCCCATAGGAAGAAAATGTAAGGGAAAAGGAGTTCAGTAGAACTGTCAGTTTCTCAAAGAAACAGTATTAAAGATTAAGCAGCAAACTAATCTCTATGTGAAGGAAAGATATGAAGGACAGTAAGAGGCCAATATGGCTCCATGAAAGCTCCTTTAAGGACCTGAAAATCAAAAAGGAATCCTACAAAAAAGTTGGATAAATTGCTAAAGATGAGTACAAAAGAATAGTACAAGCAGGCAGGGACACAGAAGTGTTGAGACAAAATGAGTTACAGCTAAGAACCTACATAAAGGGCAATAAGAGGTTCTATAAATACATTGGAACCAAGAGAAAGACAAAGGAAAATGTAGGTCTACTGCTTAGTAGGGAAGGAGAGCATCAAGAAGGCTGATGTGTTTAATGCTTATATTGCTTCAGTCTTCACTAAAAAGGTAACTTGTAACCAGCTACTTAACACAATTAATATTAACAACAGGAGGGAAGAAACAAGTCAAAATAGGGGAAGGACAGCTTAAAGAATATTTGGATAAACTAGATGTATTAAAATGAGCAGGGCCTGAAGAAATTCATCCTAGGATACTTAAAGAACTAACTGAAGCAATCTTGGAACCGTTAGCAATTATCTTTGAAAACTTTTGTGGAATGGATGGGGTCCTAGAGGACTGGAGAAGGCAAAACATACCTCTTTGAAAAGGGGAACAAGATGACCCTAGAAATTATAGACTAGTCACCCTAACTTCAATATCTGGAAAGATACAAACAGATTAGTAATTTATCCCAGTAAGTGCCTACAGGATAAGTTTATAAATAGCTAACTTTGATTTGTCAAGAACAAATCATGCCAAACCAGGAATCATTTCCTTCTTTGACAGGGTTTACTGACCTAGTAGTTAGGGGAAAAGTTGTAGATATGATATAAAGTGATTTTAGTAAGGCTTTTGACCAGTCCCACAGGACATTCTCATAAACAAACTAGGGAAATGTAGTCTAGAATAAATTACTATTATGTGGATGCAATGTTGGTTAAAAGTCCAGAAACAAAAAAAACAAAAAAAATCAGACACTTCAATTTGGTAGGTCTTCTTTCCCTCCTCCCAAACAGAGAAGGGGACTTACATTACAGAATTGAACTCTCATGCATACTAAAGGGAGACAGTCAATTTGAATTCTAGTCTGTTTTCAGACAATGAGTTACATCATTTCAGGTACCTCTTTGCCAAGTGTAGTTCTTTTATGGTCACATTTTCCTATTTTTAAAATGTTTTCTCTCTTGCATGAAAAATCCCTACAAACAGGGCTCACTGACTATTGCAGGGAAAAGAGTGGCATCTTTTAATCTCCCATCACATTTTTGCATCAAGTGATGATTATCTGTTACTTTTTACATGGCTAATGAGTCGAGTCTTATATGTCTAAAAGTAAAACATACATTTTGTAAACTAGGCAGAGGCCCCTTGAGAAATAAATAACTAAACCTAGTGGAGTTAACAACTCTGAGTGTAAAATAGTTGTTCTTTTGCAACCTTATGAGAAAATCTGTTGTCAAGCAGTTCTCCAGAATACCTAATTTGCATTTAAAAGCTAATCCTCCTTGTTGCAGAATACACACAATATGCATCCATTTACTGTTCAGTTGTAGTGTCTGTAGAAAGGTCTATTTACAACATGATTATCCTCTTTCCCTCTGCTGAACCAGAACATATGCATGTAAGATTATAAAAAAAGATAATGGAACAATGACAACATTTTGGAACAATGATAATATTATCAAGACTGTTGTTTGCATCTGAATGCTTTTCACTTCCTCAAGAGTTTGGCTGTGAATTTCCCTCCTGGAGGACACACTGCTGCCAGCTCTCTCCTGTATAGCTATCCCAAGGGATTCCAGCTCTAGCTGCTTTGTTGAAATCAAAATATGGCTGGAAGAGAAAGGATGTCTCTCAAATAGGCAAATCCTCTGCCTAATAGAGCTTTTAAAGTCAAAATCAACACCTTTAATTCTACATGGAAGCCAACCAGTAACCAGTGTGGATCACAAAGCACTACTGTTATGTGCTCCAAGCAAAGTACTTCACTCTCCAGGTAGGCAATTACATTCTGTATCCATTTCAGCTTTGGGATAAATTGAAGATATAGCTTCATGTAGAGTGCATTGCAGAATTTTAATTTTGAAGAGGCTAAGACATGTTTGACAGTAGCAAAGATGAGGATTTGAAAGAAAAATCTATAATCTGGATGACCTTCCTGGTCAAATACAGACTTTTTTAAAAGGCCATCCTAGTCCCCGGTTGGTACTGGATGAACAGGTGCTTTTAGATAACCAGGCTCTCTCACAATTTATGAAGGCAAGTAACAAATGGAATGTATAGAACCTAAAGCAAGAGAGCAGTATAACTTCCAGTAGTCTCATACCTACCACTATTAACTCTGTTTTACCTGGACTGAGCCTCATCTAGTTTCCTCTCAGCATGCCCCAACCACCATCAGTCAGTGTCTAAGAAACTCATCCCTACCTTGCTGCATTAGTCAGGATGTAGACATAAAGCTGTCATCAGCATATTGAAAGCAAAGCCCATTCCTCCTCTCTGATCTCCCTAGTGGTTCTATATGTGCATTGATCAGTGGGAGTAATAAACTTGCCACATCACACACAAGAGAGCTCTCAGGGTCTATCAGCAATTTCCTAATACAGCCCACTTGATTTCTCAGCCAGGTAGAAATAGAGGCACTGAAGAGAAACCATTCACCCCTTCAGATAATTCAGGCAACTCAACAGCACCTCAGCAACAAGAGTATCCAAGGCAACTGACCCAATTAATACCAGCATGAGCACCTAAGCATTATTTGTCACTAAGAGGAGATCTTCAACTAGCACAAGTGCAGTACCTACAGCATATTCAGGTCTGTAACAGGATGACAAGAGTCAAGGAGAAATATGGTGTTTAACCTTGCAAAAAATTAACTCATGAAACTCATTTCATGGGAGTTGAGATGGCCAAAAGTATAATGGGTTTTAAAAAAAAAGTAGATAAATTCATGGAGAATAGGTTTCTCAATGGCTATTAGCCAACATGGTCAGTAATGCAGCCTCTTCATTTATACATTGCCAGTGGTGAAGAATCCACCACAACTTCTGATAAATTGTTCCAATGGTTAATTACTCTCAGTTAAAAAATGCATGCTGTATTTCCAGTCTAAATTTGTATAGCTTCAAATTCCAGCCATTGGATCTTGTTATATCTTTGTCTTTGTCTTCTACACTGAAATGGCAATTAATAAATATTTGTTCCTCATGTTGGTACTTATAGACTGAGTTACCTCTTAATATATTCATTGTTAAAGTAACTAGACTGAGGTCCTCGAGTCTGTCACTATAACATATTTTTTCTAATCTTTTAACCATTCTCATGACTCTTCTCTGAATCCTCTTCAATTTATAACATCCTTTTTGATTTTGGACATCAGAAATGGACACAGTATTCCAGCAGGGCTCATACCAATGCCAAATACTGAGGTAAAATAATCTCTCTTTGCCTACTGAAGAGCCCCCTGTTTATGCATCTAAGCATTGCACTAGCCCTTTCTTGCCACAGCATTGCACTGGGAGCTCATGTTCAGCTGATTATCCACCACAACTGCAAAACTTTTTTCAGAGTCATTGCTTCCCAGGATAGAGTCCCCCCCAATCCTAGGTGGGAGAGAGAACTCTATCCTGGATGTATGACCTACATTCTTTTTTTCCTAGATGTATATATTTACATTTAGCTGTGCTAATGCATATGGTAAACTGAGCTTAAGGAAAAAGCACTCCAGATCACTGAGTGACCTGTCCTTTTTGTTATTTACCAGTGCCACATACAGAGACCTCATTTGGCTATTGATACAGTATTAAAAAGTAGAGAAAGTTGCATAATGATCCTATTTACTCAAAATATGACATTTTTACATTTGTTTTGTAAGAAAAAAATTCCTACTGTTTACCTTTGCAGGAGAAAATATTATGTGCCCCATCACCACTGTAGGTAACTAAATGACAAGTCACCCTCCTATCAACCAAAATGCTCCTTTCACCACAAGAGACAAAAACTTTGCTTACAACTTTGCTGTTGTACATGCAGCAGTATTGTATAAGGCAACATCAGTGAAAAAATAGTTTGGACAAAGAGGAAAATAAAATGTAACCTTAGTAGAAGGACACTTGAATGGTTTCATCCATCTCTCTAACACCATTACCCTCCTTCTCTATGACGTTATCTCTGCAAGGAAAGGCTTATGAAGTGTTGTCAGTGAATGAGTTCTAAGCAAGGGCAAGTTAGCCTGACACTTGATCATAGCTGTGAACAGGTTCTGGGGAGAAGCAGGAGTAAAAGTCAGGGACAAGTAAACCCAGTAGAATCCCCCTGAGAATCCACTTGATGTTTTGTGATAGATCCCACAATACATGATATAGCTTCTGTGATATCAGGACTCTGGGTAGGATGGTGTGACATCTTCCAAAACCTCTTTCTTCCCTATTCTGAATTAGAGCCAACAGTATACAAATATAAAGCATAAACTTTAGCATTAGATAATACAGTATTTTCCTTAAAATTTAACTTTGTGTCTAAAATGACCAAGCTAGAGAAGCCCAGTCTGCTGAGATTTATTCCTTCCTGCATATAGTAGTTCCTATGCAAAATAAATTAAAATTATAAATGTTAAACTTGCTGAAAACAATTCAAGATTAATATTGGGTAAAATAAATTATTAACAAGACTTCCAAGATTTCAGCTTACCAGTAAAATATATTGATCTCCTGAGGGCTGGTGGGAGGGAAAGTTCACCTTGAAAATTAGACAAGGGAGAGAAGTTGAAACATCTCTTTTTCAGCAGAATTGACTTAACAGCCTCAATTTAAGGGAAGCAAACTAGTTTATTACCATCTGTAGCATTTAATGTCTTGCAATGCACTCTCGGGTACTGAAATGAATCATCTTGTCATGAATCCCTCAGAGTTTAGCTTATCAGGAGTCAAGAGTGGTGCAGTGGGGATTTCTCTATTACAATTTGAAGTAGATGACCTCTAAGGGAAAAGTCAAGACATCGTGAGTCAATTTGCTATCATTACTTTAAGGAAACCTTTTTGTTTCTTATAGCTGTTATATAAACATGAATGCATTCTTTTTTCACTACTGATCTTTTTATCTTCAAGACCACTTCAAAGATACATAGAGAGAAAGGAGAAGTCTGTTAAAAAGTATTTGCTTTGCTCAAACATCTTATACTGAGGTTAGGATATTATATTGCTGAAACTTAGTTCTTGAAGTCCTGTGGGAAATCTTGTAACAATTCAATTAGGAAATGCAAATGAGGTACTTGTTTTCTGAAGGATTCTCCCAAAGGAATGGAAGACAATTCATGACATTATTGAAACAGTATTATATAGCTGACTGTTGGCTTGAAAACTGAAACCTTCTATAGTGTGGTTTCAACAAATAGATTTCCTTTAATAGCATGGTTATGATTGAATTCTAAAAGTGATGATGATATTCGCTACTATATTATCTAAATTTAATTCATGCACCGTGACTTTGTCAAAGTAATGAGAATGCAGTGACCAGAATGTCTTAAGAAAATTAATAGAAATTGATCAAACACAAGTCTCCTCAGAGTCTATATTTGTGTTAGTGTAGGATTTTGCAGCCTCAAATTTGACAAGTTATCAGTTATGTAAAGTTGAGGTGGCAGTTATGTTTCACAACTGGCTGGAAAAGCATATTCAAAGTTATTTATTTATGTATATTATGTCATAGCTATGCTTGGCAGTTTACAGTACGTAAGAAGATCGGTGCTAACCGAAAGAATTTAGGGTCTGATTCCTCATTCTCTGACATCTTGTGTAGTCTTTTACACATAAAATCCTACCATTCTAATTTAGTAGAATGTGACACTTATTTTACACAAATGTAAATGTCCACACCTGTTGCCAGACACCCAGAGAATCAGGCCCTTGTTTAAATTAAATGGCAAATGCAAGTCAATGGACCACAGAGGAATTGGGAGAGAAGGGATCACACCACAAAGGAAAGGGAAAGAATCTCTTCTGATAGCAATCCTGCATCTTGGAAATAACTAAAAACTGTTTCAATTCCAAACTTTTTTTTTCCATTTTAACTGACTTATGATCAGGCACAAGAATGGGAGCAGACAAATGGCAGCATGGCGATTAAAGATGAAAAGCTACCTCTGAAAAGTGGGTTTTTTTACATAATCACAGAAGTTAGAGGGAATAGATCTATTAGGTCATCTTGTCTTTTTTCCCCTTGACAAAGAGTGTTAAGTAGGGATTTGGAGGAGAAGAGAGGATGTATTTTTTCTGTGTATCCAGAGGATGTCACACTGAGAGCTGAAAAGCTCAGCATACACATCATGATTTAAACTTCAACCCTCTATGCAGCTAATGAGTAAGGAATGTGCCTTCGTGAGGAAAAAAATTGCCAAGAATTTTAGGAAAATATATTATGCAGTGCTCATTTCAATGGAAATGACAAGTAGAGAGAAGTATATAGAAAAGACAAATAATAGTGATACTTTTTCAAAATTGTTAGGATCATCCTCACAGGTGATATCTGTAATTTATGCCACTGCATGTAAGTAAATAAGTGGAGTCTAAATTGGTGTAATTCACACACTGCTGTAAATAGTGAAGGGTTGGGAATATTGTTTTAACTCAATTTCCTACATCTGCCTGTTAATTACTTCCCCCTCCTTTTCATGTGAAAGTTGCACCAGTGTAGACTTCCAGTACTTTAAATCCTTTGAGAAACTTAGAAGAAAAATATTAAAAGTCATATATGTAAAAGAGCATTGTTCTCTGAATAGAGTGGGGACCAGAAATATGGGTAACTTCATGCACCAAACTATAAAAATGTAGCTGGTACTTTTCCACTGAACTATATATCATGCCACAGATCAACTTTGAATTTTAAAGACACTGTGTGCTATAATCTCCAAAGTGTATCTGGAAGTAAAAACTTCTCTTTTTCCACATGCTGCCATAGGAGGTAAGGTTGACAGATCACTTACTGTACCTTTATTACATGAATTAATGAATCTATTACCCACTTTGCTCAGCACTTCTGAAAATCCATCAACTCCTCTTACTAAGTGCCTACCTTTAGTCTGTTGACAATATTGACTATGTTGTCTTAGCAACTGAACCAGCAAGAAAACATCAGTACAGCTCTTTGCACTAGATTTAAGTGACAAAACAAATTAAATCCTTTTTTGTATTCTAAAATTTGGAATAAGATAAAGAAATTTTGAGGTAAACAAAAAGAATTTTACCTTCTCACTTCTCCACAAGATTGCAGGTCTAAGAATTTCCATGCAAAGAATGTATGTATAAGTCACTCAATTTTCAAATGGGGGTATCTGGTTAGGGTGCTAAAATCTTGTGTTTGAAGGTTTAAATATGTACTAAGACTTGTAAAACTGGAATTTATGTTTTTATGTTCTGTGATTGCTAAAAAGCAGAATTCAGATGTTCTAATCGGGTGCCTGTATTTACCCTGTGAACTTTTTAGTGTTTATATTTGATTATTCCCCATTTAAACTATACTGAAAACACAGATATATGGGCAAACAGGTGCTTTTCATATTTTTCCACTCTATTACATTCACAAATACAAACCACCGTATTTTAAAACAAAATGGTCAACATTTAATACACTTACTAGAAATGTTAGAACATTGGGAGATCACATACACATGTATGCTCCAAGTAATTATTTAAGGTATCTTAATTTTGAGATTTTCATTAAGCCGCAATACATCAATTTCACAGTACTGAAATAAACAGAACAGGTCATTTCTACTGGGCTTTTATGTAGGTGGTAGGCTGTACACAGCTTAGCATAGGATTTGCTAACAAGTTTTATATTCAGATCAAATACATAATTGAATACATTGAATGCTGACTTGAATACAGAACCAATTCTGAATGTCTACCACAATAATGACTTTCATAAAAATGACACATCTGAATAACCCTGCTTGGTAATCCTTATTACAGTGCAGTACTTATTGTACTTTAATGAGAGCTTCAAATTAACCTGTGCTCATCTGAAAAATACTCTAAAGCTAAATAACTTTGAAAATCAAGATCTCATTTAAATTCACAAAACATCAGCATACGAAGACCCTTTACCTTTGTTCTCAATTCTAGTCGAGATCTTTTAACATTACCAAAATCATTCCTTTTTCTAGGGTTTTAATCTCATCTTGTTCACCTACTGCAAACACAGATTCTCCTCTGATCTGTTCCTAGTATCAGTCCTATCCCCTTCAACTTCACTCAGGCTAGTTCTACTCATCATCTATCATATACCAAACACTCATTTTGCTCTGCAAATATCTCTAAATATTTTTCTCTCTCAAATATTCTAATATTCTTGCTCTTCTCCATATGCGCACCTCCACCATGATAGCTTGGTCCATATATGAACTATTGCTGTATATAAAATGGGACAAACACTTAAAAACTTAACATCATGGGGTTTCTGTTTCCAAAGATCCAGGCCCGAACACTAATGTATTTGAATGAGAGATAAAGTTAGATGATTTCCCCCTTCAGAACTCATCATCATAATAATCATGGCAAATCCCAAAAGGATGTAGCCTTCTTGCAGATCACACACCATCCGGATGGATCACTAGCTAGATGCTTAAGGGCATGTCTACACTGAAACAAAAAACACCTGTGGCTGGCCCATGTCGGTTGACTTGGGCTCACAGGTCTTGGGCTATCGGACTATAGATTTGCAGTATAGCCATTCAGGCTCAAGCTGGAGTCTGGACTCTGGGGCCCCAGGGGGCCCAAGCCTGAATGTCTAAAATGCAATTCTATAGCCCTGCATTCCTGGCTCTGTGAGCCCAAGTCAACTGACATAGCCCAGCCACAGGTGTTTTATTTCAGTGTAGGCATACACTGTGTCCACCTTTGGTCCTTCACAGATAGCACTGTGTGAAAGCCCTGATTCAGAAGTAATTAATTAAATAAGACAAAGATTTGGACATATCACTTAAAGCTGGGACTGCTCACACCACCTGAAATTTATTTACCTTCACAGAAAGTAAATAGACAGCACTGAGGTGAAATCTGACCCCAACCCATGACGTTATACGAAACTAATTTTCCTAATAAAATTTTGTTCCAGCTCTGAAATCAAAGTTTTCTCCCACAACCTTTATTTTAAAAAGTTCTCTCGAGAAAAGTTTGGAGGTGTGGAATGAGATCACAGATCAACACACAAACAAGAAGGGAAGAGAGAAATTGAGTGGAATTTTCAAAAGTGATTGTTGTTGGCCTAACACAGTCCCTATTTACATATGTTTTCATACAGTGTTCAGAGCAATGGGGCCCTGATCTATAAGAAGCCTTTAGGTGCTGCCACAACACAAATCAATTAAAATAAAAATTCCTGTTGACATCAGTGGGAGCAGAATAAGGCCAATGCTAAATGCTTGTAAAGATCCAACTCACTGAAGAGATAATGAGATGCAGTACTCAGGTGAAACTAACAATATAGATTTGAGTTTGAGTGAGATAGTATAATGAGGGCATCCTTGATAGAGTGAGGCATGAGTGTTGCTTTCTTCTTCTTAGTCATCATGCTTTATATAGAACACAAGCAAGTGCTCTGGAATATTTTTTTTAATTCTTTTATAGTACTGTGCATATTTCAGAAGATTTCATTACATTGCAAAGAACAAGTTACAGGATAACTTACATTTACCTAAATTAACTTATAAAAACAAAGCTATTGTATGAGATGGCCAGTGGATGTGAGCTTTAGCAAAAACTTAGGAAAGTATACTTTATACCAAAGATGCTGCACTTTGTAAGTTACTAAGATGGCTGTACAAAACGTGTGACTTGAACTGTAAAACTAGCTTTTGTTTGTATTCCAGCTGCATTAGCTGAAGCAGTGGTTTGTTAGAATGAATATTTTATGAACTTTGCAGAACTTTTAGGGAAGATTTTTTTTTTCTTTTGGGTATCCATGAACTTTGAGACTGCTCTTTGCTGTGCATTTCACATTAGATCTGGATACAAGATAGACCACATGGGACAAATCCATAATTATTTCTCAAGTGCACATCTGAAATTGTATATTTATGTGTATCAGAGTATTATGATTAGGGACACCTACAGGTAAAGAAACTATCACCCTAAATTACTATTAAGAGGTCAGAGTCCATGTTTATTCTTTTTGTAAATATTCTACTGATATAAGTGGAGGGGGGGGGGGATCAGTGGTAGATTTGGGGGAGTATAGGATCATAAATTTACATCCCTTCCCATGGATCATACCTAAAAAATGGAATTGAAACCCTAGATATTTACTGGATTTGGGGTAATGTGTCCATATCTCAGTTTTAAAAAAGAAAAATGTATTTTCTAGAACTCAAAATTCTCTGCTTATAAAATTCTCTGAAGCCTAGTCCCATTTGGAGTTCTGATAAACCAGTGAATTTGTGTGAATCAAACCTTGTTTGTGGGTTCACAATGGGAGCTGATGGTAGAAAACAACTCTAACTCACACAAATTATATAATTTTTGGGAATCCATTTCTTGTTAAACTTGGAAGAGGTTAGCACACCTCTGGTTACCAGACGAGTGAAAAGTCATTTTGTTCCAGAAGAAAGACTTTGAACTATTAAAGCTGCTTGTATGAAAGCAATATATCATAGGGTATCAAAAGGAGCATTATAATACTATCCAACCTTTAATTTTCTTTTATCCTTTTGAAAGCCAGTCCCCAAGACAGGTCCACAGGCAAATGTTGGATGCTTTTAAAATACATATATGAAAACTGTTGGACATGAGCTGGGAGGAAACTAACAAGTCTGAATGAGAAAGATACTGCAATGCAGTAATTGACAGTATTAAAGTCAGAAAATTATAACAGTGATGGTCTATATGGCACATGACTAGACAAATACCAAGCTTTGCTTTCCGCAGTGTGCGTTCAGCATTGATGAAGGAGACAGGCTACAAGTAGGGCTTATTTGCACTGTAGATGTTTAACCCATCTGTTGCTCGGTATCTGATAGCCAATGGCAATAAAATATACATTTCAGCTGTGGGAGCAGAGTAGTTTGTAAAGACAGCATAGTTTAAAGTTCAAGAGTCTACAGTTTCACTTCATTCTTAATTCAGTAATCTCAGTTACTTACAGTGATAATGTTACATTGACAACTTAGAAAAAAGTGTTATGGCTTCTGAAATGAATCATGGATGCTCTTGCACAGGTTGCAAGATACATTGCCTGTTTTTCAATCCCTAAAACTTCCCTATATCTGTTGGTTTGGAATGGTTCACAGTCTGTTTCAGAATCAGTCTGCATGGCTTTGGAGGTTCTCAGATTTAAACATATTGTAATCAATTATGAATGTTAACGCTACCTTCTCTTGAGTATGTATTTCAGGCTGGATCCTGAAGAAGCTGAACAGCTTGGATTCCCACTGAAAGTCACCCATGGTTGAAAGTATTCATCACCTTGCAGGAGGAACTTGTCAGATCAGACCCCAAAATATGGTCCCCTTTTTGCAGTTGTCACAATTTAAAGTCTTTAGTTTTTTTTCTGTGCAATCAACTTTTAGCTATTTGTGAAGGCAAACTTGCAAAGATTTTTCATGAATATCAGTCTGTATAATTCACCACCTTTTCTAGGATGGGTTTGAGTAACAAAGATTAAATTTAGATTCTAATTTGAATAAAAAGTTTCCTGAAATCTGGGAGTGTTTATATTCAGGATTTGAGTCCAGGCACATAAGCCACATGAAATGTCATTTGCCATTTTGTTGCCCAATCACTTAGTTTTATGAGATCTGTTAAAAGTTCTTCACAGTCTGCTTTGGCCTTAACTATCTTGAGCAGTTCAGTATCATCTGCAAACTTTTAGATTAAGATTAAGTTAATCTTGTTATATTAATCTCATTATGCTTGTTACAGTTAAATTAATCAATTAGTTCAAAAACCTCCTCTAGTGACATTTCAATCTGTGACAAATACTGGAAGAAAGTTTTCCACTAGTAGGTCACAATTTTTGTTATGTTGTTCTTTATAGTAAGGGGAAAATTTTCTCAGTACTGTGTTAATTTCGCGGTGCTAATTGTTGAGATTGTTTTGTTTTGAATTTCTTCCTGCTATACTCCAAGTTCAACTCTAAAACTCTGAGATTATGGTTCCAATGTATCTTCAGTTATGACAGCTTTACTTGGCATAAACTCCTATAACCTGAAAACAGGGGTCACTTCCAAATTCAAGCAAAACTTTGAGCAATTTTGTTCAAGTTAACCAGGGTCTCAAACTCAATGTACCTTAGAGCTAGTGCCAGTTCTCAAATCCTCCCAGTGGGCCAATAATGTCACTCATTCTGCCCAAACTCTGCCCTTCACCTGCCTAAGACTCTGGGTGGGAGTTTGGGTGCAGAAGGGGTGAGAGATTGGGCTCTGAGAGGGAGTTTGGGTGGAGGAGGGGTTCTGGGGTGTAGGCACTGGGAGGGAGTTTAAGGTGGGATCTGGGGGACGGGATTGAGGTACAGGAGGGGTGCAGGGTGCAGGCTCTGGGATGAGGGTGGGAGTGCTGGAGGAGGGGGTGGGGCTGCAGGCTCTGTAATGGAGGAGGAGGGAGGGGTGAAGGCTCTGGGATGGAGTTTGGGGGTGATGGGGAGGTGGTAGGGTGCAGGCTCTGGGAGTGGGGGTGGGGATGCAAGTTCTAGGAGGGGGTTGGGGAGTGCTGCACTGCTGGTGGTTAGCAGAGGCCCGGGCAATTTTAAATCACCCAGAAGACGGGCGGAGGAAGCATCCTGGGGTGGCAGGTGGGGCCAAGGAAGAGACCCAGCTCCAAAATTGCTGTAGCCCCGTAGGCCACATTGGGGAGGTTCTCGGGCTGCAGATAGCCCTGGGCCAGGACTTTGAGATCCCCGAAGTAAATTTTATTAGATCAGGTTCGAAAACAAATATACACGTATATCAGAAAGAATGCATCAGATTCTTCATATATTTGAACCTGTGTTAAAATCTTGGTCTCATGGAAGGTAATGGGAAGATTTGTCACTTACTGCAGTGAAGCCAGGATTTTGCCATTGATATTTGTGTATGTGTTAGGGGTTTGTGGGAAAGCATTATGTTATCTATATTGTTCCTTTCCTCCTTCCTGTACCTCAGCTTACCTCTCTGTTGGCACAGACCAGAGTCTAGTCTTTTCAGGACTTTGATATATATCTTTATATATTATACAGAGTCAAATCTCTAATGGAAGGAGGGACACAATCTCTAAGGGAAAACATTTGCTAAACCTCTGTATGTGTCTAGCCATACAACAGCTTATCTATACCACTCGAGACAACTATGGATATTGTCAATAACTTCTCTTGTTTACAAACAGCACTTTCAGGGAGCATCTCCAAGTTTTAGTACGTTACCACAAGTTCAAATGCAAAATATATTTATGTGCATGTGTAATACCAACAGATCCTGGTCGTTGACAAGTAGGATCTAACCTGGGACCTCTGAAGCTTAGTGCATGAGCTAACAGTCCTGTGGCTCTTAGCTAAAGCTGTAGCAGACTCATTCATCTCTAGATCTAGGTCTAGAAGGGGGAAGAGCACTACACCCAGTAGGCATGGGTTAAACACATCCTCACATACACTCTCCTACAGTTCTGCTCTGGGTCTCTTCTTAGTCTCTGAGGGATGGTGTTTAAACTCTCTGTAGGACATGCCAGCTCCTTACAGTTGAGAAACAAAGTTCCACAGTCCCCTTCAAACTCCATTTGACTCTTTGCAATAACGGCCTGCAGCAAATTATATCCTCCTCTTCTTCCCACCAGGGTGAGAGAGCCTGTAGTCTACAATCCAGCAAAACCCGGTGAAGTCCCTGAAATCAATCCTTACAGCAGACTCTGTTGGTCCTTGTGCTGTTCCACCACAGAGTACTCCTGCGTGGCTTTCAGTTGTTCTGCTTATGGAAACTACCCCCTTCCCTTGAATTCCCATTGGTTCTGCTCTCAGAGAGTGGCCCTGGATTTGTCCTGCCAGACTGCTTGCCTACGGTGGAAGATACAAGTAGTTTTGAACCACTAATGAGTATGCCTAGTGCCTGTCATACCCAGTTCCTGGCTGGTCCATCCAGCAGAGTCACCCCATTTGGCTCTGGCAAATCTATAGGTACAGAGTCTCCAAACCAAAGATAAGAAACTATGTATGCTCCCCACTGTTCCTTCCCTTATTTACACCACCAAATGCTGCAGTGCAAACATATGAGTTCCATACACAGAACAGCTGAATATGTATGTTTTTATACATGCATAGCTTGAGCTGTGAGAATTACACATGCACTTAAAGAGTTAAATGTTTCAGCAGCTATCCAAACATATCTTAAGTTGCCTATTTGTGACATTAAAATGTTTTATAGCTGTTGTGCTGTTAAATCTCAAGATAAACTTTAATTCACATAATTTAATTGCAACCCCTTAACAAAATAACATTCCCTTTTCATAACTCTGTTCACAGTGGTTTTTTGCTGGAAAATTTTACACATAGCAATTATTTTGGTAGAAAAAAAATCCATTAGGCCTGTCTAATGATGCAAGATTATCAAGAAAGCGGGAGCTGTGTTTAATAGCCTTCTAAAATACACTAGAGAACTCATTGTTGAGAGAGCTAGAAAACTGAAAATGAAGGCTTTGAAAAGCAGAAAGTAGTAATTCATTGTTATGAAATAGAGAACAATAATATTTTTTTCTGAAGGATTGATGTACAAACTTGCAAAAAACTTGCACATTATGCTCAAGAGCTGTTTCTTTCATGTGTGTGTAGGAAAATGTAAGAATGTACCTGAATATATTATGTTATGGGGTCAAAGGCAGGGATTAAGATGTTATGTTGCTTTTGGTTCCTCTTCCCTTTGACTGTGCATTCATCTCTGAGAGGGAACAACACTAAATTCATGGAGGTTAAGTCCATTTAATGGCTATTAGCCAGGATGGGTAAGGAATGGTGTCCCTAGCCTCTGTTTGTCAGAGGGGAGTGACGGATGGCAGGAGAGAGATCACTTGATCCTTACCCATTAGGTTCACTCACTCTGGGGCACCTGGCATTGGCCACTGTTGGTAGACAGAATACTGGGCTAGATGGACCTTTGGTCTGACCCAGTACGGCCTTTATGTTCTTATGTACAGTGGGGGGAGTTAATTAGTATTGTTCCCATCTCAGAACCTACCAAACTTTCAGGGATTGAGCTGAGTGGGAACCTCTTTTCCCATCCTGTGAAAATTTAATATTTCATAATATTCCCTATTTGGCCAATATGGAGATAATTTGAAATTTTTCACAAATATGAGACAGCTGTCCCTTACCTTAGATACTCACCTGGGATGTGTGAGAGACACATTGAAGCCCAGCTCTGCCTGATTCAGCACAGAGTGTCAAATCTGGGTCCCATCCATCCCAGGTGAGAGACCAAAACAACCAAGCTATAGAGTCATTCTCTCTCTCTCCCCTAATGTATATTTAATTATTTATATCAAATGGAACAGCTCCAACAGGAGAGATTGAGAGAGATATGCCCCAGAATAGCCAGTATCTTCATTGTTAGGATATTTACCTTATTCTTTGTTCAGACAAAGCAGGCTCTTGAAGCTGGGTCTGTCACATCCCAGATTAGTACTTTAACTAGTGAGCTGATTCTCTCTTCAGCCCTACCTCCAAAAGTCCATCCTGAGTCTTTGTCAACAAAAGTTTAATGAAAACTGATATATTCCTGCAAAAAGCTTTGTTTTCAACAAATTAGCAAAAAATTCTTAACCAGCTCTGTTCGGGAGATCACATGCATAGGTGACAGTCTCTTCCCTGGTTCTACAATTATTTATTGATTTATTTTGCCTTCATATGCCCATAGCATACCACACTCATTGAGCCTCACAAATGAGGGGAACATCTGAACAAGGAACTATGCTGACTTCTATCACCGACCCTAAATCTTTGCAGTTAAAGGTTGGGTCATTTTGATCACAGATTCCAAGAAAACAGTACAGGTTTGGGCCCTGACCTAGAAAGCATATAAGGTTACGATTTAACTTTAAGCATATGTGTAGGCTGACTGCAGTGAAGGGACTTGACTCAGTGGTGGGGGTGGGGTTTCCATTAAGTTCAACAATCAATGCAATGTTTAATGTTCAGCATATGTTTAAATGTCTTTTTTGCTAGCTTGAGGTTTCTCTTTTTTTAGTTTTAACAGAAAGACTGACCAATCAGCTAAAATATATATATACTTATCTCCTGGAGCAAAAGCTCCTTAAACAACAGCATTTATTTTTCACATGGATCCAGTTCTGAATAAGGTAGATTCCTTATTTATGAATCAGTAATTAAATAGTTGAAAAACAATAAGTCGTACTTTTTATTTTAAAAAAAACCTTTTAGCTAGATAGCTTGGGGAATATCATACTATGAAAGATTATTCAGAGTAGAAATATTACAAAAACAAGATGAGGCCTATACTAGGTGATAAATGAATACTAGTATTGCTTTGTTTCTTAAAAGCAGTGCTGTAAATATGGCTTTATAAAAACTGTAAAGGATCATATTCAGTTTTGGAGAAACCAATAATAATTCCTACAGGAAGTATCGCAAGAAGGTGAAATAAGCAAAGGTGAAATAATAAGCAAAGATTACTATATAGTAATTCTTTTTTTTACTTCCATGTCAGAAGTGAACTTCGCAAAAATTAACTCATCTGTTGCCATATGTACTATATAATTTATATCAATTCATTTACTCTTAATATTTGGAAAAATGGCTTCCTTTGGAATGCTCTTTGAGAACAAGTATCCTATACAGACCAGCTGGCTGAAATTTCCCCTAAAAGTTGTTTATTTGACAGCAGTCTACTACAAAGTTTCTTACACCTTCCAGCATCTTGTACCAGACTTCATCAGAGACAGGATTCTGAATTATATGGAACACCACTTTTGATGCAATATGGCAATTCTTGTATTCCTAAAAACTATGGATTACACACTCTGCATCGGTGACTACCCCACACTCACCCTGCAATGTTTAATACAGGCCAGTTGGGCCAATTAACTCATTAGGCATATAATTAAGGAGGCTCAGCTCGGCAGGAATAGGCAGGGCCTATAAAGCCCAGGAACTGAAACACTCTAGGGAGGAGTGAATGTAGACTATAGCCCCTCTCTGGGAAGAGGCCTTTGAAAACTAGTAGGCCTAGGAAGAAAAGAGGAATCAGTAGAAGGAAACAGCCTAGGGATAGAGCAGTGGGGCCAGAGAGAGGCTCAGACTGCTGAGCTCAGGGAACCTGGGCTGAAACCTGGAGAATATGGTGAACCTAGATTCACCTAACACTCATTGAATGAGTGGCACAGAGACAGTGAGCAGGGAAACTGACTAGGACTATTGAGAAGCTAAACCTCCCCCAAGAGGCGGGGAACATGGGCAGTGACACAGCTGGTGGGCTGAGCCACAAAGAAGACAGTGTGGTTCTGAGGCTGCAGTTGGACAGTAGAGTCAGAGTGACACTGTGCAAGCTGCAGACAGGGAGAGTATCAGCCTCAAGCTAGTCCTCAGAGAACTAGGAAGGGGTGCCAGTCCAGGGATGAGTGGTGTGCCCCGTGACACATTCAAGCACTCTCTCTCATCTATTGGTAAAATGTTCCTTTATTTGAATTTTGAAACAGAATATTCCTTTACTTACTTAACCTCCACGGGTGCTGGTAAAAGCATAAATGAGCCACAGTGCAGGCCAAAAAAAATTGTTGTTAATATTCATTGTACTTTTTGGTTTGTGAACCAAGTATTGCTCCCAGTCCTCCAATGCACTAAATCTGTTTTGCATTACTCCTACAGAACTGTTGTGAAAAGTTGGCTTGCAAATTTACTCTACTTGTGAGCTGAATTGCAAACAGTATCACAGGGGTAGCTATGTTTGTCACTTTTGCAGATCCAGACTAAGTCTTGTAGCACCTTATAGACTAACAGATTTTAGGGATCGTGAGCTTTCGTGGGCTAAGACCCACTT
>ML677326.1:53624784-53664031 GCA_007922305.1 Dermatemys mawii | reverse complement strand
AAGTGGGTCTTAGCCCACGAAAGCTCACGATCCCTAAAATCTGTTAGTCTATAAGGTGCTACAAGACTGTCAAATTGTAAACAGTATATGAAAGTTCATGTGATGTTACAAAACTTTTTATCGGTTGATAGACAGTAAATCACTTTCAATAATGAATGTTATAAATGGGTGCAAGAGAACCAGGCAGACTAAATTAGTTTAAACAAAAAAGGCCACTTCAATATGATTCAAGGACTACATTGAAAGTATGCTTGGAAAAAACAGAATATGTAGAACCAGACATTAATAACAAAATTGATGTGTCTGATTTTAGGCCTAATTGGTGGACAAGATAATGAGGGGACATTTTGGAGTCCTTAAAAAAGACTGGGGATGGGTGGGGGGGGGAAATAAGGAAGAACAGACAAAGGCTGCTGAAGCAAGCTTCACCATCATGGCTGCCACCCCTTAGGATCCTGAGAAGTCCTGACCAGACTAGTCCAGAGAGAGGGATCCAGATGACATCGCCACCCCTATCCAGCTGAATCCCAAATACCACCTGAGATAAAATGGGATTGGAGTTTAACAGCAGCAGCAATAGCTCGAGCCCATTTCAACTAACTCCTTCGCTTTTACCCAAAAGGATGGTTATACCCATATTTGATACTAAGTGTCAAACATCACCACCCTTGCTGATGTTTCTTCAAGGTGACAAGGCTCAGTGTTACTTCAGTCACTATAGATTGAGAGTCAGTTTTGCAAAATCAACCAAGCCAAAAACATTTGACGTATGTTCATCCCTAATGAAAATCAAAGCTGACCTGACCTGCTATGGATTATCTCTAAATGTATCAGACATATAAAGTTTGGAGCCAGACATAATTTGTCAGACCTTTATCAACGAATCCCACTTGTAATCCTACTCCTACTTTATTTTTATTGCACAAAATAATATTTTAGTTGAAATTACAGCAACGTTAATAGTGTAGTGAACACTCTAGCAGGAAATTAAATATTGGGCTTGGTAAATTGATGAAGTATGATTCAAAAACTTCCAAGCTTGAGTGAAATTGACAGCTATTTTAAAGCATGCATTAAAGTCACATGTATTACATTTTTACAGGTATTCCAAAGAATCTGTTTATAAACATTAACTTAAAGATGGGGACAGAGTCTCCTAGCTGGCAGTCTCCTAGCCAGGTGGAAATGGTAGAATGTGGATACTACTATGTGAGAGCTTAGCATAAGTGAGGAATCCAGAAAGAGGGCTTGCCCTAGGGAAAATGGCACCCTAGATGAACTTTTATTTTGATCCTTCTGGCTGCAGCCTCCCCCCATTGCCCTAAGCTCCCTTCCACAGTTTTGCACCCCAATCCTTCTCCTTGCCTCTTGACCACAGTGGCCCCCTGACCTGAGTCGTCACCCACATCACATCACCCACCCAGCCCTGTCCAGAAACACTGCTAAACCAAGGATTAAATTGACCAATTGTGTGTGTGTGCCTTCAACTAAAGGACACACTACTTAGCTGCAAACTCTTTTCTGCCCACTAGTATAATCTCGGTTAGGCTCAACGTCAATCAGCTGTTCTTCAACCATGAGCTGATCTTGTCCCAATATTGGGACATCCTGATGGTAGTAGTTTGGTCATATGTGGTGAAAGACAGGTAGAGCTGTGTGTCATCTTCTGAGAGCTGGCACTTAAGTCTATGTTGTTTTACCAGACTGTACACTGCTATCATATAGGTGTTGAATAGGACTGGACAAATAGGAGAGTGCACCTATGTCACTAGACCCCTTACTTGTGAGACTCCACAAGTAAGGCGTCTAGTGACATAGGTGCACTGTCCTGTTACTACTCTGTGTATGTGCCTCCAAGAGGGACTTCAAACATTTTATTGTATTGCCCTGAACCTCTTCCATTTCCTCAAATGAGACATCAGTATTTCATAGTCCACAATGTGAGTGTTAGAGAGATCCAGGAGGATAAGAATAAACATCTGCCTCCCATCCCACGGCTAAAGGAGATCACCCATCAGTGCCATTAATCAGCTTTATTCACCCTTTTCTGTAAATAATGCCTCTATAACATGTCTTAAATTGGGCACCCCAAAACAGAGATACCAGTTACTCCTGGAAATCTTGTAAGTATCAGATTGTAGCATTATAAATAATTTGCTCACATCTACAAGTGTATATCACTGTCACTGAGGCTTTGGAACAACTAACTATAGCATCATTCTTGCTTATCTCATTCATTATGGTTGAGGTTAAGATTTTGTCCTGGTTATTTTTAGTAAACGTCATGGATAGGTCGCAGGCTTCACAGAAGCCATGACCTGTGTGTGCCTTTCACTAAAAATAATGAGGGTGGGGAGTTGACAGGGGGATGACTGAAACCTGAGCCCCAGGCGGGTGGATAAGAGCCAGAGCCTCACTGTGAGAAGTGGGAGACTCCAGCACCTGCTGCCTGGGCTGGCTGACAGCTGCAGAGAACTTGTCTGAAGCTGAAAATGTCACACAACTCTTTGAAAGTCATGGAATCCATAATTATGGTCCTGATGCAAAAGAGCATTTAACTTTGTGTGCTTAACTTTTAAGCATATGACTAGTCCCGATGGAGTAATAAGACTAGTCATGCCTAAGATTATGCACATTTTTAAATGCTTTGCTGGACAGATCAAAGCCATCAAATTAAAAAGATTTCTTGTTTCTTTTTTGTTACTTTTCCTCCTTATCAGTATGGAGGACAGGGTGTTTCTTGATGAACACATTAAGAACAAACGTACTTGTGTGTTCCCTCAGTATCTCCTGTCTCAGGGACAAAAAATATTTCCTCATTACCTCCCAACACTAAACTAAAGTTGTTTTATTGCCTTCAAAGAAGGATTCATGTCTATCTCTCTGCAACATATTCTGCCAATGCCAGTTGTTTATGCTCTTTCAAGGATATTAATGTTTGACCCTTTGGCTATGTCTACACTTTGAGTTAGGACTGGGACTCCCAGCTCACCTACACATATTCACACTAGCCCCCATGTGAACTCACACAATCCAATTAGTAGTGTAGCTGCAGCAGCACAGACAGAGGCAGAAGCAGCACAGGCTAGCCACCCCAAGAACACACCTGCCTGAACCCATCGTCACTGGAATTAAGGAGTCGTGTGGGGTGGGGTGGCGTGCTGCACCCCTGGCTTGAAGTGATTCCCATTATATACATGGTCTACAGTTTGGTTCAATGGCTCTCAGCACCCCCACTATAAAAATTATTCCAGCTCCCCTACTTGAGTCCCATAGGTATGTACTCAGAGTGGCTTGCCAGTACCACTGCTGCTGATACCCAACCTACCTTGGCTACACTAATATATTTTATATGCTAGCTCAGATGAACAGAAGAATATCTTCCTCTCACTGGTGGCATAGCAAGGTAACTCAGTCCTGCGTAGCCCAGCACTGTCAATCCTATATTACAATTTTTGGAGTTAGTCCAATCGTCATAACATATCTACCTTGCAGCTAATTGTCTAGGCAATTACATTTTCATTATGCCGTAATACATTCCAAATTTCCAGAATAAAAAAGGTCACCATAGTTTTGACCTGCTTTAATGTAAGCTATATTCTGCAATCTGCCTTTTTCCATGGTTTTCCTTTTTATAATGTTTTTTACCTACTTATCCTTTCTTGTGGTTTCCATTACAATCTATAATCAGGACACTGAGGTGGCACCAATCATTTTCTCTTTCAGGTGCTTGGGTGGTTCTTGCTCACATGCTCAGGGTCTAACTCAGGGGGTAGGCAACCTATGGCACGGGTGCCAAAGGCAGCACGCGAGCTGATTTTTAGTGGTACTCACACTGCCCGGATCCTGGTCACCGGTCTGGGGGGCTCTGCATTTTAATTTAATTTTAAATGCAACTTCTTAAACATTTTTAAGACCTTATTTACTTTACATACAATAGTTTAGTTATATATTATAGATATAGAAAGAGACCTTTTAAAAATGGTACAACATATTACTGGTACACGAAACCTTAAATTAGAGTGAATAAATGAAGACTTGACACACCATTTCTGAAAGGTTGCTAATCCCTGATCTAACTGTTCACCATGTATAGGATCAAGAAATTTTCCCCAGGTCAAACTGGGGGATTTTCGCCTTGCTCTGCAGCATGTGGGTGATCTGAGTATATCTCACTTAATCATTTCCTGCCACTGCAGGAGTTTTGGGCAAGGGTGCACCTGGTCCCTCCTATTCTCTGTCTGTGGCACATAATAATTTACTCTCCTGTGGGCTGTAACACTTCATCTAATTTCATCGTTTGGTATAGAGTGTGGGGGTTGGGTGGTGTTAGTGGCCTGTGATATACAGGAAGTCAGACTAGGTGAATCTTCTGGCTTTAAACTCTATGACTAAGTTGCTTAGCCAATCATATTTTACCTAGCAAGCACATCTGCAATTAAAAACAGTCTTATAAAGCTATTACAAAAAGGTTTGTGCTCTTAAATATTTCCACTTAATAAGCAATGTAGCTCTTATTTGCTAATAATTGTGTATCACCCTTTTAATGTTACTTTTTGCAAAGCTTTCTGGGAATTCTTTAGGATAACCATGATAAATGCTTAGGCTTTCACACACCAGCACTATTAGCTGAACAAGTAACTGCTGGTACTAATGAAGTAATTATGACTTACAAGATAAGGCTTGTCAAAAATTGCCTTGGTAAAATTATAAAGTTTAATTAGATCTTCTATGATTGACGTTTGATACTGTAAATGGCGGAGAGGCTAGACCCTAATTTTCCCACCCAAAGTGTGTATCAATTAGGCAGCTGAATTGTCATGAACAATATGATTCAAATGCTATAGACCATCAGTAGTAAAAAAATAGGAGACAATGTTTATATTGAATGTTCATGAATGTATGAAATGTTCATGAAAATCCATCATTTTTTGTTATATCAACAGAGCTCTCTTCTTTGCAAGAATATCTTGCATTTAAAACATTAATCTCATTTAATGATTGTGTTCCAGAGTATGCTGCTTATGTCATCCTACACATGGGTTCCTCAAGACATCGCTGTTGGTGACAGTATGTAATTTTAAATTATTTTTTCTGATATACAACAAATTGAAAAGAAAAGACAAAGGCTAGTAACCCCTGAGTGGGTGACAGATTGCTAGTTGTCTGGCTATACTGAAAGGACAGGAGACACCTGATATTGATTTTATCAGGCTGCAACTTTATTATTAGATGTCTGGGACTACCCTGCAGGTACAAGTGTGCAGTGCAGGCAACTCCATGTTCATTCAAAAACTGTGTGGATGCTTCCTCCAGCCCCCTTCATTTTCCATCCAGGTTCCCCACCCAACCCATGGCTGTGACCTTACCATCAACTCCCACTTGTAGGAGGATTAAGGTGTACTATAAGAAAGAGTGCTCCCAGCTGTACCAATCATAACAGCTCCAACTCTAGCTCTCATTTTGTTCCTTTAACTAGTACCTCAATTTAAGTCCTTTACCAAGCCATTTACCCAGTCACTGTATCCCTTCCCAATGGAGTACCCGCACTGGACATCTGCCCTCACACTTACAAAATAAGTTGTGACCTATGGAGTAACCTTTCCTCCTCATCGTAATAAGTCCTCTCTGAAACCCGCTGTGGGGAAGGTGATAAAAAACCATTCCACCTCCTAGGCCAATGTGGTGGTGAGGGAAATATTCCTTCCCAGCCCACCTAGGAAGGAGCAACTAGCAAAATGGCCACAGCAAGTCCTAATCAAACATGGTATTCAACACCTCAAGAGGAGGAATAATGGGAGCTGCATTGCCTGCTGCATGGAGAAAGGGCTTCTAACACCCAAGTGTGCCCCTTTTAAAGCCCCTATGTTTCCAGGGGATGTCAGCTTTGCCACACTGATCCCACACATCTTTTGCAGCAGCTTCTGACCACCTTCTCCCATCCAGCCGTAAAGCACCACTACCTTCCTCCAGCAAGCCCTGACAATGTGCCTCCTCCTTAAGGTACAGTGCAGTCACTCTCTTGGCAGTTTACTGTCAAATGTAATGTGAAAGAAAAGTAGAATTCTATCTGAAAACTGCACTAAGATGTAACATCCATTTCAAATCCTCTATTCCATTGGAATGAGCTACGTAAATCACCGATTCATTTTAATGTAGAGAATTCTTATGCTTCACTGGTTCTGAGCCCAGACATTTTAATTAATATATTCATAGAATCACAGAGTCACACATTACAAGGCCAGAAGGAAGCATTGAGATCATCTGACTTGATCTGTATAACACAGGCCACAGAATTTCCTCAAAATAATTTCTAGAACAAATTTTAGAAAAAGTCCAATCTTGATTTTCAAATGGTCAGTGACAGAATGCACCATGACCATTGGCAGGTTGTTCCAATAGTTAATTATATTCACTGTTAAAATATTTACACCTTTTTTCTAGTCTGAATTGTCTAGCTTCAACTTCCAGCCATCAGATTGTGTTATATCTTTTTCTGCTAGATTGAAGAGATGGTTATTAAATATTACTTCTCTAATAGGTACCTATAGACTGTAATAAAGTTACCCTTAACATTCTTATTGTTAAAGTAAATGGACTCAAGGAGCTCAATCTATCAGCATAAGTCTTTTTTTCTAACCCTTTAATAATTTTCTTGGTACTTCTCTGAACTCTCTCCAATTTAATCAAAATCCTCTTTAAATTGTGGGCACCAGCACTGACTGGACATTATATTCCAGCAGCTGTCACACCAGTGCCAAATGCAGAAGTAAAACCACCTCAAAATTCCCCTGTTTAGGCAGCCAAGGATTGCTTAACTCTTTGTCCACAGCATTGCACTGAAAGCTCATGTTCAGCTGATTATTCACCATGACCCCCAAATCTTTTTCAGGGTTACTGCATCCCAGAATACAGTTCCACATCATGTATTATGGCCTACATTCTTTGTTCCTATATGTATACATTCACATTTAGGCATCTTAAAACCCTACTGTTTACTTGAGCCCACCTTACCAAGCAATCCAGAATGTTCTGTATGACCTATCCTCTTCATTATTTGCTAGTGCCTCAATCTTTGTGTCATCTGCAAACTTTGTCAGCGATAATTTTGCTTTTTTCCAGGTCATTAATAAAAATGTTAAATAGCATAAATATTAAGATAGGATAATAAAATGGATTGTTTGCTATTATCCTTCTAAATAAGTTATAAACATTGGTTAAACATTCCAACTACATGAATTATCCCACTACATTTCAGTTATATCACCCAGATCAAAAGAATGCTAATAAGTGAACAATTCAAATACTTTGTGTGTTACCCAGGCTCCTAGTTTTGGTGCAAAGGCAATTAAAGACAAGTCTAATGAAGAGATCAGTTGTCTAAATCAAGAGGTCCTGCTCTTTCAAACAGTCACCCAATGCCCTCTAAAGTGGCATACTCATCTAATCGGATTGACTACCAGCTTCCCTATGTGAATCATCTTAGTCCTTTACCCAATGAAAGCAGGATAGAAGAGCATCTCCAGAAAACCTAAAACATGATGGTTATACAACAAAGGAAACCTGTCCCTCACAGGCGTCTTATCCTGGCATGCAAACCCTTAAAAAAAACAGGAAAGCAATAAAAGAAACAATATAGTTAAATTGCAAAGTACAGTACAAGAGATTATTTAAACCAAAAAAAGTCTCGCTGGAAAATATCAAAATCCAGCCCCTCCAAAAACAAAACAAGTATGTTACAAATAAGAATAAAACAAGAAAAATATGAAATGGCAGGATATCACTTGACTTACTGATGAAAAATGTGATCTGAGAGCTACCTAGGTATCTCTTAATTTTTGCCCCTTTGCCACTGCTGCCCTTCTGTTTCCCTTTCCTCTTGTGTGCATGTGTGAGGAGAACAATGAAACAACGTCCCTTGTGGCTGTCATCTTTCATTATATTTTAACTTATGAAGCTTGTAAGCTGTTCAGGATAAGTTAGAAGACAAGATCCTGCCCTGAAGTGTGACTGGTATGTACCAAAGTGTCACTATACAATAAATAACTTTCAGTGGATGACAGATGACCTGAGTTCAGAACACAGAGTAGCACCGTCAGTTCCCTAGAGCCTGAGCTGATCCCAGCATGTGAACTATCATTGTAATGGTCTTTGTATAGCTCATAACACAGGAAAAGATTTCCACTATAACCATCCTTTCTCCTCTAATAGAGGATTTGACGTGGACCGTCATGTTTTACCTTTGTTTCCTCATTCTATGCAAGTAATTTATTTGTAGATTTTAGTCACTGAAGACTCCAATGACTCCTTTGGGGGCTATACGCAGGGTAAGATTAAGGTGATTTTATTATAGTTATGTTCCCTTATTTTGAAATATGAAATGATTGATAGACCTGAGGGCTGATGAGGGACTATGTATTATGCTCTGTTAATGGACTTAATTTCAGGGCTAGATTATGTAAAAGGTAACAGTGGGAAAAGGTAGCTAGATCCTACAGACAAATAGGTTTGGGTACCTAATTCTCTATTAATGAGGTTTCTTGCACCTTCTTCTGTAGCATCTGGTAACAGCCAATACTGAGCGTAATATATTTGATTCATTGGACCAATGATCACATCCTGCATGCTGGACCTATCTAGGTTATAGAGATAGGATTAACAATGAGATTTTAACAGCAGTTCTGAGACACAGAGTGTGGTCTTGGAAACATTACAAATAAAGAAGACGAAGAGAAGCTTGTAGCAATAAACTAGAAGATTGAGAAGCAGTTGATGGTGTTGAGAAATGTTGCCCAATGCTAGAAAGTAAATGACAGGTTTTCTGAAGCTTTTTTTAAAACACACTAAGGTAGCTAAAAAACAAATAGTGTGTATAATATTAGCAATTAGATTTTGATTACATTAATATATTACTCTTTAATAAAATGTATTAGAATGATATTAATTTCAGTTTCCTCTTTAAATAAGCTAATTCACAATTACACTATTGTCCTTTCAGCTTATTGTACATTCTATTCGTTTTTATGAACTCTGATTTTATTGAAGAATTTTAGCATCCCTGGAACCCCCTGTAAATGCATGTATGTTTACAGAGTGCCTCAATTAAATTAAAGGGATTTTTGGGCTTGGAAGGGAGGGAAATTTCAAGTTACAGCCTACACATTCTAATATTGTCTCTGGCTCTGAGAAAATTATCAGATACGGAAACGTAGAGAAGAAACAAAGCAGCAAATAACTGGATGGAAGAGAGTACAGATAAATATTCTGAGTCAAGCAGGAAAATCTAGTCGACCATTTTGGTTGCTGTGTACAATGAGAATGAAATCTGCCACGGTAGTCTACTGCAGTGGGTTATTTTTTAAAAAAAAAACCAAAAAAAAAATCCCCACACATATGTTTCCAGGTATGTTAAACTATACTCTGCATGTGGTACGAGTGAGAGAGGGGAGAGTTAACTCATCGGGAAAGCCCAGCAGCACAGTACACTAGCAAAAATGTGTGACTTTAAAAAGAAGCACATGCTAAGAAATGTATCTCCGAGGATCCTCTGTGTAAAGTTTCCTCCTAGAATAAACGACACTACAAGTGAGAATAGTTCACAAGTGTGTGATCAGAAAACTGATTCTGCTGTGAAAGAGGGCGAGGATTAGGTCTGTCAAAAGCAATATAATTTCAGTCTATGTTGGTAGTTTGAATTTCTTTCCCAACTTGTGACAGGATCAGAAATGCATAGAGTGGCAACAAATGCATTAACTGTCTTTATGAATGACTGACAAGAACCGTGTATTGTCATGACCTTACATACAAATGCATGTTAATGAAATGATATACCACCTATGGAAGTTAAGTGAAAAGAGAAAAGGATCTTCCTGTTTAACACCACTGGTGAAAAGCAAGAAATGGGGACAGAAGAATAAATTAAATTTACTAAAGTACACAGATCAAAATCCTATCCAGCTCAGGATGCCATTCAATTAAAAAAGAACGTCTTCTATAATATCAGAGGACATTCTGGGTTTTATAAATTGATAAATACCTTAGTCAGGATTGACTACTACGGGAGGGGGAGTCCTGAGCACCAGGCTATAGAGTCTGTGATGGTGTACCCCATAAGACTCAATGCGGGGTACTTATAAATGTATGTATGCTACAACTGGAATATGCTTTTGCTACATATGCCATGTAACATATCCATGTAAAGGTTCTGCTCTACTGAGCAGCATTTTAGCATCCCTGCCACTTCTGCGCTCCTCCCACCCCACCCCCCACTGCCGTCAGCCACCACAGTGCTTTAAGCAGGGTCCTTTTTGCCACTTTGAAGGACCCTGCTTAAAGCACTGCTGGAGCAGTGCTTTAGCATCCCTGCCCCTTTTGCTCCCCCCCGCTTGGCTGCTGACGGGAGAGAGGGGCAAAAGGAACAGCTACCCAGCCCCAGTCCCTGAGTCCCACTGACATGTTGCCTAGTGACACCCAGCCCCTGACGCTTTCTGCTCACAGAAATACCAGATCTGCTGTCCTCAAAGGCAAAGATTCAGCTCAAGGCAAGCACTTTGCTTAAAACTACAGCACTGAGACAGGTTTACAGTGAAAACAAAAATTGTATTCTTATTGTGATAGTGTACCCCATAATGCTTTATGGGAGGTGCTTATAAATGTACATACGATACAACTGGATTATGCTTTTGCTACATATTCCATGTAACATATCTATGTGAAGGTGTAAGCATGCGGCGACTCACCCTGCTGGCGCCTCCTGCTGGTCATCCGGGGAATCATCTCACCAGCCTCTGGAGCACTCTCTGCAGCCTGTAGTGCCGCTTGCCCTTGGCCCTGTGTCCCTCCCGGACCCTGGTGCCCTCTCACCTGGGATGCTGCACCCCTGCAGTACTCCCACAGATCTCTGGGTCTCCCCTCCTCAGGGGAACCCCCCACCCCCTATCTCCACCTTGCCTCAGTCTAGGCAACTGTCAGTCACCACTTGCCCCCATTCACTGGGGCAGACTGCAGTATCATCGCCAGTCATCACTGGCAAGGGGGGGGTTGGACCTGCTGCCTCTGCACCCCCAGTACCTAGTTGGCCGTAGCCTAGGCCCCGCAGCCTGTGGGGTTTCCAGGACAGAGCTCCACAGCTCCGCTGTTCTTCGCCGTGCCGTGCCGTGCCGTGCCGTGCCGTGCTTAACCCCAGCAGCCAGGTCCTCCCTCTCCAAAGGCTAGAGAGAGACTTCTTGCTTCTAGCCCTCTGCCCTCTTATAAGGACCAGCTGGGCCCTAATTACATTGGCCAATTAGTCAATTGGTCAATTGGTCAGCTATCCAGTCAACTACCCCCAGCTGTCTTTAATCCCTTTCCCTGCTTTGAGCCTTCTCCCAGGGCTGTTTTAAGCCCTTCTGAAGAGGAGTGGGTGGTCACCCTGCTACAGAAGGTTATGATTGGCTGGTTATGCTCATCCTATCTGTATGTATGTGATATTTTTGTACTCAAAGTTATAAATATTGGCTATGTACTTGCTTAATTTTAAATAACCTCAGTGAAGCAGTTGGGCAGCTTTCTAAGAAAGAACCATTCTTAGTAAGTGTCCAGTCAAGAAGCAATCAAGCTAACAGTGAACGTGGAGACGCCAATCCATATATGAGCTTCCTCAGGAATGTGGCTTGGCTGGTAAAGAACTCAGTCTGGCACAGACATGTGACTTGCCCATGTGGCTCTGAAACTCCATTTTGCAACTGGATTCTGCATAGGAAGGAGAAGGAGGGCTCTGCCCACAAAGGAAAGTCTATTTAACCCCCTGAGAAGCCCCTCCATTTTGTCTTCAGCTGGCTTGAGAGTGATCACTGGACTCAGGCTAAAGGGAGGTTAGCCTGTAAGAAGAAACATCTTTGAGGATGAGGCTTTTTACTCTATTAGATATAGATCTGTGTGTTTTATTTTATTTGGTAATTCACTTTGTTCTGTCTGTTACTACTTGGAGCCACTTAAATCCTACTTTCTGTCTTTATTAAAAATCACTTTTTACTTATTGATTAACCTGGAGTACGTGTTAGTACCAATAGCTGTGCATATCTCTCTATCAGTGTTATAGAGGGCGAACAATCTATGAGCTTGACCTGTATAAGCTTTATACAGGATAAAACAGATTTATTCAGGGTTTGGACCTCATTGGCAGTTGAGCAAGTAAGTGCTCAAGGCAGGAACACTTCCTAACCTGTTTCCAGGCAAGCCTACAGCTGTTAGGGGACATGCTATAGACCTGGGCCTGGGTTCAGAGCAGGCTAGTGGGTCCGGTTCAAACCAGGCAGGGTTCTGGTGTCCTAAGCTGGAAAGGGCAGGAAAACGGGGGCAGGAGTAGTCTTGGCACATCAGTTGGCAGCTCCTAAGGGGGTTTCTGTGATCCCAACCCGTCACACTTGTATTCACGGTCACTTGAATCTTTGATAACTGGAAACAAATGGCTACATAACAAAATCATAACATGCTTTCTAGAGCCTAAACTTAACTGTCAGGCTAAACTCCTGTTTTAAGTTTCTCATCCAAAATTGTTTTCAGCCAACACTGGCTGAGATCCCACTTTCATGAAAATAAATGTGCTGTCCATTTACATCATACACGAATGATGATGAGGAGGGCTTCTTTGCTGCTACATATACCTTCAAAAATTGTCACAGGATAACCACCAGTGGCTTGTTTTTCCCTTGTGCCACTTCTCTGTTGACTTCACATCTCTTTCATTAAGATTTGACTTTGTAGGTAAATGAGATTCTATCATGTTAGCTTATAATGCTTAATTTACATCCTGTCAGAGAGAGATACACATTCCTTACATCCTGTCTGGAGGAAAAACCTCTTTTTCACCTCTGCCTGGACACAGACTTTACACAAACATATTTTATGTATAAATACCAAATTCTTTACTAATATCTGTGCATACATTTCACAATGTTATTAAGGACCAGTATGACACTGGCTTTCATTGGATCCCTCACATGCCCTTCTCAGGTGAGCTAGAATCTACTCACCAGAATCAGGATATTCCTATAACCCCCTGGCCAGTTGGCAATAAGGGGTTCTTCTGTCACACTGCCCACATGACATGCCACTCTCAGTAGTTTCTACACACGTTTCAAAATATGATCACACAAGCTCTCTAGCCTCCAGAGTCTCAGCTCCAATTCAACAAAATCTAAATACACTCACAGGCTGTGCTGGGTTCTGTGGCCTTCACCTAATGAGGCTTATAAGCCCCACTGGGCTTCTTGAACTTATCTCCTCATTGGTTCAGAGTAGCCCAAAGGCCCCACTCAGCTCGCATCAATTCTTGCAGCTTTGCTCCTTCTTGATTGGGGATGACAAAGCAGTGACAGTACTCTCCTAAGTTCCATCATTCATGTCAAATTGAGCTTTTGTTCACAGTGGATTGTGCAGCTCTTTATAATTTGATCTTTCCTTTCAGCTGTACTTTCAAGGAAAATGAAATTGTTAATAATTTTGTCATTTGAAGTATTAGCATAGAATATCTGAATTAGCCTCCACTGAACTAAATGGGTCTCCTCAATCCTTTCAGAACTATTGTTTAAGATTCTGCAAACTCCACCAGGCATTACTATAACAGTTACAGTCAGTTCTTGTTTTCAAGGCTCTCTCAGCAACTGTAACTACTAGTGACTTACCATTTTAATGAAAGCTTATTTTCTAGAGAAATAGAAGTTGGTGTGAAAGAGGTGCTGGTAAATGATACTCCCATGTACCTGTAGAATATGAGCCCTGCTTGTATCTTTTCGAAGATATGACTCTTCTCAGGCCCAGAACAGCTGTTTTCAGATGTGCTAGAATAAAATGAGAAGACCAAAGCAATCTACATCTGTGTCCTTGTACTCAAGCTATTATCTATTTCTGAGTCTGCATCTCTTTATGTCAGAAGTTGTCTGTCTGTCTGTCTCAGCTGTCCCATCAGTAATGGCTACAGTTTCCAGTTAGGGTAGTCTTAATCAAAAGAAAATTTTACTGGCACTTTTACAGTAATTGTAAAGTACGGTATTTAAGGGCCTCATCAAAAGCCAGCTGAAGTGAGGTGAAAGATTCCATTAACTTAAATGGGCTTTGAATTAGGCCTGTGAGTAATCTTGTTGTGGTCAAGGGGACTATTCATGATTAGTTAGATGTATGCTTAGGAAACCTGCTGAATCAGGGCTATACAGAGAAAATAAAACAGAAGTTATTTCATACAAAATGATGTTAGATTGCCAAATTGGTACAATGAAATACTAAAAAGTCTGGAAATGCTAAAGTTTCCTTAACTCTATCCTCTGTACATGTGCATTCTGATACAATCTTTGATTATATTGTGACATTTTTGCATAGAAAATTTGCCTCATTCAGAGTGCAATTTGGACAGGTATGCAGTGAATGAGGAAGTTATTATTTATTTTGAATGGGTTATGGTGTTCTTCATGTAAGCCTCTATTGTTTATATTTTTATAATTTAAAATTTGTAAACCACAGTCCTCTTTGATCAGGTGTTTCTGTCTTTTTTGTACATTTGTTGCTGTAGAATATTTACTAAAAAATATTTTTGTTTAGGAATGAGTATCTGTTATTCAGCAGCTGATTTGAGTTAGTTTCTTTTATTTAGCTACTGTACAGGGGTTTTGAACAAAATAGTTAACATAGTTACACCACATTTGCAACAAACTAGATAAAATGACAACACCACACTGATCTTTTAATTAAAAATTACAAATAAAGATTACTCCAGACAAGTTCATAATTTTAAAATGTAACCAGATGTTCTCAAATACTTTCCATGTCGTCAGATTAGGATGCTTTGGTCTACAGTTAAAAATCCCATGCTGCTGTTGGTGAAAGTTCCAACATTTTTGCCTCCCAGTAGGAGTCCTGCAGATGGTGTATTACAACACTATTGCTTCCATCCCAGGCAGGTCACCAGATAAATTATATTTATGATTTTAAAAGCTTAACAGTTGCCAGCTGTTACATTGATCCCTACAACTTCTAAAATGTTTCTATGTTAAAACAAAAAAAGGGAGAGACACTGAACACTAGAGATTGGACTAATCAAGGTGAGAAATTTAACTACCTCTAAATACTGCAGCGTTTAAAATTAGATTGGGCAAACTAATCAATAATATGATGCAACAAACCCACAATTCCAGTGAGAACAATAAGATCTTAAAATCTCTTTTCCATCATTAATTTCTGATTTGTTCAAAGCAATATTCTGGTTCGTTGGTTGGGTTTTGGCCTTGCTGATTACACAGCACTAAACTAATTCCTAGCAGTGGGCAGGAGGGACGCATGCAAAATCCCAGTTCAAATTATATTAAATAACTCACTCATGCTAGTAGTTCTACTGTGTTCAGTGGGACTATACAAGTGAGATAAATTACTCACATTCATGTGTGTTTGCAGGATCAAACAAATATATATGAAAACTATTGAAAATAAAGGGAGCAGATTATGCTGGATTTTTACCTCAATACCTTGCATGATTTTTTTTGTACTTATAAATGTATCATTTATTTTTGAAATTTAACAATAGCTTCTAAAAGTATTTTGATTTTCTCTTTAATTTTATTGTAATATAAAGTAGATCTTCAGATCTCCAACTACTATCATACACTGCCATTTTGGGTAAATAGATTGTTAGATTTAAAATAATCCCAGATAAATAGGAAAGAAAGAATAGGAAAGAATATTATTGGCAGATACAAGTGTATTTATTAAATTATTTTAGAAGTTCTCAGATATGGTGACATTTAACTGAAATATTTAGGTATCATTATTCTTTTGATTTGGATGATGATAGGATTGTCTTTTTTGTTCTGTGTCTGAACAGTGCCTAGTACAATGGGATCATAGGCTGTGACTGGAGATCCTAGGTATTATCACAATACAAATAAATAATAATCAATTAGTACTGTATTTTGCTGTTTCAGGGTTTCAAAAGCTCCATCAGCTGAGCACATTTCTCTAGCTGTAGTGCTCCAGACTAAATGTTTTTTTTCCTATCATTTCCCAGATAGCAAGGGTAAACATATTGTTTGCCCATGAATAAAGCCCATTTGTTTACCTTGTCTTAAGAAAATGAAAAATTCTTATTATAGATCTGCTGGGATAAAGGGAACTCCAGAGCTAGGGGAGAAGGTCTCATCTCCTCTTGGATTTTGCTTAATTAAAGATAGGTATAGTATATTTAGCTGTGTAATTGTTATGCCTTTGTTTTTTCCTATTCTTTTAAATCTCTAAGGATTCTCACAATTGTAGAGAGAGGCAACTATTTTTAATTCAGTTTAGTGCTGTCAGAGGTAAGACAGGTACTTTTGTGCTCTCTCATGGAGCATTTACTTTCCTTGTTCTCTACATCTAAAGAAAGGTCATTCTGACAGAACAGTATTTGTTTGCTCTGTGTATGAATAATTCAGAAAGATGTAGAATATGCTATGTTGAAATCCATCATATTCCAACTATTCCATGAAGGCAATATTTCCTCTGCCTATTTTAGTCACATTTGCACTGAGTACATTTGTAAATGGCTTATTAAGGGTTAATGATTAATGGATATTACAAAGATGTGAGTTGTATGTGTGATAAATGATTATAAGCACTAGTGCTTGATTCCCATTGGAATACTCCAGGATGCTTTTCTCGCACTTTTTTTAGGAGCCAGAATGCTGTCTTCTGGCACTTCCAGTACTTGCATTCTGGCACTTTTCAAGGAAAGCACTCACCCACTGTTACGCACCTCCATAAAACATGTTATAGATGGTTATCAAACATGGCAATAAGCTACATATTAACCTGCTGGACACTAATAATTGTAATTATAGATGTTTTAATAAATGGTAAATCAATTAATCAGTTCGTAACTACCATTAATTGTTTACAATTGTAGTCTTGATATAAAAGAGTTACCATCCTTTTCTTAGTATAGCATACACACAAAATCAGAACGGTTATGATTTTAATTAGACATATGCCAGCACCATAGCAATTTCCTGATCCTTCTGTACTTCGCAAAGTGTAGTATAACACTCTGTTAAAATTATTTGTTTGCCAATGAAAATTATGGACAATGAGAGTAAGATTGAGCCCAAAGAATTTTAGTTCATTAAAGCCTCCAGATAAAATGACTTTCTAGTATGATTGTTTACATTAAACTCTTTTAAATAGAAAAATCAACAGCTGCTTTTATTGTGTCACTTCTAAGTACCTGCAAAAAGACTGTGATTGCATCTTTGTGACTTGTTTTTCATCCTTCTCTAAACATGTTCTGACAGGCTACTCCATTTTTCTTCATTTGATTTTTATAAGGGGCTAAAAAATATTCTCTTCCCTACTGATTTTTGACATTCTCCATTTGATGAGAAGTGATTTTCATTCTTGTATGTGTTTTTTATAGAACTCAAAAGAAGATGGCTATTTTTATTCAAGAATATCAGCCTGTACCCAGCCTTACTCTCACAGCTAAACTTCCTTCTTTTGAGAACCAACAAAAGAACCTGGAAAGCCATTGAGATAGTCCATATTTGATCATAGGGGTAAGGAAAACATTGTATGTAAGTTGTGTAAAATGGAGTCCATTTAATTATTTGTCTCTAGTGATGTAAAGATTAGATTATAAATGTACTTAGTCCCCACAGCTTTTCCAAATGGATTTTAACCACGTTCTGGATTTTTGTTTGTTTTGAATAAAGCAACTCTAAGATCCAATTCTGAGTTAAAATATTTAGCAGTCAGAGCATGACAATACTTTTTGCAGATGGCCAACTCTGGCATACGCATGGAGATTGCATGTTTTGCAGGCATTTGAAAAACGGAGCCTTTTCAGTACCTTCCTGGGAATTGGCTTCATAATTTTAAGTACCATTTTAAATAGATTTAATTTTCTAAACTTTTGATATGCTTTTAGCTGGATTTTATTTATGAGTCAGTCTTGTTGTAGAACAGCACATGGCCTGCTCATAAATCTGTCTGTGTCACTGTGCGTAAATGTCAATAGTATTGTTCTTTAGAAAATCCTTATATGGTGCATAACATCAATTAATCATGCCTAAAGTGGTCATTTAAATAGGACAGAATAGCATTATTGTCTGAAGATTGTGGGAAAATGGACTCCATATTAAGCAAAAAACTTATCCCTGTGCAAAGTGTCCAACTTCTATCTCAAAAATCGTAAGTGGTTTAGACTGAATGAAAACTTATGAGAAACAGAGGAACTCAGCACCACCTGTTTGAATAACTCTCATCTGTCCTCAAACAACAACATATTGCAGCCCTGACATTGGCATTCATAAGCAGCCACACTTCACTCTTGGCAGATGCTGTATCATTTTGGAATCACCCAAAGTGCAGTCATCCACAGTGCAATAATAACCTGCCATATAGTTTGGGTCTCTTAAAATATCTTTTAAAATATACTTTTCTTCTGTCAGTTATACTAATTGATGCTTTCCTTTGTAGCATGTAATGAAATAGAAATGTGACTGCAATCTATTCTGTTAGTTTCTTGTTGCTCACCCATCATTCTGGTATCTGAGAACCAAGGCTATGTCAATGCAAAGACATTGACAGCATGTATAGTCCTTGTGATGTAGGTGGAGAGGTGAAACATCAGAGGGATGGATTTTTCCTTTTTCTTTTCTTTTGGGAGGCAGAGGGTGGTAACTATACAACAAGAAGATCTAGCCTTGAGACCATTTTTTATATTAAACGTGTATAGTAGGGTCAGTTGTAAGCCAGTCTTGTCTGTTTAGGGAGAATAAAAGACAAAAGGACTTGCAGCTATAAAGAACAGGAGGAAGGCTGGAGAATCACATCGTCACCAGGAAAAGGCAGGTCTATGTGACTGGGGACTCCCTACTAAGAAAAACAGACAGGCCTGTCATCAGAGCTAATCCAGACAATAGAAGCGTGTGCTATATTCCAGGAGCTAAGATACAGGATGTGGACAGAGGCTGAAGAGAATTCTAACGGGAGAGGGAAAGAATCCACAGATTGTCCTTCATATGGGAAGAAACGATGCAACTAGATTCTCATTGGACCATATCAAGGGAGACTATGCCAGGTTGGGAAAGACGCTTAAGGAAATGGAGGCTCAGGTGATCTTCAGTGGGCTTCTACCTCCTCTAGAAGAGGAGAATGAGGGTGAGATACGATTATGATGGTCAACAGATGGCTCAGACAGTGATGCTATAAGGAGGTCTTTGGGATGTTTGACCACTAGGAGGCATTCATTCACAGACAGAGGACTCCTTCCCACCTTCTCAGCAGAAATGTAAATGTTTTTGTGCAAATACTGACTAATGAAACAGTGATTTGATATAGTAAAGTACTATATAAGTGCTAAGTTATCCTTGACTCATAGGAAAGAAATCAAATTCCACCAGTTTCTGCCAAAGGAAGGTAATGAAATGAGGAAATCAACAGGAGACTCCAGTTACTGTACTCACACACAGGCAAGGTTTACAAAGTAAACAGTCTGTCTAGCCAGTAAAGCAGTCCACATCAGCAGTTGCTCCCTGGCTGACTGATTTAAAATGTTAATGCCACTTATGATACCTATAAATCATCAACTATTGATTGGTGTATACAGAAGCATTTGTGGGAAACTTTTTACACAGAAAAATAAAGGATTTTGCAATCAATTCATAAAGGATCAAAACAGGTAACAGATTAGCATTACAAGGAGTTATTTTCATAAATCCCATTGCATCTGGTGATAAGATAGAATGTACCTATAATTCCTTTATATCTGTCTAGAAACACCTAGAACATAGTGGGCTTACTGTATATAGAACTAAGTATTACACCACAAATCCAATCTATAAATTCATTAAGGCAACTAGTTTAAGAAAAGATGGACAGAGAATATTTTTTTCTTTGACAGAGTAGATCATAATCCAGTCTACTTGGAGCTACAATTTTGCACAAATGTGGTTCTGTAAGCATGCATTTCCATGATATTTTCAGAAATATGTATTTGCAAAAAATCCCTGATCATTTTACCCAAGTACATTCCTCACAGACAGTACAAAGAGCAAATAGGAATAAGTGTGACAACATTTAACTACTAATAGGATAAAGCAAGGCAAAACACTTCAAAATTATTTGTGACATTGAACCAAATTCATTCCTGTACAAACTCTGTTGACCTCAGTGGAGTTGGAACAGGGATGAATTTGGTCCATTGCTTTCTTTATGCCTTGCTAGAGGCATTTTTTCTAAACCATGTAAAAAGAATGTCTAGAGGTATGTTTCACCTCAGGCTATAAAAGTAGCTCTCAGAACAGTACATAATGAATTATGTTTTGAGTCAGCTAGTATAATCATTTCTTTTACCAGCATGTTTATTATTTGCAAATTTGGAAATCTTTCCATAAATCCCTATAAGGAAATCTGTCTCTCTGTTTAGTTAACAATTCTCTGTGGTGCTCTCAGGGTTCCCTCCCCACTCTGAACTCTAGGGTACAGATGTGGGGACCTGCATGAAAAGACTCCCTAAGCTTATTTTACCAGCGTAGGTTAAAACTTCCCCAAGACACAAGTTTCTCTTGTGTCTGGTTGATAGACTGCCACCACCAAGTGTAAACAAAGAATTAGGGAAAAGGCCACTTGGAGCCCCCCTATTCCCCCAAATCCCCCCAAGCCTACCCCCCCCCCCGCCCCGTTCCTGGGAAAGGCTTGAGAATAAACACCTCACCAGTTCTTAAAGGTGAGCCCGATCCAAAAATCCTGGATCTGTACAATGGAAAAAATCAGTCAGATTCGTAAAAGAAGAATTTTAATTAAAAGAAAAAAAACAATTCACCTCTATAAAAAAATGAGTGTGGAACACTTTACAGAGTCACAAAAAATTAAAAGAAAATCCCACAGAGGAATCCCCTCTGCTTAGTTTCAAAGTTACAGAGAAAACACAGGGATATCTCCCTAAATTCTCAAGTGAGAAACAAATATAAGCTAATACACCTTCCCTGGCTATTACTTACTATTTGTGATGTTCAGAGACTGATATAGAACTAGATGGAGAGAAGAAAAGGATGTCTGGCTCCTTTGAAAAAATCCGAACACCACACACACAAAGGCACACAGAACAAAAGCCTTCCCTCTCCCATATATGAAAGCTTCTTCAGTCCCCATTGGTCCTTTTGGTCAGGTGCCAGCCAGGTTTTCTTAGTTTCTTAACCTAAGGAATTGTAGGCTACTTTATGGTTATGACAAGTGCCCAGAACTGTAGCATCAGCACTTAACAGATACCTTTGCATGGGCAAATCTGCACTTCTCACTTCCATGGAAGAGGAGGCTCAGTTTGAGATGTAGGGCTGTGATTTTCAAAAGAGCCTAAAGGATTTGTCTTCCATTGAAATCTGTGGGAGTAAGACACTGAAGGGCTTTTGAAGGTCCACTAGACACCTATTTGCGTTGTTAGACACACAAATACCTTTAAATAGACTGGCCCCAATGTTGCAAATCCCAGTTCAAAAAAATGACACCTTTTTACTTTTATATCTTGGTCATAATATTAATGTTCCTTAAATATACTTTTATCAGTTTAATGTATATTTTTAAAAGGACCTACCGCAAGAAAGTCTGACACAATAACATCTCTAAAAAGAGCCTTTATGAGATATACTATGTCAGTCTGTAGCATGGAGCTATTGTGATATTCATTCTGGCTTATAGTTATTCAAAAATGTAAAGCTCTTGTAGCTGCTTGAGCATCCTTCAGTTGATATACAAGATTTTCAAAAATGTTTGCGTAAACTTCAGTTCCTAAATTCTTATTTAGGCTGTTAATTAAGTGGCCTGACTTTCAAAAGCACTGAGCCCTTGGGAGCTTTCAGTAGTCAATAGAAACTGTCCAGTGCCCAGAACTTTGAAAATAAGGTTATTTATTTAAATGTCTAACTATAGCCATAAGATCCAACTCCAGGAACCCATTTTTGAAACTCACGGTCAATTTATTTAAAGCTCAAACTATATTTAATTTAAAGTATTTCATTTTGACTTTTAAATCTTCATTTTTTGACAACCATTAAGATATATGCTGATTAAGATTGCATTATTTGGCATGCATACATTTTCATTTCATAATGCTTCCTGTTAAATGTTACAATATCTATTGTTATAAAAGTACAATAGTATCTAAACCAGTGAAGTTATAATTATCCTTTTCCCAATAATATATGCCTGAACAATATTTTCATTTTATGAAAAGTAACACTATTCCTGGGAATATGCAATATGAAATTTTATTCCACGATAATATTTCTAGTTACTGATATGACTAGAGCTGGTCAAAAAAGGAAGGGGATGGGTGAGAAATCATGAAAATGTCCATTATGCCCCTTCTACAGGTTCCAAAAAGAAACCATTTTACACCCCTCCAAATTATTTTTCAAAATTTTTATTCAAAGTCTTCATTTTTACTTGTTGTTTTTCCGCCAGCCACACACATTTTTTCCTCTTTTTACCTCTTTTCTTCTGTCCCACTTTTCCTACTTTACCAATATGTGGGAGAGAACAGGAAAAACAATAATCAAAGCCCCCCAGAACTAACAACTGATGACACACTCAGTTTTTCATTTACTGGTTTCATCCCAGAAATGGACATTTTTTTTAAAAAAAATGTTCTGCTTAGAAAAAGGACCATATTTGAAATAAAAAAGTAACTCTTCAGCCAGGATATGGAGGACAGGTTCATCAGTAGCTATTAGCCAAGATGGTCAGTGATGCAACCACATTCGTTGGGTGCCCCTAAACCTGACCGCCCAATGCTGGGACTGGACAGAGAGTAAATGTTCATTCCCTTTGAAGTATCTGGTGTTGTCCTCTGTGAGAAGACAGGATACTGGGCTAGATGGAGCATTGGTCTGACCCAGTGCGATGGGGTGTTTTCACCCCACACTAATCCTGGAAGGGTTAATGTAGGCTAAGAAGGAGGCCAATTAATCTGACAGGCCAGATGGAAATAAGGTGGTTTAAGTTATCCCCTGGCTCAATGAGGGAACCCAACTGAGGGGGAACTATCTGGGCTGGGTTTATAGAGGCAGGAAGATCATAGCAGAGGGGGCTGCAGGGACAAATAACCCAGAGTTACTCCCTAGGGAGGAGGCAGTTCTGAGGCTGGTAAACCCAGAGAATGGGGAGAGCCAGAAGACAAGGAAAGGGCTCAGGGAAAGACAGTCAGGTCCAGGAGGAAACAAACTTTGGCTGATGATTAGAAGGTTCCTGATTTGGAACCCAGAGTAGAGGATGGGCCAGAGTTCCCTTGCCACTTGCTGAGGAAATGGCACTGTGGGACAGTGGATGGGAATACTGTCAGAGATTGCTAGTGAAAACAGACTTTGATACCCCAAAAGTAGAAAAAACATATAGTGACCTGGCTGGAGGGCTAAGTCATAAAGAAACGGCATTTGAAGTCACAGAAACAGAGAGGATTGTGGCAGCAGGGATTGTAGTGAGCAGCAGATGGCATCCACAGATCTGGATGGAGTTAGGAGGAGATGCCCCTAGCGGTAAGTAGACCTCCAGGATACCCAGTATAGTCATTCTTCTGTTCTCGAGAGGTTTTAGCCCCTTTGGAGTAAACTGTGCTCTTAGAAAATGATTGATATGATTAGGAATGTGCAGAAGAGTTTGAATAAAATAAGAGAGAGTCCCGACCATGGATGGTTTGAGATAGTTTGGAAAGGATTTTTGTAGTTTTGTTTTCTTTTCTGTTTTTGTTCTTTTAAATGTTCTCTGACCTGCACGATTTCAGCCAGCACCAGAAGCAAAAGAACCACAATTCTTAGCATTTCTGACTTGGCTAGGATCATGACATAGCATACAATTAAATTTGAACAATAATCCTGTTCTTTTGATTTCCAGTTCTGATTACTAGACCAAGGTAAATTGAATAAACATTCAAAAGTTAACAAATGGGTCAAGTCAACAGTATGAGGCTCTACCAATCACCAGACCAGATACTTACCCATCTATGACTCTGTGCTTGCACACTGTATACAACATATAGTCCGGGTAAAGACTGCGAAGAAAATACAAAATCAAGCAGCACTGCAGAACCATTACTCGCTGATGGGAAATATAGACATTATCTGAAATCTCAAGGGCAAAAGTCAGCATCCAGCATGTGTTGCTCATATAGCCTGGTCTTCAGTGGAAGCCACTCATAGCTGACACATGCATGATTCCTTGTGAAATGCATTTGCATGGTAGGACTTTTATTGTAACTTTCCTCTAACCCCTAAGACTCATAGAACAAGATGACAAATGAATCTGGAAAGATCTCTGGTAACTGCTTAAAAGGAACATGTCAAATCGACGGTCAGTGGGGAAAAATCCAAAAATCAGTGCTCAAAGTTTACTAGATGGTTTGCTCTTTATAGCAGGGAACTTAGATTAATGTAGGTAGTGAAGTCATGAAACCCAAGAACGTGAATGAATGATTAAATGAATTCTCTTATAATTAACTGTACTTATCTCAAGGCTTCTATAGGCTCTAGCCATGCAGTAAAAATAAACAAGGGGTGGAGGAAATATACTTATATTTTCAAAATGATTTAACTTAGTTGTGGATTTGATTATGTTCCAAAGGTCTCTGATCACTATGCTATTTCTCCCATTTAAGCTTAATTTCATGCCAGAACCAGAAGCAGCCAACAGAATCAAGAGTGGGTAGATGGGAGGGGAGAATTGTACACAAAGCCAAGGGTAATGGTTTTAGTCTCTGCTGAGAGCAACAAAATGGATTAATTTGTTTTTGCCTGTACTATGGAAATAGGACTGCTTGGCTACTAAGACTATGAGTTAACATAGAACTGCTTTTGTTTGGTGTAATAAAAAAAATGCTTTTACTGGGCACAGTAGCTTAGAAAATCCTGCCTGCCATATCCCAGTGTAGTTGTGACAATTTTAAATCTAGTGAATCATAGCTGCTGCTGTAACAGTAGTGCAGTAACTATGGCAACCCTTAAATCAGGTTGTACAGCAGCACAAACCGCATGCTATATTACGCTGCAGATTCTTTCTTTCCACCTCCTCCTCCCAAAGCACATCTGGCTGGCAGCTTCTTCTTGAATGGATATTTCCTACATTTCTTGTTCAATTGCTGTGTTTGTTAGAGCAATCACTATCACTAGAGGACTTGGGCACAGTAGAGAGAGAGAGAGCTGGGAGCACAAGGGCTGATGTGAGGCCTGAAAGCCATGTATTAAAGTAGATGCTTACAAGCCTGGCACATTAGAACAGATACTCTGTCTAGGAATTTATATTGCACTCAAAACCATGGTATCTGAACGCCCAGCCTGTATCTTTCATGTGGAAGATTGATTGCCATGATTGATCGCCATGCTAAAGGGGTAACAGCAATGAAGACATTGCCTTCCTCAGAGATAGATCAGGAGGGATGGCCACACATGCCTACTCTGCCCAACATATGACTTTGTGCTAGTGTTGCTAAAACACAGGCACTCATAAGTCGCAACTGATACTGGGTATGTGGGTACACATTCCAGAAGATTAGCCCAGGTATATCCTGACATAACACCAGATAAGAGGGTTTGAAAGGAGTGATAAATAGGGATGTTTTGTCTGAGAGACCTGGAGCAAGGTATAAGGGGAAGTAACAAGGGAATGTCACGATTGAAACACGTTAGATGGTATGTAAGTTGGTTATCTCAGTCTATAAATGTTGAGATACTTTGCCTTAACCCTTTGTCCAGCCTGGAGCGGGGAAAGGAGTCTCGCCACTGACTGAGCTGGTCCATTGTAATGAGCGTACATGTGTTAGTCAACATGTCAACACTAGTTCTGAGATTTGTTGAAAATGAATCCAGCCAAGTGACTTCACCACTGAACTGAGTCTGGTTTTCCTAGGAAGTTCTATCGAGGTCTCCTGAGCCAGTCCCTGTGCAGAGCTGAGACAACATAAAGAGAGCACATACATGACACCAACTGACTGCACTGAGGTACAGCCTCATTCATAAAAATGAAATCAAAGTTAGAACAAATGTGCTTACATGCTGTAGGCATGTGTGGCCATTGCCCCTGGTCTATCTTTGAGAGAAGCTAGCATGACAATCATGGCAATCAATCTTTCACATGAAGGATACAAGCAGGCCATTCAGATACCATGGTTTTGAGTGCAATATAAGTTCCTAAACAGAGTGGCTGTTCTAATGTGCCAAGCTTGTAGTGCACATTCCTGTAGGAGGACCTATAGCAGCAGAAATTTTGAGAAGTCCCTGCACTTTAGGAAACAGGTCAGAAACCACAAGATATTAGGGTGCCTGTAGCGAGGCATTTTAAAAGCAGTCCTAAGGTACGCATGTAGCTAAAGTAAAAAGGGGGAGAGTGGATTACCACATATTTGAGTAAGAGTTACCATGGTCACTTCTGCTACTTACGTTTATTTGAAAAGGTTTTAATTATTTACATGCCACCTAATTTATTTTAAGTGAAGTCCTTTTACTTTAAGCTGATTCTGCCATGCCTATGGCCTTACTCCATGAGTACCCCCATTTAAATCAGTGGGATTACTGGTGAAATAAGGCATTACTCAACATGAATAAGGATGGCAGGATCCGGCCATTATCATAGTTACCAATGTATTTCATAGCAATTGACTAATTCTCAACCCAACAAGTCTCCATGTGGGAAAATTATAGGATTAGACACAGCATACAATATTTGGAACTGTATTATTTAATATATACATTGAGTTTCCTGAAGATACAGAAATGGGTGAAAGGAGACTTGGTAGATATTCCAATACACTGTAGGAGGGAACAACCTACATAATGAAAAGAAAGTGGCAGGACTAGCCATTTTTCTATCAAAAGATACTTGTGCTTATTTCAAATTGGTTCCTTTAACTAATTTTAAACTTCAAAGGTCAATTCATTTTACTCTAGTTCCAACAGACATTGTACCCACTTAGCAAGATTTATTTTCGTGAGAAATAATGGTAGTAGACACTGCTTGAATACATTGGATAAAATTCACCCTCGCCGCTACCAAAAAGGAAGACTAAAGCACCTTTGTGCAGTCACCTAAGCATCTGGGTAGAACTGTATCATTATGGCCTCCTGCCTTCAAAGCGATCCCCACCCACAGCAATGATCACTCCACACCACCCTTAAGTGGGATAGCGTGCTTTGTATGTGCCCGCTGAGGTGAAGTTACGTTTAAATGGAGGGCTCCACTACACAATTCTTATTCAGACAATACTCACATTCACTATAATAGGAGCTTGAAAGGTGTCCACAAACTACATTAATAATATACATATATTAACTTCTACATGTGACCTATCACATGCACCAACTACAGTTAAATGCTCTGGGAGGTCTGTGCAGTAATCCAATACAATTGAGTTAAACCAAATAGCCCCTTAAGAGGCTTGTTAGATGTCACTTCAGTTGATGCTGAATCAACTACTGAATATTATAAACAAATGGTGCAGGCACTTTATAGTTCTGAAAATATGCTTTTAGGACAATATTCTGGGCAGATGCTGCATGGGGACAGAAAGATTAGGGCAAAAGGAACATTTCTCCCACCCGGACAGCTCTCTTGAAGAAGATCCGTAGAATGACATTGCATTCCTCCATATCTGCTCCATCCCCACTCCTGCCAGGGTACTACCTGTTTGAAAAAGGCCTCAATCTTGTACTTCCTGAGCATCAGGTATCTGGAAGCCCCCAAAAGGATTTTGAAGTGACACCACCTGAATTCCTTCCAGGAGATTGGGAGGGAAATCAGCCACAGTGTGGCCTCTCCAGTTTAAGTGCAGAATCTTGCCTTTAATCTTGAGTTAATAAAACAGTGACCATATGTTCATAGACTAGAGCCTGATCCAGCTCCAACTGAAGTCAAAAGCAAAGTTCTCAATGGAAACAGGCTCACATATGGAGTTATTAAAAACATAATTGTTCAAGTTAAACTATGAAATATTCAGAAAAGTATTGCATCATACTAGTTAATTCTCAAACTTTGCTAAGAGTCTCAATATTTTCTACTGATGAAATGTAATTTCTTTAGGTAGCAATGTATTGGTAGTTAAAATGTACAGCTATTATCGTGTTATGTCAAACATATTGAGAAGCCTTAATAAAAATAATTATGACCACTAAAATTCTATACACCAAATAGTTATATAATTAAACAATTTAAAATATATTTGCTTCTAATTTCAAATTCTTTTAAAAGGCTATTACTAATAATAAGTGTAAAACCAATAATCCATTAACAGGACTTGGTTATCTTCCCCATGCAAATTCATTATGTCCTTCCAGGAAGGCATAAGTAGCAATCCCTCAGGTCAATAACAGTGGAGTGGTTGAATTAAGTGAGTAATAAGGTATAAAGTTTTTATGTACTAATTGTACCTCAGAGGGCTCTAGGACTAAAAGAAAACCTGAGTGACCTCAATTCCAGAGTGATTATCATATATCATTTTCATTACATCTCTAGATTTGCTTATTGGCAACCAAATACTTCCCCCACTAAATATATTTATCTTCACATGAAGCAAATGAAATGGCAATTAAACTAAATGTTTTATATTATTTGTAGTCTGTCTGCTCACTCATAGCCAGATGTAACAGTGAACAACCAAATGACAGTGTTCAAATGCTGCACACAACCACAGCCAAGTCTCAATCTACAGACCGTGATGCCATACCCCTACCCCCAGAATTTTTTTTTTTAAAGGAACCTCCCATGGCTAACCCAGAAGGAGATGTATTACTTGTGTCTCAGTTGAAAGCAGCCTCTTGTATGTCCTCCAATTTGATTGGCTAGAAAAGTCTCACTCATAGACTCTTCAAAGCCAAAGCATGAGATGCTAACTTTTTAAAACAGAGGAACTACCACCAATATGCTTCTCCCCTTCAGAGATCCCTTAGCCCCTCTTGGCCACAGAGGGCATGTAGTATAAGTGCAGTGAATGGCTCATACTCCTTCAAGGATATTAGGTAATGTATAAACCTCACTTAAGAAAGTCGAATTTTGTTTGAAAACAGGCAGACTTTGTTGAAGCTTTTAGTAAAAAATGTGAAATACAGGAAAAGAGATTAAATTCTCTGCAGACCCTAACTCAAACTTTAACTAAGACAATATTCATCATGGAGAATACAAACCTAGAATATCTTATTAAATAATAAGTTGAGAATTTTTCTCTTCCATAATCATGTTGTGATTGATTCCCAAGTTACTTTCAAATATATATGGTAAGTATCTTTGATTTTACCAACGAGAATTAGTCATGAGTATCCTAGGCTTATTTTCTTCCAGATACATTATCTTCTTTGAGTGACTATATGAAGTTCTCTTGGTTAGCAGCACTGTGCGTTTCTATTCAGTGTTAAACACTGGAAATACTGTACTAACATAAATGGAGCAATTTTTCCCTGGGACACTATTTCCTCTGGACTGTGACTAGGTTTTAAATTTATGTACTCAAGATAAAATGATCTGGTCCTCAGTGATTAGTTCTACTTCCTGGAAGGATCTTGCCACAAATTGTTTCAGCTGCATGAGTTTTTACTTTGCAAACAAGAAATTTTAGCTCTTCAAGTTGTTTTCTCTATATTGTTCTCCTGCAAGTTTAGAGTCAAATTTCGCAGTAATGCTTAAAACTTTTTAATTAGGCACATTCAACTTTCTACAGTTATTGAAGAAAAATCATGTCATGTTTCTTAAAATTCTCTGCCAGGAAAATGGATTACTAAGGAGATTTATTAGTGGATCCATAGTTCAGGTTGTGATTTTCTTCTTCTTATTGTTATTTCCTGTGATGAGACCTTTACAGCATTTATACTTATTTTGGAAAAAAATCAAAACCAAAATTATTTTATACTTTCTGTGAATTTTTGGGGAACTTTTTAAAGTAACATTTCCAGTTTTTGCTGGGAGTATTATTTGGTGGTATTTTCTGAATGGGGGCCTCTCTGTTCTCCCCTCACTCTCATCCATTAATCCATATTCGCTAAGGGGGAACTGGTGGTTCTCCCTCCAGAATAATGAACAGACTGTGGTGAGCCACTGATTCCCTTCAAATCTGCTCTGTCTTGATCCACTGAAAGATGGATGGAGCCAGGATTCCCAGAGGCAGGGAAGCTCTTGCCTGAAATCCACAAAGAAATCTACTCATTGTTCTGGCTTCCTCCCTGAGCCTGGGCTGGTTGGAGAAGGCAGGCTAGGGGAGCATAAGCAGGCCTTGTGGAGGCACCAACTCAGCTACTGAAACCGCTGATGATCCACAATAGAATCAACATATGCAGAACCCTTGTGAGCAGTGGATTTTCATATCTCCACTTTATAAACAGTTGTGCTTCCTCTTACCCTGGTTTCACAGCAGGTGGACAGAACTTGTATTAATAATGTACCTAATTAGTTCAATATGGTTTGAGGGTAAGAATAACGGATATCCCTATGGCCCTGCCTCCACTGTAACCTTACTCCCTTCAAGTCCCCCTCTATGGTGAAAGAGGAAAATCTGCCTGTGCCATCTTCAGGATGTTCTCCACAAGTGGCTCTTTGAGAAGTAACCGGATTCCCCAATTTTCACTAAGTAATAATCTCTCAAGAACATCAGATTTTGACTCAGAGAGAGAACAGAGATATCTGACCATAGGCTGAGAAAGCTGATAAAACAGATAACACATTATTCCAGAACATTTATCATTCTGGTTGGACAATAAAAATGAAAATTCTAAAAATTAACTCTTATTACTCTTATGTCAATTTCGGCTCTCACAAGTCTGGAGAATCCTCTGAAGTCAGTCTGGATATCCACTGGTGTAACTGAGCAAAAATTGGCCCTAACTGATCAGTCATATATAAAATTAATATATTAACAAGGTATCAATCCAACATCTAGTTTTGCACCAACAATTATCAGTGGGTATAAAATTCAGGGCACGGTTAATTTGGGGTATTAATGATTGGCTTCAGACATGTTCCTGATCTCCGAGCACAATCAGGTAGGTTAAGTCTAAATCCTCTCCAAATGTTTGGCTCTATATGAAGTTTTTGCAGCAAAAACTGTATTTGTACAGTGCCTAGCACAGTGGCTCTCAGCCCTCAATTTGTGCACCAGGTAATACCTCAATACAACAAATAGTAATAGATTAACTCTTTAAATATTTGGCCTTAATTTTTTTTTAATAAAATCAGAACAGTCCCACGTTAGACTGACTCCTAACTATTTAATGTTTTAAAAGTTAGCTTTTTAAAACTGAAATAGCAACGAGTGCTCTCCAAAGTCTTTATTCAATGTTTTTCTATATTTAAAACAAAATCAAGTATATAATTTCATCCCAGAGACAACTGTTGTTGTAGATCTAAACTTTGAAAATTGGTGACACAACCTGAGCTATATTTTCCTAACTATGAATGAACCAATGGGCCTGATTCTCTTTTCACTCCCATTAGCTTTACACTGGTTTTACTCCATTGACTTTTATAGACTAGCTCCGGATATATCCTGGTGTAACTGAGACAAGCATCATGGTTTTTGTATGTACTTGGAACTCTTCAAAACTCAATGGTTTTGCTTTACATGGTTTCTTCCACTGGAGTTCTATGCTATAAGAATCACCTAAAGGTGAGGTTCCACGGACAGCCATAGGCTGGAGATATTGCCAGCATGATTTCAACGCAGACACCTCTGTCTTTAGCAGTACTGAGAGATCCGCTGAATTTTTAGTCTGAAACTGTTCTGTGGCATGTGGGGAGGGTATCATGTTAGGGATCCTCACAAAGTTCTCCATCCTAAGAGGGTGTGGAGTTTTTTGGTTTGGTTAGGGGGTTTTTTGGTTTGTTTTTTGAAAGACACAATCTGGCCTGTTCACTGAGATGTTAAGATTTGGCTTGAAGAATTAGAAAGTGACATTCGTCATCTTTGGGAAAAAGGCAACGCTGGTTGGGTGAAGTAAAACAAGTTCTAAATACATTACTAATAAGCAAACAAATGCAGTATTTATTTCAAGGGCTGGAAATGCCATCATTAGTTCCAGAATTGACTTAAGTCTATAAGTGATTAATTACCTTTGTACTCTGGTCCATTGGCAAGAAATCTGATAGCGCCTAGAGAATGCTGGTCACTGAGTGACCCAGAAAATGTTACAGTATGAACAGCTTTAAATGTTAATTACTTGGTTAGAATGATTTTCATTCCCATTAACTCTTCGTTCAAACTATGTTAGAGCACTGCTTTGTCAATAGAAGAGGATGGCCACAGAGTACTGCTGAATATGTTAAATGTCAGAGCCTGTGTTCAGTCACGGTCATTAATCAAATCATCATAAAAAACACAATTGAAAACAAAAATTCAAGCTTACCAAATGTCCATAAAACATTCCAAACCCCTCCTTCCCCCAGAGAGTAACATTCCCCTATCCACCTTACTTATCACACAAATGTCAGAAGAAAAACTACTGCGTATGTTTGGTTAATTGGTATGGGCATCCCTTTTCTCTTTACGACAGGATGGTTTCAGTATGTGGCTGATCCAAAACCTATTGTATTCACCAGAGGGCCTCCCATTCACTTAGATAACCTTTGGGTCAGGTGAGTGGATTTTATAAATGTTTACAGAAATGTTTAGCTGTTAATCTGAAACTTTCCTTGTAAGAAAAAAGATGTAATAACTGTTACATAGTTGTCATCTATGAATAATAAAACACAGGACAGCCCACTTGCTACATTTATCAATCTCTCATGGACAAATATTCATTTATCACTAATTTTTCCTAACAGCCATCTCCCAACCACCCATCTCAGATGTGATACCACTGGGTCTGGTTTTCAGAAAAGGTGGATGCTTCTGTGGAATTCACTGGGAGTAGTGGGTGCTGGCCTCAGTGCAACTTTTGCCTGCAGTTGGTGTGGCCCCTGTAAGTGTGGCAGTGTCACGGGCTGCATCCATCCTCTTATATGGAATCATGAGCTGCTCTGTGGACAATGGGCCACTACTCTTAGGCACTTGAGAGTGCCTAAGAGGTGAAATTAGCAACAAGACCATTATAAGGGAATAGTAAGTACTGTACAAAACCGTCAAATGGCATAAAGGCTTCATTTGATCAAATGGATTTCCAGTGGAGATAAGGAATTTTGTGGTCTTGTAGCCTGACAGTTCTGGGATAGTCTTTACAATTTATTTGAACAGAAAAACAAAGTTTCAATTCATTGGGGAATTTTGGTGATACGTGAGAGATTAGCTGGGGGAAGAATGTAAAATGACTTGTTGATGCAGTGACTCAAAAAGCCTTAATAGTTTCAAGGATCACCTGAGAACAATTCTGGAGTCAAAGAAGTGGGATCCTCGCTAGAGGCTTAACGTCACAGGCTGAGAGCCTATTGACTGGGAAAGTTACTCTGGTGTTTTCCTGCCATATGACCAAAATGCTACATTATTGTCAGATTTCATGTAAAAAACAAGGACCAGGCTGTATCAAATAACTGTAGAAGATCTTTAATTCCACCAAAAACACCAAAGCTGGTGAATCATCAGCAGGTGTCAATGTTCTCTGAGTCATCACTGTTACAGTGCCTCAGAATGGAACCAAAGGGTGCTATGCTGCTGGAGGGACTGTCTTGAGTGAGATACGTAGGGGAAGATAGGACTACAGCTGTGTAAAAATTACATACTTTTTTCCCTTCAATAGCAATACTACTGTGTACTACACTTTGTGCCAGACAGTCCAGGAAAGTAATTTACATGGAAAGTACATATTTTTGCAACACTAAATAAGGCCCTGGTCCTGCAAACCCTTGTCTTCAGGCATGTGAGTAGTTCCATTAATTTAATTGGGGCTACACATATGTTTTAAACTAAGCACCTCTCAAAGGGTTTTCAGAATCATGGCCTGCTAAATTAGATTTGTAATTAATTGTTCCCAACCCTGAATTCCATCTAAAGGAATACCCTGCTGTTTAGTGAAAAATAAAATGTACGTGGCTTAGAGACAAGAGACATTACATAAAATGTCTAAACCCATAAAGTTACATTGAACTACTATACCAATGCATTTTTTCTGATGTGTGAATAAGGTTTGCAATAACTTTGTAAATGTTATATTGAATTATTTGAGCAATAAGTGATAGTATAATTGAAAAGTATATTTTAATAGAGAGGCCACATAGGGGCAAAAATAAGTTATTTGCAACTTTAACTGTTACATTTTCTGAATTCTGAATGCTTAATAGTATAATCCCTTTATGTCACAAGCTATATATATTAAATATAGTTAAATTTTAACTGGGCCCAGCAGCATCTTCCTCCTTTCCTTAATGTTCTTAAATGAATGAAGAAGCAGATATGTGCAAGAAATGACATTTGGTAATATTAACTTCTGCTCACTTTTCAGCTCTGGTGCCATAATTGAAAATCTTTTAATGTCTACATCAAATTACTAATTTTAAGAATATTGGCTATACTATTTCATCTAATGGTACATGAATTAAATTGTAGCATCTTAGCATGCACTTATATGATGGTACCAACAGAGAGAGCTATAATGATAGCTTCCTCTCAAACGCACACACGTGATGGGCTGTGTGTCCCACAAAATGCCTGGAAATGTTAAGTTGGCTAGGGGGACCTATTAACTGCCTAGGCTGCACCTGGAGGAGTATCCAGGGAGCAAGGAGTAATCAGAGCTGAGGATCAGCTGGACAGAAACAGGAGGGACTTGTAGAAAGCCCAGCAGCTGAGAGCAGAAAGTAGCTGCAGTGAGGGAAAACAGCAATCATTCTCAAGGCAAGAGAAGATAAGATAGGAAGTAGCCCACGGATGCAGCCGTCTACTGAAGTCTAACAATATTCTTTACTTTACATTTTTTAAATTTCATTCTTATTTGACCTTTGAAACTGACACTGATATACACAGATATAATACTGTGCAAATAAGATTCTTAATTTACCTTTCAAACTCAGCCAGAATGCCCCACAGCTCAAAATATCCAAGGTCAATATTGTGCCACATCGAATTACCAATCTTATGAAATATACCTTTAGTATTTTTTTTTCAGAATTCATCAATAAGTAAACAGCAGAGTTAACTTTTTATAATTACAAATTACTTCTCTGTGGATCCTGAAAGATAGTTCTGAAATAAATGTAATGCTTCAGGATGCTGTAATCTGTTTATGATGAAGCCCTTCATTATCAATTATCTAGGTCAGCTGCTAAGGTAAAACAGCTAGATTGTATTTTCTGCAGTAAGCATATCAACTACTGCAATTACTTTGGTACTTCATACGGCATTTATTGGAATTACATATTTTTAGAGAATAGGGTATTTAAGGCACACTAAAGGGAATAAATGCTACTTTATTGTAACAACTTTTTCTGAGACCATAAGAATGGCCAAACTGGATCACATCAATAGTCCATCTTGCCTAATATTCTATCTCTGACAGTGGCCAATACCATATACATCAGAGGGAATAAACAGAACAGGTCAGTTCCTAGTAATCCATCCCCTGTCATTCAATCTTAGCTTCTGGCAGTTGGAAATTTAGGGACACCTGGTTCATAGGTTTATGTCCCTGACCCTTTTGGCTAATAACTATTGATGGACCCAACCTGCATGAACTTATCTAATTCTTTTTTAAACCTATTCACTTTTGGCTCTCATAGTATCCCATTACAATGAGTTCTACAGGTTGACTGTGTTGCGTGAAGTATATATTTTTAAATCTGCTGCCTATTAATTTAATGGGTTTCTCCCTAGCTTGTATCCTGTATAAAAGGGTAAATAACACTTCCCTACTTACTTTTGCCATACCATTCATGATTTTATAGAGTTATATTATATCCCCCCTTAGTTCTTTCTATTCTAAGATGACTAGTCTGTCTCTAATTTATTTTCATATGGAAGCAGTTCCATACCTATAATCATAAATAAATATTGCTACAGGATTCAAGATGTGGAAGTATCATGGATTTATATAGTGGCTTTATTAATCTGTTTCCTTATCTATCCCTTTCCTAATGCTTCCTAACATTGTTAGCTTTTTTGACTACTGCTGCACATTGACTGGCTGTTTTCAGGAATCTATACATAAAGACTGCATGAGACTCTTTCTTGAATGGTAATAGCTAATTTAGATCCCATCATTTTTAATGTACAGTTGGCGGTATTTGTTTTACGTGTGCATTACTTGGCACTTAACATAGAATTCTCTGTCATTTTGTTGCCAATCACCCAGTTTTGGGAGATCCCCTTGCGATTCTTAGTTAAGTTTAAAGCAGACTGCAACCTTGAGTAATTTTGGATCCTCAGAAAACTGACACCTCATTGTTTTTACCATTTTTCAAGACCATTTGTGAATATGTTGAATAGCACTGGTCACAATACAGATCTTTGCAGAAGACCCTACCATTTACCTCTCTCCACTGTGAAAACTGACCATTTAGTTTAGAGTGACTTGCCAGCATCACTTAGGAACTCTCTGGCAGAGGTTGGGATAGTATCCAGTTCTCCAGGACAGCACTGAAGTGCTGACATCACAGGAACATACTTTGTCTTCTGCAGTTCTGTTCCTCACTCATGGAAATACCTTCCAACTTCTGTAACAAATGAGGCAGGGATCTTATTAACAGCCTCCTTCACTAAACAACCCTGTTTCATCCCCAGAGCAGGTCTATCTCATACACTGGATGAGTCAGAGGTCCTGTGTGATCATATAATGAAAGACTACCATAATGCAAACTCAAAGGGGTGCATTAAGGTTGCACAGGCAACCTTAATTCTAGTATTTCCTAATTTGTGTGTCTGACTTTCCAACTTTCATACTCTTCTAATGAAGGATATTTTTGAAGTAATATATATTGTTCCGACAGAGCTTGGATTTTTTAGCTTTCCAGACTTGCTACAGAGCCCATTTTTTCCCCCTAGATCTGTGGAACAGGTGAGTTGAGGGTTTTTGAGCCTGGCTGAGATATTTGGATTAGTGTTTATTGGTGGCTATTTTTGAGGCAAACTAGCAATTTATTATATGGGTCCATTTGTGGGTTAGAATTGGATTATAAATTTTGTTACTGAGCAGTACAGAGCAATAATATATAAAAGTGATCCCATATGAAAATGCAGCCACCAGAGGAGTAAAGGAGGACAGCTGCTTAACAGTATAATTACAGAGCAGGCATGAGCAGGAAATGAAAACAGTGTCTTCCCTTGAAACTGTGCCAAACTTAAAGTTCTAATTAAGTATTCCTGCTACTATGATCAAATAAGTTGTAAAGGAGTAGTTAAACATATCTAGCAGGGTTACATTTTCAGTATGCTGCAAACTCCCATTTTTATGTAAAAGACTCAATTCTGCACCCATAGAAATGAATAATTTTGTCATTGACTTAATTGGTAGCATGGTAGGTCAGTAACAAGGTAGGTCAGTATTTGGCAATTACCCAATGAAGATTCTGATGAGCAGATATTCTGTCAGGTCTATTGGTTGATTGACTGCAGTAGTAGTCAATATAGGGTTAATATGTGCCTTCATTTAAATACTTATCTAAGAACCAGACAAACAGCTGATAAAAAAGATAGACTCTCTGAAAGCTTCTGCTAAATAAAAACTGTCTTTTCTGCTAATCCCAGGTGATAGAATGTGTGTGTTTCTTCAGAAGAAAGGGGGCCTCTAATTTACAAGTGGAATTTATGGGTGCAAATAAATCTAGACTCAAGTTAAATTTATTGCCTTGATCTGTCTGCTTTTGGTTTTTACATAATTAAGTACAATGTATTCGTATTTAAAGCTGGTACCAGTTCACCCTTTAAGCAGATGTGACTATCACTGCAAGTGCATGTTGTGCATTCTTTTACTCTGTGCAACCTCTTGTTAATGTTGCAATTTTGTTATTTTAAATCACAGGTGTCTTTGTTCAATAGTGAAGCCTTTATCTTAATCTTCAATTTTATAAACAGCATTATTAGGAAAGTTGCATATTTGTGATTTTTTTACTGCTTGATACAAGACGAGTGAAATAATTTCACTGTACCTCAACACTGCAAAACTGGCAGACAAGTTACAGTAATTTGATAAGAACATCTTAGTGCTTGGCTGTGTCTAAATTTTTTTGAAGTACTTTTACTACAGCCTGTAGAATGAATTTCCTTTAGTTGATGTGTATTCCAGTAATACTAAGAGATCAGGCTATTACTGAATGCCTTTTGCAACTTTCAGTAGTTCATAAATAATTAATTGATTCTTAGATGGCAGCATGTAGCTTTTAAATTTGTATTAAAATAGCAGTCAGAATCCCAATTCAAGATTTTGGACCCATTGTTCTAAATGCTGCACATACATATATAAAACCATGATCCTAGCCTCAACGAGAATAGCATGAGGGGCACAAGGAAAGTTACTATCAAACATGCACTGCTCCTATGTACACTTGCAAATAAAAAACATATTAAAAATAATGTGCCAATTATGCTTCCCCTGTGCTTTTAAAACTAACCTTTTTATAAACATTACAGCAAGGGTAAGTCCTGAAGAGAGATTTTTAAAAAGAGTGGAATGGTCTTATGGATCAGTTCAGAAAGGGAGCAAGAGTCACTAGGTATTCAGACTAGACAGGAAGGTTAGGATGACCATACTGATTGAACGCACACCATCCCTGTCAAGGCAGGTAACTCTTTTCAGCCAGTGTTAAATAGCTAGATAAGCACACTGTGTTCTCCATCCTAAACTGCCATAATATTGAATAGTCTCTTAGTAGGGGAAGAGCTGCCCCTCCCCATCCCCATCCCATTTTGATGAAAGAAGGAACTTCCCCATATCATTTTGGAGGAAGATCAGTCTTTGGAACCTCCTTGCAGGCCAGTTTTGTCAAGGAGGTATGTATGCTAAATGTTGGCTGGAGTTGTGGTGGGAGAGGGGTGTGCAAGTTATACAACCAGTAACATTGTCACCAGTTGAGGGAGTGATTTACATAAGGAAACAATGGGAAAGAACTTAAACTGTTTAAGCTAACTTCATAAACCAAGTGTCCGTAAAAGGGGATACACCAATTTAACTAAAATCTGCACAGCTTTCTAATGGATAAGTAATCCAAGACCTTATTACATCACCTCCAGAGAAATATAGAGAACATTATCTATTAACTGGTGATTTTGATGTCTTGTCATATCAGCTTTTCTACATCTTTTTACAACTGTTACGCTTATTCACATTAAAAGTAGTTGGACTGGTACTCTATTCAAACAGTGACAAAGAGT
>ML677326.1:53396797-53619784 GCA_007922305.1 Dermatemys mawii | reverse complement strand
ACTCTTTGTCACTTCTGCAATTCCAGACTAACACGGCTACCCCTCTGATTCTATTCAAACATTTATCTAAATGACAGAATAGCTGATTGCTGCTTTCTTGGGGTCTATTTTTGCATGCAAGCAGAGGTAGATGGTCCTAAGTGCATATCTGACAGGATGAACAGTTTATTCTGCTAGGTCATTAAACCTTGGGCATTTCAAACTTGATGTGACACATAGCCCCAGTGCTTTGCAAAAATGGATTTTTTGCAAGAGTATTTAGACATCTTTTTTCAAAACTCTTACTAAGGAATGTTGTGTCCTGCAAAAATAGATTTCAGATGATAAATATCCAGAATGGCAGGAGTTTGAGACTTTCAAAAAAAAATCAACATATTTCTCAGTTTGCAATATTGCAAGGGAAAAGTAGAAATTAAAATAAAGATTCCTTAAGTTAGTATTTCTCTGACAACTGATCTTCTACATAAACAGTGTGCGTGCTTAGAAAATGTTTGGGTAAAATGCCAGCTTGTGACAGATTCCCATAGCTGTATTGGTTTCTCAGAGGAGATGTGGGGGAGATGTGTTGTGTTCCATTAACAAGTTGTAACATTGAGACTCTGGTACCTACAGTACATTCTATTAGTTTTTCAATTTTATCCCAGCAAAACATGATCCACATTTATTCTGAATACTCCAAAATTAAAATATATAAAGCAGCAGCTAAGTCTAAGACAAACCTTTTCATCATTCATTCAAAAACAAAGCTCACCTTTGATTTAGCACTGGATGTGTATTATATTTCATTGTTTTAAGGGACACAAACTTAGGCAGTTTTCCTTTTCTATGGCTTCATGGGAAAGTTGCAGAGTGTAAACCCCTAACATTGTTTGAGGTGTTTAGGGAAAAATGCCTCTCCTGCTAGTGCCAACTTTGTGCTAGCTGGTGACTGTTCCTCTCAACATGGTTAGAGTTATGTACATTTTCACTATTGATCCCTTCCCCAACTTTTTATTGTAAGTAGTTTTAGTTGCTTGCAATGAAACTCCAGACTTCTCCACAGGGAAGCAAGCCTACTTTCTTCAAGATTTGCAATGTCCTTATTCACCAAGGGGACAAAAAAACCTTTAGTTCTGGTAGAGTTTAGAACAGCATGACTGTGCTTCTGAGCCTCCTAGCCAACCCCTTTTTCCATGTATACAAATACCTTCTTGTTTTGTATTTTAGAGATCCAGGTACAGCTCTCAATCCTTAACCTGAGGCCAAGTTTACTCTATGTTGTTGCCGTGTAAAGCCCTCTTTTCTACATCTTTCACTTTTTATTTTAATCATGCTGTAAACTAACCATTTCCATGAGGGGTTTTTTTCCACAAAAATGCTGGTCTTGAGAGACAGCAAGCCATTGTTTCATCATTATGAAAAAATGAAGAAATTCACATTTCAGATCATCACATGTACACTCAAGAGATAGAAAGCTAAATCATTACTGCTGCACTTGCACCGTTTCTCATGCAAAAGGAGCTATATAGTTTTTAGGAATATGTCTTAAGCCTTCAATAAAAGCAGTGGATTCTTTTGGACAACCTGTTCCATGGTAGTAATTTCTAGGAGTCTGATATTTCTCTTCTACTGAAATTAATGGCCTTTTTACTATTCAGTTCTGATTTCATTGGTAACAGGATTGACCCTGAGGCTTTAATCTGCACAGAAAAAACACACTGTATAGTATCTGTAAAATGGGGCTTTAGAATGGATTTACTGTAAACATCGTCTTACACTGCAAACAAGATTCTATATTACATTCAGGGCCACTGGAAACTATAGCATCAAGAGGCTTACATGGAAACTCCATGCAATGATTTCTTTTGAAACAACATTTTGTTTGTGGTATAATCTATTTTCCGTAAAGAAATGACTATAACATTGATATTAATATGTATTATACCTTTATTAGACATTTTCAAGGAAAGGAAAAGATATGTGAAACAGCTATTTGTCAAAATACAGTTCTGATTTATATCTTTTCTATATTGCTCCCACAAACAGAAGTTCAGAGTTCCATTTTACATTAGGTGGCTCCTGTATATGCTATTGGCCACTTTGATGTTGTCTTCTATGGAGTGAGTATAGCTAACATGGTGAGATGGATATTATCTCCTATCAGCTACTTTTTATCTGATTGAGCACTGCAAGATAAACTTCTGCTTTGTTCATCCACACTGCACCATTTGTATTCTTCCCACAGCTCCCAGCACCATGGGCCCCAATCTTGCAAAGAATTAAGCACATGATTAACTGTATGCAATCTCATTGCGAACTGTTTGCAGGATCAATACTTTGATGTAGAAGTAGAATGAAACTTTTTGGAGAATGCCAGTTCAGTCCAATTTAAAGTAGCTTGCCAATGAAAGCCAAGATCCTGAAAACGTGATATCAGTGTGATTTTTCACATGCTCAAAGTTAAAGCATTTTCAGGATCCATACCATAATGTCTTCTGGCCAACTTGCACAAAGGCGATATTTTCAAAAAGTCTTTAAAGTAGGAGCATATTGTGTAAGAACAGGACAAATTTCACATAATAAACTCTACTATTTCTTGTCTCAGACAATATTTCTCCATTCAAATGAATGAATTTGTGCACTCAAAGAAATTTCCACAAAGGTAAAATATTTTTCTTTTTAAATTACTGGAGTGGAAAATTGCAAGCATTTAAACATTTATGAATAAAGATGTAAGGCTCCACAGTCTCATAGAACATTCATGATGTGAAACCATATTTACTCTTCTTGTTAAATTTGCTTAAAGTGCCCACTATGATCTATTTGGCGGAATGTGTGTATTTGTTTACCCCTTCCTTCCCCCCGCCCCCCCCCCAAAAGTCCTGTCAATGCCTCAGTGTTGACATACCCAGAAAAGATAGGATTTCTTAATATTATTTTCTTGTCCTTACCAGTATAGGATAAAATCTGATTATGAGTTTCAGGAAAGCACTTTCAGTTATTCAAGCCAGCTTAAATTTGTAGAACACCAGTTAAACACATAGTAATAACGTGTTGACTTTTATTAATTGCAGCTGACACCTTAAGATGAGATTGTGCGTCGAGCTAAGAACATGGGAGCAAAGATTTATTCAATTTAATGGCAAGATCATTTGAAATCAATTTTGAATGATTAATGCCTGATTTTGTTGGGGGGCAGGGACAGCATGGGAACTAAAGGATTTTCAGTAAGAAAGAAATATCAGTCAAAGAAGTCTTTCTCTCTGGAGCACAAAATATTTTATATTCTATTAATAAGTTCAGCCTCATGTATGGTAATCATTTTGTGTAGCATTAAGTCTGACATTATTAATATTCAGCACAGTGCTCAAAGAAAAGTCAAAGGAAAAAAAACAAACTTTAAAAGCCAAATCATTTTTTAAAAGAAATGACATTCTACTTTGAAAAAGTCAGAGCAATTATGATATTAATTTCATTTTACCATAAAGTTATTCATTTCAACTTTTTATCTAGCACAGTAGAATAATCTGAAATGAATGAGTCTTTAAAGTGGACAACATTGTTCTGTTAAATGATATAACCCATTTCCTGCACATTATATTGTTTCAAATAAAGGATCAAGAATCAAATTTAATTTCCCATTAAGAGGTCCACATTTCTGAAGTGACAGAAGAGATGAGTGTTTGTTCATTGAATGAGCAAATGTGCTTTATTTCAGATCAACCTTACCTTCTGCACTGGTAACATTGTAATTCTAGTTGAGAGAGCTTTAATCAGATTTTTCTATTGAACAAAATTTACTGCTCAAGAAAAATAGTAGATTGACAACCCTGGTCATTAAGATGAGATTCCCAAAAATATGTATACTGTATGCATGTGTTTTTTCTGCTACCCATGCTGGAAGACTTTTCTCCACTGTTTACACTATATATTGTGGATGAAGCCATAATGTCTAGATAGACTGTTTTCATCCAGGTGGTCTGTTGGTGACAACATTAATGTTTCTGAATTTTCTTTTTATTTAAAAGAAAGGTATCCTATTGAAGGTATCCTGTCATAAGATTAAGTCCCTGAAAAAACAATGTTTTTCCTGATCAGTAATTACCAAATCATTATTTATAGGAATTGTTACTGCTGGTGAGTGCTAACACACAACCTTTCAGCAGGATGGCTATACATCACTAAAATGTTGTTCCCTTTGACTACTATGACACAAATCCATACGCTTTACATTATATCATCTCACTGCAGTAACATACACTACAGTATGTTCTGCTACCACAATCCTCTTTCAGTAATCATTATACTGCAGATGTTTTCTTCTGAAATATGGAGTAAAATGTCATTCATAACCTAAAAGGGTTTAATGGTTTGGCTGAGGTCAGATTAGAGTTATAACACAGCAATGAAGCCATCTTTATGTGTCTTCGATTGCAGGCTACTATAGAGGTCACAATGGTTCTCCAGCCTACATAAATTAGTTCTAATAATTACTACATAGAAGGTGAAACCTAAATCTTCCAAATAAAACTTTTAACTTCACAAAATTAGTTCTTGTAACTTTTCAGTCAGCAAGGGAGGCTCAGAAACCTAAACATGACATATGAAAGATTGCTTCCACACAAAAACAACATCTTAGATATTCCAATTACATACACTACACCAGGTTGGTGATACAAATAGAACAAATATGATTTGGTTTTAATTTGTGTAAGCACTACAATGTCCTGGGAACTTTCCATACAAGCAAGGCACAGTCCCTGCTGGAGCTCATGTACTAAGAGAAGGTTTAGAGGAATGGATGTGAAATGATTTAAGTAATATTAGGCCACTCCTTGGCAAAATTAGGCTAGTGTGTGTATTGGGTTAATACTGTATTTTTTACATAGTTTAACTTTTTAGAAGGATACTCATATTTAATTGTGATGCGTAGTGTAGACAACATCTTACTTATCTCCATCATCTCATTCATACACTCCCTCAAAGCTCAGGACTACCACTGAGTTTACTACAAGCGAGGATGATTAAAGTTTTTTAAAAATGCAGTCATCAAAATGAACAATAATTTTACTCCCAGGTACCCACACTATCTTCAGGGCTAGTTCTAATGGTGGGTGAGGAGGGCTGTGCCAACTTCCAGGGGGAGCTAAACTGCTTTGCCCTTGGCATTTTTTGTGTGCTCTGTTCCCCATTGGGCTGGGGTCTCTTTTTGTGGTGCTGGAGGTTCAGCTGTTTGCGGGAATGGGAGCAGAGCACCAAGCATTTTCCATCCTGGCCTACAGAATGTGTACGGTTGCTCCTGACCATATTCCTATTACAACCTTTCAATCCCGCACCTTCTCATGTTTTGGTTGCTTGTGAGCTTTCAGAGCAAGGATTCTGCCAGTATCTATTGCTGTGGTGCCCCTATGATATTTTTGTCTTCTCTAGTAAGTAATATAAATAATGGAACCCAACTCAGAGTCCCCACATTCAAGGGGTTCAGATCTGGGTTCCAGTTTCAATCTACTTCAAAGATAAGCCTTAGATACAGAGTTTTGATCTGGAATGGTATTCATCCAAGTCCAGATATCTGGGTTCAGATTCTCTTCCCACTGCAAACAGTATCACAATCTGAGCAGCTCTAAGCAGGGGAATATAAAGGGTGGATCCTGTTCCTATGCTGTCCAGTTCCAGTTGTGACAATCTAAATGTCAGTTCTGATGTTTTTCATCATTAATGAAGCATACACTAGAAAAAAACATTCAAATCTTGACAATTCTGCTCGAATGGCTTTCATTTAGTGTCCTTCTTTACTGAGCCCCACTTCCTCCATTTCCAAAAAAGGCAACTTTGGGCTGTAGATAAAATAATTCAGTAATTAAAAATCATGAACCAGGCCCAGTGACTCAGCTGTACACCCCCAAGCATGCATCTGTACAGAAGGCTACATGGAAATGGGTAATTAAAGGATCATAGATAAAATTAGCCCAACACAGAAAACGTACAACGCACTTTAAAAAGAGCTCTGAGGACAGTCAGTCTCAGAGAAGAAGTTGTATACAGTCTAATCCTGGGCAAATGCTAACCCCGTAGCTCCCATTGGCTGGGAGCCATGGCCAGTGGGAGCTGTGGGGACAGCACCTGTGGGTGAAGGCAGCGCACAGAGCTGCCTTGCCATGCCTCTGCCTAGGAGACAAGGGACGGCTTGGAGACCCCTCCTGTACACATACTCCCTCCCAGAGCCTGCCCCCTGCACTACCTCCTGTGCCCAACCTCCTGCTCTAGCTATGAACCTCCTCCTGCACTCCCAAGCCCCTCGTCCCTGGCCCCACCCCAGCACTTCGCCTGCTCCTGCCCCCCACACGCACATTCCAACTCCCTGCCCCAGCCTAGAGCATCTCCTGGACCCCAAATCCCTCATCCCTGGCATCACCATTAGCAAGCCGTTTTAAAAAAATAGATAGGGTAAACATTTGCTGCCTTCTAGTATAGTAACTGATTTTAATAGGGTCATATTTTTTATTGACATCCTAGCCACTTCATTCTTCAATTTCTTCACAAATCTTGGATGAAGGCCACTGGGTCCTGGTGACTTGCTGATATTTAATTTGTAAGTTTTCATGTTGCTATTTAATTTATTAGTAGCAGTTAGCTATTTTAGTTTGTCCATGTAATTCATAAAAATGACATCAATATATAAAAGAGCCAGCCTGAGGGGTAGGGGCTCCTTTACATAGAGCTGGTCAAAACATTTTAAAGAAATGGTGAAGTATTTTTCCTTCTCCTGATCACCTCTGTATTCTACAGGGAAAATTTTTAATCAGTATCCATCTAATTACCTAAGAACTTGTCTACACAAGAAACTCATGGGGAACATTAGTGCAGAATAGCTAGGGTGTCAATTTAAATATCAATAGATATTATACTTTAACTCCCCATAAGGACATTTTTATTGTATGTGATGAGTAGCTTTTTGTGGTTTTAGGTTAATCCACTTCCAAAAACTCAATTACCTTTTTGCACTGGCTATCCCAGACTTTTTCTCCATGTAGACAAACCCTTGAGCTTGCAAAGACTTAGTTGTGTGCCTAACGTTATGCACTGTAATCACAAAAGTTAAAGTTAAGCACATTAGTAAGTCTTTGCATGATCAGAGCCCTAGGGATTTGAACAGCTGGTGGTGATGATCACCATACTATCTGTTGTCCACTTAGATCACTGGCTCTAGCTTTGAGGTATGATGTCACAGCACACACTAACTGGAAGCCAATTGGAGCATGTGTATTTGTGAGCTCCAGTCAGGAGGCTTTTCTTTATTCAGGAGCCCTGGAGCTAGGAGTTTGGGGGTGCAGGAGCACCCCCTGGAATGAAGTACTAATAGCAACTAAAACCCTGGCTTCTAATATATACAGAGTTTATAGTTTTGTTCAATGTCCTTCACCACCTCCACTCTAAAAGTTGTTCTACACCCAAGTGTATTGTATAATTTTGCAAAGTTTTAAGATATTGAATCCTTTGAGATATGAACTAATGCATTTGTTTGGTACAGTTTAAAAATGTTACCAACTTTGTAAGCTGTTACTTGTTTAGCACAGATAGTATGCTCAATGCTATACTATCCACAAGGATGAAGTCAACTCCTAATAGTTTACCATCTATCCCACATAGTTCCATGAAATTCTTCTCTGTTCAGGTTCTCATGCCATGGACATCACTGTGCAATAAGCATTATGAGAATCTGTCACATGAGGCTTCTTCCTCTCCCTAGGAGGAAAATTGTGTATGAACTATTACCATTTATTTGGTAATGTTGTTAATTAAAGCAAAGTTAAAGAAGTTCACTTGAATTGGAAAATGGTGAGTTTTGCGGTAGTTCTTAGATCCAGTGGGAGTTGGCAGTTGTGACATAACCGACTCATGTTTAGGTATTCTAATACAGCGAGCACCAGGTATCACAGTGCGGCTTAGTGTTAGGCACTATCCAAGAGAATGGGGAAAGGGGAGACGTGAGTTTAAAACTACTGCCTTCCTTAGGGCAGTCTACACTACCACAGTAAATCGATCTAAGTTACGTAATTTCAGTTACATGAGTAACCTAACTGAAGTTGATATTGTTAGATCCACTTACCATGGCGGCTACACTACTCCATCTCCCGTCAACTTCCCTTAAGCTTCTCAGGGAGGTGGAGTACACAAATCGATTGCAGAAGTGCCGATTTACCAGCACATGTAGACACGCTCTTAGCCTGCCTGCTCTGAGAATTCAACTCATGTTGCTCATGGCAAATGAACATGTTGCCAGCGGATTAACATCTTCCCTTTTGTAAGGATAAATAGGTATGGCCTGATAATAGCCCATATATTTTTTGGACTCAGTACAATGCATATTTTAAATCACAGGCATGTGCTATTCTTTCTGCTAATATATTAACAAAATACTAAGCATGAAAAATATGTTTACGGATATTTGGAAAAAATAAAGCTGAATTTCTGTCTTTAGTGTGAATTCTGTTTAGTCTATGCTGACAGAGCATCAAATGTAAAGCCAAAAAAATTAGTATTACATAAATCAGCCTCCATTTGCTATTAATAAGTAATTGTTGCATTTTGGTTCTTTTCAGCTCACTACAAGAAATTACTGCATGCAGTTCATGTTTCAGGGCAAAGGAGAGTTTCACTTGATCCAGTACATAATCTGAAGCAATTATCTGTCAATTATCCCAGCAAGGCCATTTGTTTTTATATGCCTAGTCCTATTCTGCCACACTAACCCAGTATGGGAGTAATATACTAAATCTGAAGTGGTGAGCTGGGGAGTTCTGATGGGGGTGTGAGCTGTCTTGACAGCATTCTAATGAACAGTAAAATAGGTGGAAGGCTGGGGAGCCTTTCTGAAGTACTGTCCTGAGTCAACGAAAAGGCAGCCTCCAAATTTCTCTGAACACAAGAGCAGCAGATGTAGAATGCATGGCTGCTATTAAAATCATTGTGATAACTGGTAGTGGATTTGGATCTTTCGTGAATATTTAAAGACATTATTATGTCATTCCTGATCCTGACCTTTCAGCTGGTATTTTGCCTACCAACACTTTGACAAATGTATAAAGCTAACCTTAACATGATTGCATGTCATTGCTGAGGTTATGTAGAAAGCTGATTAGATGTTACCTTAGTTGGATTATGAAGTAATTTATCCCTTTTGCTACCACTTCTTCGGGTGTTGCTAGCAAATGCTAATGTAATTAACTATACAACTCCATGATATACAAGTGATTTATATGCAGGCTATTGGAATAACATGTCTGCTCTGTATTCTAGTACCATACTTCCTCTTAGATTTATTCTCTATCCAGCAAGCTCTATTCATTTTTTTACAAATTAAGCACTTTGTCTCTACTGTATACTCTTACTTATTGCCTTGATCTTCTCCAACACTAACTTGGACATTAGTATAAAATATTTCTAGCATGGTACAGCAACTTGGATGTCCTGGCAGCTAAAAAGCAGGTAACATTTCAGAGAAGGGGGACCTCAGACAAATCTGAAAAGGTTTGGTCTAACTTTGATTAATTCTAGCAGATGGAAACTGAGACATTGCTCTCCTTTTCCATTCCTTTATCTTTTGTGGTGTTGTTGTTCCCTTATTTGGGAGTGAGGGGGGATAAATAAAATATAAATTTAATGAACTTATACCAAGAATTTAGTTTTTAAAAGCCAAAACCAAACTCAAAGTCTCACTATATGGAGCAGAGGTTGACTGTTTAATACTGAATATTAAGGTTTCTCAGGCTTGGTGCTGCGTACAGGATTTTGTCCTATATGTTCCAAATGCACATATTGTCTTGAGTTGCTTCGCTGGCTTCACTTCTGTTTCCATGTCAAATTCAAACTGTTCATCCTCCCTTTGAAGACTCTGCACAACTCTGTCCCTGCATCACCTTTTGCCTCATTTTTCACCATGTACAAATTTGGCCTGACTCTCCACCAATTAATCCTCTCTTCACATTCTCTTTGTAGTGTTCTAGAAATACTCCCAAGCTTTTGCTTATGCTGCTGTCTGTGCTTGGAATGTCACTAGGGATTTAGTAGTGATATGGACAGCAAATTGGACGTGAGTTTTCAAAGTAATGTGGTAGCATAAAAGGCCAATAAAGTTTTGGAACACATGCCTTTTGCCATTTCTGGGCATTTAGGGTAAACTCAGTTCACATTTTCTCCAATAACCACAAAAGCAGAAAAGTTACGTTTTAATGAAAGTTGAGATTTTGAATGATCATTTTAAGAAAAAATACCTAGATTGGCAAGACTCATAATAAAAATCACAGGAGTTGGCAACACTGAATATGTACAGTTTGGATAAGCAGCAGCTAAGATGATGTGGCAATAGTCTATTAAGATATAAAAAGTTTTAGGTTTTCAATGAAAAAAAAAAGAATTATTTTCCCTGTTTTAAACTGAAAAAAATTGTAACCCCAAAACTGAAAATGTTTTTGACAAAGACATTTGATGAAATGTGTCTTGAAAATTTCCCTTTAGTCAAAAAAGGTACTTTCTATCTAGAAACCATTTAGCGCGAAAATTTATGACCCACTCCAGTAAACAACATAGGGGGAGTGTAGTGGATCAAGACTCAGAGCCTTCTCCCCAACTCCTCTGTGTCCTTCCAGACCCCGGTGCCCCTTACCCTGGGGTTCTGCCCCAGCAGTACCCACTCTCTGGGTCTCCCCTCCCAGAGGAACCCCTAAACCTCTATCCCCACCTTGCCTCAGTGGCTACTACCAGTCATCATCTAGCCCCTATTCACTAGGGCAGACTGCAGTGTAATGGCCACTCATCATTGGTGGCGGGGGTTGGACCAGCTGCCTCTGCCTAACCTCAGACTGTATCTCAGCAGCCCCAGTACCACCTTTAAGCCTTGCACAAGGCCTGCAGCCTTGGGAGTTATCATGCTTGAGCCCCCCAGCTTCGCTTGCCTTTTCCCAGCACTACTCTACCTCAGGTATCCTTCTGCCCCAGGCAACTAGGTCCTTCTCTCCCCAGACCTAGAGACTGAGTCAGCTCCTGCCTCACAGTCCTTTTATATGGCCAGCTGTGGCCTGATTGTGGGGTGGGCCCCAGCTGCTGCTGCTTCCCCAATCAGCCTAGCCTTTCCTCTCAGGAGCTGGGTAAATGTCCCGCTATAAAGGAGATCAACTATTTAGCATAACAAGAGCATCTATATCTTGGAACAATGAGAGAAAATTATGAAAGAGGACATTTATGCAGACTATAAGGGAAAATATGAATTCAATCCATTATGCCAACCATAATGGAAAACATGAATTCGATCCATAGAGTTTAAAGGCCAGGAGACACCATTAGATTATCTAGTCTGGCCTCCTGAATATTGGCCATTAAATTTCACCCAGAGACCCCAGTATTGAGCCCAATAACATGTGTTTAGCTAAAGCATATCTTCTTCATCTGAAAATATTCAGAGATGGAGAATCCACCACTTCCCTTGGTAGTTTGTTCCATCTTCAATAATTTCTAATTTAAATTTGTCTGGTTTCAGCTTTCAGCCACTGAGTCTTGTTATGTCTTACTTTGTTAAATTAAAGAGCCCTTTAGTACTTGCTATTCTCTCCCAGAGAAGGCATTTATATACAAATCAAGTCACTTTTCAATCTTCTTTTTGATATAGAGCTTGATATTTTTATTTTAAGTCTCTCATTCTAAGGTATCTTCTCCAGCCCTTAAATAATTTTGGGTTTGTTTTTTTTTCCTGCACCCGCTCCAATTATTCAACATCCTTTTAAAACTGTGGAGTGGAACTAGACACAGTATTCTAGTATTGGTCTCATCATTCCCATATGCAGAAGTAAAATTACCCTCTTATTCCTGCTCCACGCTTCCCAATTTATACATCCAAAGAGAAGTTTAGCTTTTTTTTTTTGTCACAGCATTGCACTAGGAGCTCATGTTGAGTTGCTTATCTATTATGACTCCTAAAATCTCTTCAAAGTCACTTCTTTCCAAGCGACAATCCTCCATTATGTAGGTATGACCTGCATTTCTTCTTCCTAGATGTAACAGTTTGCATTTGACTATATTAAAACATATTCTATTTGAATGGGCCCATTTTATCAAGCAATCCAAATTGTGGTGAATGACTGCCCTCTGACCATCATTATTTACCACTCCACTAATGTTTGTCATTTGCAACATGTTATCAGCAGTGATTTTATAGGTACTTCCAGATCAATGATGTAAATGTTGAACTGCAGCAGGCCTCCTTTGGAAATCCTGAGAGCTGGAGCCTGGAGGCCCGCCTCATAACTACTGCTGTAGAAACTGTATGGGTGGCAGTATCAGTAGCATCAAGGGAGGCCTGCAAAGATGTTCTGGTGAGCAGCTGCTCTTTTACAAAAATTGCCTAGAATTGTTGTCTATGTTCTGCTTATAGATGCTCAATAAATGAGTTTAGCTTGGTATAATTTGTATGATTGTATTTCACCACTGAAGCCTAGTAAATGGTGATTCTGAATTATACAGTAGCAGATGAATATGATTTTCTACCATCCAGATCAAGACTCTTATGATATTTGTCACAGGGTTTGGATTTAGCATAGGCATTTCTTAACCACATTGACCATCAAAGAATTAGGATGAGGAGAAGAGAATAAAAACTCAGAGTCCTTATATGGAACATAATATTTCTTATATGTTCTCTTGTATGTAGGTGGAAATGTGGCCCGGGTGTGTCAGATAATCTTTGAAGGGTCCAGTAGACCCTCATTATCACACAAGGCAATATAGGCAGATGAAACTCTATGAAGGATGTCTAGCAGATTATGATGCAGTTCTTTGACCTCTTCAAGAGGGATCTGTAAATAATCTACAATTCTCTTGACAAGGTCCTGAAACTGCTTGAAGCCATCATCAATCATAACTGCTTCATCCAGGATGAGGAAGAGATGGCTTCATCAGCCCTAGTTTCTTGTTCCTCAGAGGTTTTTTTTCTGAGGTTCTGGTATTCTACAAAGGAACAGTAATAAAGGCTGTCCATCTCTGTGATTGGAAGCCCTAGAGAATCCACCCAAGGGTCCAAGTATGGCAAAGAAGGTGGTGCAGATGATATGGGTAGAGACATCCATGCTTGTTCATATTAGTGACATGGTGTCTGTGGTCATCTCTCATGAGTGATACGAATCTCCTTTGAGACTTCTGGAAAATAGCCTCTGTAGGAATGGAGATGAGAACCTGCACTGATATTTGAGAGACTGATTCTTCATCAGAATCCTCCTCTTCCAAATCACTCTGTAGCAGTGGTATACTGGAAGAAACATGAGATGAAACCATTGGTACTCGGTGAATGTCTAGAGGCCTAGAAGTCCTTCGTTCCAAGAGTATACTGGAGCCAAGCAAAGGTGCATCAGGCATCTTGGAAATAGCAAAGTCTTGGGGAAAACAAAACTCCTGTGACAGAGAGCACTGTCAGTATCATGTCCATGGCCTACACTGAAGTGATAATGGATGAGGGAGCTGATGGCACTGTGAATCTTGCTGCACCAAGGAGAGTCCAGCTGGACCCCAAGCGGGCTTCTTCAAAACTGGGTGTGAAGAGGTAACGTTTTTCTTGCCACCTTGCTCTGTTAGTGGGAAGATGAGCTCTTGGAGCCTGGGTCTTTACAGTCTTTAGGTTTGGCAATGGCACTCAGGCATTATAATGTTCACAGACACTTCTGCTTCACAGTTCCTTCTCTGTTCCAGGATATAATCACAATGCACATGTCTAGTTATTTCCAGTCACACACAAACATATAACCTCAAATCTGATCTCATCTAGATTAAAATATTCCTTATATCTATATTATGTTGCTGTACATGGTGAAAAATGTGAGACTAGACTGTTCATTTGAATGCAACTGAAAAACTAGGTTCCTGCAGTGTTGGTATGATCAAAGGGAATTTGTTGTGGAGCTGAGGTGTTAGTGAGTGCATGTGAGTATCATGATATCTGGGAATAAGGCATGTTAAGATTGGTATGGATGACTATGTTATCCTAACTAGTGATTTAATGAACTATTATTGATTGCATTGATAGGAAATGTACTTGAGCAACCTTAACTCTAAATTGTGTGTCTGTGTGGGAGAGACAGAATTTCCTTTTTTCATTTAATCACCAGTAAAATGAAGTCTTTCCCACCTACAACATGCCCTCAATCCCTTCCCATTTCCGTTCTCCATTCTGTTCTCTGCAGTGTATTTCTCTAGGCCCAAGGTTCCATTCCTTCCCTTCAGATTTTCCTCCCTCTTCCTTGAGGTCTCCTTGTCACCTTGTATTTTTCCTTCATGTCCCCTTGATGACATACACCCTTCTTCCATGGCCCCTTCACTGTCTCCTGTTTATGCTTGTTCACTTGTGTTCACTGTTCCATTTCTGAAAGTTAGGCCACATATGTGGCATCTATGAATGGACTTAGGAGGCTAACCTTAGGCATCCATCTTGGCCTGCCTACCTTGTGATAATAACATCAGTCAAGATAGATTTTAATCTACTTTCCCAAGAGTTGGGAACTAAGAAATAACCTATCTGGAAACATGCTGTGAGCTAAAGGACATCCCAGTCCTGCAAGCCAGAGGGCACACTTTACTAGTTCCAAGGAGCCCGTGAAGCCATGAATTTGGAGTGCCCACTTGTGGAAACAAAGGTCACTGCACTGACCACAGACCATATCTTTACACAATTCAAATTGACCTTTGAACTGGTCTTGAGATCTGATACCCAGTTCAGTAAACCATTTATACAATGCAGACTAGTAGGGACTGAAATAGTTAACATTGGTGGCCTAACTACACTTAGGCACTAGAAGTAGTGCTGACTCATCTGAATCACTTCCAGGTTATCTTTAATAAAGTACCTTCCACTATCAAAACTCTGTGCACCTTGCTCCTGCCTTCATCCATGATATGCCACAGTCCTCCTCCTTCCTACTTCCTTAGAAATTTGGCATTGTTTGTAGGCATCCCAACACTGGAGTTCTATATTGACAATATTTGAAGATCAAGCTAGAGACAAGATCAGCATGCCCCTTATCAATAGATCAATAGATTTCTGGAAGATACCAGATTTGGTGTGCAGAGTACAGTTATTTACATTCCCAAACTGTGGCTTTGTATTGATAATCTGCTGCAGATATGGCTGACAAATTTTCTTTCTTTGCTATTCTCTTAATAACCTTTATGAATACAGAATTCTCAGAAAGCTATAAGTGACCAACATCTAAATTCTGAAAAATATGTAGTCAAGACTTGAGGCTCTTTCTCACTGCAAGCAAACTGCAGCCCCATATGCTCATTTACAGTCTATTATTGCACAGAGATCATTTCGGTTTCATTTTTTTAGATGCCTCTTTGAACAGTTTTCTGCAGCAGCAATTTGTTACAGTGTGTAGACTATGGCAACCTCCAAGAGCCCAATAAATCAGTCTAGTGTCAAGATAAATTCATACTAGTACCAGAAACTCCCCATAAATAATGATGTGGAAGAAACAAACAAAAAAAAAACCCCAACATTGCTTGCACCTACTCTTTGACAGAAAACATAATTCCAAGTTTTTATATTTATGAAATATTAAAGAAAGAAACTGTAAGATATAGGAGCACTCAGGAGCTTCAATGTAAGGCTTATTCAGTTGCCATTCTTTGACAAAAATAGCTTCAGCCAATATTTTTATTACAGCTGATCTCAATGAGAAAAATATTGTATAAGGAAGAATAATTAGAATATTATTATTGTTAAACGCTGCCAAATAACATACCAGAGAAAGTAATTTTGCTATCCAGTGACATTTCTTATTGACAAATCTTTGCAGTGTTTTGAAAGTCATCTATCTTCACTTGTGTACCGCATCAGAGGATTTCAAGGACAGGTAAAATGGACCGCACACTAATTTCTCATGTAACTTGTGTAAACTCAAATGTTTTTCTCCTTTTGTAGAAATACCATCATGCAGATAGATCCATGCAAGATAGGAGAAATAGGAGTGGGCAGATTGTTAAAAGGGGAAAATAAATATAAGAAATTTTCTTAATGCAGTTTCAAAATTAAAACAGCAATGTAATTTAAAATATATATTGCTTCTACATTTTGCTTTTCCGTTACAACTGGGATCCTCAGATGAAAGAGCTTTAAAAATATTAATTAGCTCATGCAAGGTTTCTTGTTGACATTAAGGGTTTGTTTTAGAGTTCATATTTGATGAAGCTGGGGTACATGTTGCTTTTGGGTGTCTGTTGGAGACTCCAGCAAGGCCTACATCCATCATTGGTGGTATTCTTGCATTCATTAATTTGTCATTCTATAGTTCCCTTACATAAAACCAGGTGTGTAACTATGCTTATCAACTGTAATATGACCTGTGTCACATTTGCAAGATTGAAGTACCTTATGTGCTGGAATGAATATGCATATATAACTGTGTACAGATTATTACAACTTTACTGATTCTTCTATCAAAAATAATTTTAAAAACATCACAGGTCAGAAATACTGAGCATTATTTTCTCACAAATGGAAATGTGTGAAATCTTTAGTGATATCGCAGGCTGAGTCCTGGCAGTTAATAAACAGAACATGACCTATAGGTTCTGATCACTCTCAACTCCCACTTATCTAAATGCAAGTTGAAGGAGCTCAGCATTTAACGGAATCAGCCTCTAAAAGCTCTGCTACTTTACACCTCATGCAATCACCTACATCTATGTAAAGTGGATATAAAGCACAAGTCACTATCCTCAGGTGTAAATGACCACAGGCAGTGGAGAACTGGATTCTATATGCCCTTCACAATGAATTATTTTCTAGACAGTCCCCCACCTTAAAGAACTGTGTACTTTTGAAACCCTTATCTACTCAGATACTCCTTTTAGCCACAGTTGTGTATAACTATAAATGTGGAGAAAGAAAAAGTCTAGTGCTTTCAAATCCAAAATCAGCACATTAGCCTAGATTTGTTAGTGTCCTGCTGCAGCACAGAAGTTGCCAGTCTGGATCAGATCCGTGATCCATCTAATCCACCACTGGTCTAGCAGTTCCCCATTGCCAGAGCCTTTCACTGCAATGAGGAAAGGCTCCAGCAGCAGGCAGCCTTGGGACACTGCACTGCTTAAAATAGCAGTAGATCTAGGAGACACTGTTTGGGCATGTAGGGATCTATGCAGGGTATATATCTTAAGGTTCTTGCATATCTGTACTCTACTCATCTAAGCAGTGCCTCACTGTCTATGCTGCTATTTATACCCATTCTATCTGGACATGCAGTTACTGTACTCTACATGCTGCCGTAAGTGTAGACATAGCCTTTGTTTAGTGACAACCGAAACAATGGAAGAACACTGCCTAAGGTCTAGCTTTCATGTAAGCCTGGGCCGTGGCTGCAGGGCTGGCGCAAGCACTAGGTGACCTAGGTGGTAGCCTAAGGCGGCACGATTTGTGGGGCGGCATTTTGCCACCCTTGGTGGCATTTCGGCGGCAGCTCCTTCCAGGGCCAGCACTCCTCTCCTCCTCAGGACTTTTTGGCCACTCCAGGCACCAGCACAGCCTGTCAGGGTGGCAGGCAGGCATCCTTCGGGGACATGCCTGCAGGAGGTCCGTGTCCCACTGATTCGGCGGCATTTTGGCGTCAGGTACGCCGAGCCCGAGGGACCAGCGGAACCCCTGCAGAAACTCCGCTGAATTGGCAGCACCAGCAGACCTCCGACAGGCGTGCTGCTGAAGGCCGCGTGCCTGCCGTGCCTGGGATGGCAATAAACGCTGCCGCCACCACTAAGTGGCTGGGCCATGCAATACAAGAGATTTACCAAGTGCCTGATGACAAAATGCAGGGATGGTGAATTGTGTGTCTGTGGGAAGCACACAGCAGACAGAGAAAGCAGCAAGGAAGCCCCAGAGACAGCCAGAGAGGAATGGGACCCTGATCCTAACAAAAAGCTAGGAGAGACCATTTAAGAAAGTGGTGACAGGAACTGTGAGCAAAGAAATTCTCTCCTGTTGTTTGATTCCTACTGTGTTCAAGGATACAGGATATATTCATTTTTTATAAATAAACCAGATTGAATTTCAAAAAACTGACCCATGATCAATTTCTCCTTTAAATAAACACCATCCACAAGACTCTGAATTTTGGCTAACCACTTGGATCAAAGAAGTATTATAAGAGTTTGCTGTTTTTCTTATGGTTTTGTTGTTATTAGTTGTGGTCCATTTGCACAGCACAAAATTATTCATCATTTATATTGAGTGCAATTGAATTGGTAATAATGAAATACTGCAGATACTCCAAATATACAAATAATCATAGATACAATAATTAAACTAACTACACTTTGTATAGTTTTTGTTAGGAAGGATAAAAATTTTCTTTAAAAATACCTTTACAGGTAGAAGTCTGCCAGTATTTCATTCAGTTTGCATTTAATGATTTGTAGAAAAATTGCTTTCTCCAAAGGTTATGAGTAAAGAAATTCACTGAGCTTAGGGGGAAAAACATTAGGTTGGGATGCTGACCTACAGCAAAAAATAGGCCTATTAATTATGAAGTAAAAATAAGTGTAAAAAGAAGTTAGGCAAAAAATCAAAAAGCCTGCGCCAATGCCGTAAGGTGAATTTCTGTGTAGGCCAGAAACAATGAAGTCTAGGGATACACGCTTTTTGTAGTCAAAATATTTCCCCATAGGTTATTCAGAATCCTATTAAAAGTTTAACAGTTATTCAGTGCAATCCAGAATTCATGTAGTATGCTGTGAATCAGACATGATAGTTAACATTGCTGTGCTTCTGGTGTGAAATATCAATATTCCCCAAAGCCACAACTGTAAGAAGATAAGGACATTCAGAAAAGAGGTCATGTCTGAGAAGGGATCTAGTCTGGTATGACATCAGAGGCTCTAGAATGTAAGCTGGGGCCAGGCTGCTACCAGAAAAAAAACAGGGCTCATAACTTGTTGACTCTGGCTTTTTTACATTCTTAATAAAATTTGTTTTGTTACAACACTGCCTGCTTGCAACATCACTTTCCTATAATGCTTCCTACTTGTGGCTAATGAAACACACAGACTCATATCCTAGCAAACCTGACTCACTGTCTTATTCTTCCAAGATGGATACATTAAGTTTTATGCAGATAACCCATGTAGGTATGTGTTAAAGTGTGAGTCACAAGGGGAAGCATTGTGAGTGGGTATTGCATAGCGTGGTGTTCTCATCTCATTCCCCATGCTAACAGCCACTCCAGCTCTGGGCTGATCTGCTGCTTCTTTCAGCTTGGCCTTCTGCCCCGGCCACATGGTAAACCACTAGTCCATCAACCTTACATTGAGTCTTGGGTCCAGATCAGGACTCACTATTCCTCATCCCTGTTATCAGGGGGGTTCAACAGTCTTTACTCCTTGTCAGGCGGTTTCCACTGCACTTTCCTTAATAGGGCAACCCAGGCCCTCTCTCTCCAATGTGTTCCAGTCCAGGGACCCTTTAATATGTACGTAAAGCATGCCTACACAGAACTGTTGCTGCCACCTTGGGTCACTTCCAGCCTTGGGCCTTTCCCACAGCCTCTTCCAAGGCTCACAGTGCCTCTCTTTCTAAGCTTTTTCCCCAGACTCATTGCAGACCTTATTAGCACTTTCTGCCACCAAGCTGGTTCTGCTGAGATGAGTTTTCTCCACTCACCTAGCAGAGAAATTCCCTGACCCCACAGGAGTCTTTCTGCTCCCTGCAGCTCCCTCCAGGAGCACAGAGAATCCTGGAGGGACTCATTTCCCCTGCTTTCCTGCCCAGTTGCCTTGGGCTCCCTATTGCAAGCCTGCCTACCATTAAAGAGGCTCTGTCTGCCAGCAGAACAGCTTAGCAACCTGAGGCCAGCCAGGCTTCTCTTGCTGACTTCATCCCTTTTAACTCCTCCCTCCAGGTTTTACACCTATTGCAGATGTAGTAGGGTCAGGATGATTGAGTTCTCAGAGGCTCACATTAACCTCTTCCAGCCCAGTGTGGGGTTGCTGTCACACACTGCATTTCAGGTGTGCTGAACTCTGTGTCCTTTCCTTTGTTTATTTAGTTTTATATTGCAATACACATGCCAAGTTCTGGGCATCCTTGAAATAGTATATATAATAAAATATACAGACTCTAGCAATTACTTCCAGATAATACTACTGTACACCAGTAGTAATATATACAAACAAGAAATTAATAAAGCACAATAACAACGTAGTCACCAGAGTCCCTCACCCATTATTCACTAACTTTAACCATCACTCTTGTAATTTTGAAGCACTTTGGGGATCCTTCACTCTGAAAGAACCTATTTATAAATGTAGATTATGGTTTGTTTACTACAAGACTTTCTGTACACTTTTTCTGATATATCTATTACTATGTCTACTGATACTGAAATGTCATGGGAAGTGGGTGAGTTTCTTGGAAATCTCTCCACCCTACCAACACCCCATCCCTTCCCCACCCCCCTCAAAAAAAAAATTCAAGGAACATGTGAAAGGTAATAAAATACAAGACAGTGTGTATGCTCCCCTCCTGTCCACACTGGAGGCTTTCTTGGTTCTGGTATAAAGACTCCATTTTAAAGTGAATGGCCTTTTCTGGACTACCTGTTTAAAAATTAGTGCTGCATAAGTATAGTGGTGAGTTTAAAGGACAAATTTCTACTATGGAAAATCATGTTGGATGTAATGCCAGGAAATCATATTGCTATAAATGTGATTTAACAGAGCATAAAGGCAAGAAACAGGAAGAAAGGGAGTGTATGTAATATTTTTGAAGGAAGCTAAAGGCATTGACTATGAAATTGATTTTATTGTGCAGTTATTTTCAGCTCTTTAAAGTAATTTCCCTGAAGATCAGGCCTTCCGATGTTTACGTGAAGTTACCTTAAGAGAAAGTTGACTGGAACTAGTCAGCACAGATATTCCCAAAGATCAAACAGACTTTCAAAACCTTCTGTCCTGCTGGCTGTCTGATTAATTACTGGTTTAATCTGCTTGGATACCTGCAAGCAGTTTCCTCTCTCACAACTGGACTAATTCATGTGCAACCTCAACTCCAGATCAACTAGCATATTCTAAAACATTCATAATCTGCATGTGGGGTTATAACTTGTAAATTGAAAATTATATCTAGCTACTACGGAAAGGCATAATTAGGGTTGCAACTTCCATTATAGAGTTAATTCAATGAAATTGATGGAGAAAAAGAAATATGGCAATAGAATATTTTCATAAACACTCAAACAGGCAGGGTCTACTATTTGAAAGTTAAAGGAAACCTATGGGTCTGATGTAAAATTATTCTTCCTGCAGTACCCCTCCAAAATATTTTTTCATAAATATGCACAACTGATAAACAGAGAAGTGAAATCAAACCCATGCCAGAGGTGAGGCGAGAAGGTTCCTTTAAAAAAGAAATGTTTGGATTAGCTGTTGAATGCCCAGTTATCATGGTGAGCAGAAGCATTCAAAGCACATTGCTGATGCAGTTTTCTTCTTATCTTGCAGTTTATCTTCATACTATATAGAAAAATCATTTTTTCTGGACATTTAAAAAATTACTCTTCCCACTTCAAACATCTCCACACTGGTTTCTTTCCTTGCTTCACTACACTGTGTCTCTGACTTTGCCTGTTCTACCTGCAGGTTTTTCCAGCTTTTAGCATGTCAGAGACCTACAAGAAATAAATTAATTGTCTGCTTAAATACTGGGTCAGGTGAGCAAGTTACACAGCCAAATTGGTTCATCTGAACTAAGTAATGATAGATGGAGTAATTTAGGGAGAGACAGGCAAACAAAATAAAAGGAGAAGAGGTAGAATATTTGACCGAAAAGGGATGGGAAGGAATAAGATGGCTATAAATTCACACCAAATAAACAGTATATAGAGAAAGTCAAGAATTGCTCTGTGAAGCTTGAAAACATGAATCTTTCACCAACAGAAGTTGGTCAAATAAAAGATATTATCTCATCCACATTGTCTCTCTAAGATACATCTACAGCATTTTTTAACACCTAAAAAGTTTAATAAGCTTTCAAGAGTTGTTAGATAATTATTCTGTCTTTATGCTATGGTCAATCAATGGGAATTTGTTCTGTTGATATAACCCTTCTATTCTGTGTTTCATTGGTTATGTGTTGTCACTCTGCTGAGATAGCTATGCAGATGGAGAAAAATAGAAAGGAACAAGTCTGGTAAATCAAGTGAAATAGTATAATTAGGCAGCCCAAAAAAGAATTTGAAGAGCAATTAGCAAAATACACAAAAAATAATAGCAATTTTTTAAAGTACATCATAAGTAGGACACTTAGTTGGGTCACTGGACAATCGAGGTGCTAAAGAAGCATTCAGTAAAGATAAGGCCTTTGCAGAGAAACTAATTGAATTAGTTGCATCAGACTTCACTGCAAAGGATAAGAGGGATATTCCCACCCCTGGGCCATTCTTTTTAGATGACAAATCTGAGGAGCGTCCCAGACTGAGGTGTCAATAGAAGAGGTTTTGGAGCAAATTGATAAATTAAACAGTAATAAGTCACTAGGAGAAGATAGTATTCACCCAAGAGTTCTGAAGGAACTCAAATTGCAGAATTACTAACTGCGATATATAATCTGTGACTTAAATCAGCCTCTGTATCAGGTGACTGGGGTTAGCTAATTTAACACTGATATTTTTAAATGCTCCAGAGGCAATCCTAGAAATTACAGGCCTATACACCTAACTTCAATACCAAGCAAATTATAGTAAAGAACAAAATCATCAGGCACATAGATGGACATAATATGCTAGCTAAGAGTCAACCCAGCTTTTGTAAAGGGGAATCACACCTCACCATTCTGTGACAATTCTTTGAGGGTGTCAACAAGCAGATGGCCAAGGGTGATCCAGACAATATAGTGTACTTGAACTTTCAGAAAACCTTTGACAAGATACCTAACCAAAAGCTCTTATGAAAAGTAGGCAGTCCTGGTATAAGAGGAAAGGTCCTTTTATGGATTAGTAAATGGTTAAAAGACAGGAAACCAAGGGCAGAAATAAATAGTAATTTTTCACAGTGAAGAGAGGTAAATAGCAGGCTTCCCCAAGGATCTATACTGGGACGAGTGATGTGCAACCTATTCCTAAATGACCTGGAAAAAGAGGTTAATAATGAGGTGGCAAAGTTTGCAGACAATACAAAACTACTTAAGATAGTTAAGTCCCAAGCTGATTGCTAAAACTTACACAGAGATCTCACAAAACTGGGTGACTGGGCAATAAAATGCAGTGGTGATAAGTGTAAAATAAAGCATATTGGAAAACATAATCCCAAGTATACATACAAAATTATGGGATCTAAATTAGCTGTTACCACCCAAGAGAGAGAGCTTGGAGTCATTCTGGATAGTTCACTGAAAAAATCTGTTCAATGGAGAGCAACAGTCAAAAAGGCTAAAAGAATGTTAGGAACCATTAGGAAAGGTATAGAGGATAAGACAGAAAATATCATAATGCCACTATATAAATCCATGGTACGCCTATATTTTGCATACTGTATGCAGTTCTGGCTGACCTGTTTCAAAAAAAAAAAAACTATATTAGAATTGGAAAGGGTACCAAAAAGGGCAACAAAAACAATTACGGGTATGGAATAGCTACCCTATGAGGAAAGATTAAAAAGACTGGGTCTGTTCAGTTTGGAAAAGAGACTAAAGAGGAATATGATAGAGGTCTATAAAATCATGCATGGTATGGAAAAAGTGAATAAGGAAGTATTTATCCCATCCCATAACACAAGAACTGGGGTCACCAAATAAACTTAATAGGCAGTAGGTTTAAAACAAAATCAAGGGAGTACTTCTCACAACACTCAGTAAAGCTGTGGAACTCATTGCCAGAGGATGTTGTGAAGGCCAAAAGTATAATTGGGTTAAAAAAAGGAATAGAAAAGTTTGTGGTGAATAGGTTCTTCAGTAGCTATTAGCCAAGATGGATAGGGAAACAATTCCATGCTCTGGATGTCCCTAAACCTTTGCCTACCAGTAGCTGGGACCAGATGAGACAGGATGGATCACTTAATAAATTGCCCTGTTCTGTTCATTCTATGTGAGAAGACAGGATAGTGGGCTAGATGGACAATTGGTCTGACCAGTCTTGTATGTGGAGCTGTGTGAACACTGGTCTGATATTATCTCTCACCCAGCTTTCTTGTATACAATAGTTGAATATAACTTTTATGTACTTTTATGCTGTCCACAAAACACCACATACTGTTCTTACATCATTTATGTAATAGCTTTCAGGACAAAAAAATTTCAAATCATTCTCTATTTTCCTTCCATGCCTGAGTTTTATTTTTAAACTAATTCTTCTGAAGTATTTCAGGACTCCTATGTACAATTACCAATGCTGTGATTAAATTCAAGTACAATGGATATTATTTTCAATTAATCACATTGAAGAATTCCATAATCTTTCACTAAAATGTTAAAACTGGTATGAAAAACAAGGAGGTTTTTGATGTCATAAATGACCACTGAAAATAGTTAGCTCACATCTATGTTTTACCTCAAATATACACTATTCTTTAAAATAATTTTGCATATGCAGTGGACAAAATTTTCTCTTAGATGTAAGTATAGCATATGCTTTAAATAAAAAGTCTGGGATAAATAACAGAAACTGAACTTTTTGAACAAATTCATGAATTCTAGTGAAAATTATGTTTCTACACAGTTTCATGAAGAAGAAAATCGAAAGAACTACAAGCGATTGCCTGACAATAATGAAATGAAAAGGCAAACTTCAGAAATGTCATCATATAATGAATATTGTAATGAGGAGTTAAACCTTTGCTCTTCAAGTCTGCTTTTATCAGAGAAGTCACAAATCCTTTACCCTATCCAAGGTTTAGCCAGCCACACACTGGATTTCCAATAATTCACTGACTAAAGTTATTTCTCATATCTTCCTTCTCAGCACAGTTTTTCCTTTTCGTATGTGATGAGGTGCCTATTTTTAAAAAAAAAAAAAAAAAAAAAAAAAAAATTCCCCTCTTGCAAGTCAGTTGGAATTTTGAGGTTCCAGATTTGTAAATTATCTTGTTTGATATTATGCTCTTCTAATGCTTGCCACTTTACTTATCACTGTTGTACTTATGGCAAAGTCCCACAGGCAAGTTTTGCTCCTGTTTTTTTCCAGCTTTGATTACCACCAATTATATATTCAGGTTCTTATGAGCCTCACTTTCTCTCCCTCATGCATTCCTACAGAGCGTCTCTTTATACTGTTGTTCATTTCCTGACATGGTTCTACTTCGTCACTTGTACGCTCAACCCTCTAGCTGCTCTCTCCTCACAAGCTGAACTCCCAATAGCATTAACATTTGAAACACAAGTAACATTCCATTTAAATACAAAGCTCACTCTTCTAATTTCAGAATTTACACTTGTTTGTAAGTCTCCAAGAACAATTACACAAGAAAAGTCCCTGTTTGCTACTTTTTGGCTATGGAACACCAGGAAACTGGTATAATTAACTGGAGTGTAAAATTAATTGGGAAGAAAATACAATCAGCTTTCTGGGAATTGATGAGCAGTATAACCATAGATTACAATACCAGATACTGTGAAATCTATAGAGAAAAAGAGTTTAGAGCCTCATTCAGTGCCATGGTAATATAACATTTGAATTATCTACATTCTACCGAGAAACCATGAGACTTAATGCATTTAAATCCCAACCATCTAAGAGACCAAAATAGGAATATATGGGGAAATTTATACTAGATTAATTTTATGACTTTGTTCTGCTTTTAGAAGTGTAATTAATACACACGCTGCTATATGGCTGATCCAGAGAGTTCTTGGACATCACAAGCAATTATTTCATTATAGCCTCCTTGAGTATATGTATTCAATCTTAATTAGCCTTCAGATGAGAGTCACATTGCCAAAATTGGTCTCTAAATTTGTGTGTGGAAAAACTGTACAATGGACAATTAATTTCCAAATGGTTATTTGATAGGGATTTATTTTGTATGCTGTTTGAACAATTATGCCTATAACTATCCAATTTGCATGCATACACAATTTTTAGAGCACCTAAAATAAAGTCTTTGATTTAAAATGTAGTGTTTTACTATACAAGTGAACTTTCTTGATAAGAGAAAAGATTTAACTGGAGCATGTTTCTGAGGGAAATTGCAAAAAAATCATGTTGTTTTTTTCCATTATAGATATCTGTTGAGCTACTGTATCACTCTTGGGGACATACCTAAATAATCATATTTTCCTTACAACCCCCAGATTAATTGCTGATCAGTTTAAAATTGCAGTCAACTTGTTTATGTTATGTGCAGAATATATATTTTAACAGCAGAGAGTCCGTCTTGCTTGACCCACTTACTAGGTTAGTCTACCTGCTATATCTAGTCATGGCTGGTACAATTATTTAACAGAAGGATGAGAAGAATACTTCCAGTTTTGGGGTGGGCTCTAAATATTTAGTGAGCATTTAGGAGTCATGATGGCTAGTGAGAAACATGCTCATCTTCATTAACTGCATGAGCATCCACTTAAGCCTCAATCTGGTCAGGCTTCTAGAAACAACTAACTCTGATTGAGCATGCTCAGAAGCTTAACACATGTATTAGCACAATGCCTCCAGCTCCACATCTCAACTGGCGGGAACATTAGATTGGACCAGCAGGGGACAAATAACTGTTGTGGCCCTGAGAGAATAGGTTGCTTCAGAGCCTCCCCTTTTCCCAGAATGCATGGGGATAGAAATCTCAGCCTCGCCTCGCTGACAGTGGCTGAGCAGTGAGGGGCAAGAGAGAGCTGATTGTCACTGGCAGCCTTCTGCCTTCCTGTATATGAAACCCTCTGAGCTAAGAAAGTTGCAGCCTTCTGATTTAAAATTCAACTGGGGGTACGTGTGTGTTTTATTCTCCAGCAGGTCCTGGTCAATCGCCCTCATATTAAACCCTCTCATTTGCATAGTCATCCACTCCTATGCTAGTAAATTATGACTCTCCTTAAAGGTTCTGAATTTTGTTTTAAAAGTACTCGCAGTGTACTAAATTAAATAGCAATTTATAAAAAAGGCACTTCTGGTCAGTCACTGGCCAGAATCTGTCGCGCTGTCAGATCCCTGTATTAGTTCATCCAACTTTGAATGGGTCTCATGGGTAATCACTCTTACTGTGTAGCCAACGAAAGCATTCAGTGGACAATGAACTTATTTCCAAGTGGCAATATATTGCTGAGAAAGAGGAAAGAAATTATAATAAGAAAATTGGAATTACTAAATTTGCCCTTGCAAGAGGCATTTATTAAAGGAGGAAAGAAAATGATGAGTTACTGCTGACATCCAGAGAAGTAAGACAATGGTTCTCTAAGTTTCTAATAAGCTCATTTTCTCTCAGATGCCAGATCAAATGACTATTTAAGGGACCATCTTTGGCACTAGAGTTAAAAGTTGTCTGATTAATAAATTAGAATCTTTCTTCTTCATCGCCTCCTGTACAACTCTCAAAATGTTATAGGCTACACCAATATGAGGTGCATTTAGGTACATATTGCATTGTAAAGCTTAATATACCATGTAGGAGAAAAACATCATTCCTCTCAATCCTAAAATGACTTATATGAAATCAGACACAGCTATAGGGCCTGCAGGCTGAACAAATAGCTTATTTATATTCATCGAGAAAATGATACACTTATTGAAATCCTAACAAGTTGAAAGTATGCAAAATAAAAGTTCAGTAGTGCCCTTGATGCCACAGCAAATGGAAAGAAAACTCAACTTCATAGTACTGTTTTGGTATACAAATTCTATTGTCCTGAGTATTTTCTGGCCTTTGGGCCATACTGCCCTGAACTGCAGGGCCCCTACATACACCCAAGGCCACTTGGACTATTAAATACCCATTTGGATAACCCACCCACCACTCACCCCCAGTCTGACACGCTGTAATGGAGTATACCTACCGCGCAATAGTTACATACATAGAGAAGAAGATTAATAAAGTTCTACTAGATAGAAAGTGATAAGAGTTGCAATTGAGGTCTTGAAGTGAGGACTTTATTTGTTCTTCGGGAAGGTGAAATGCCTTAGATTTGAAACATGAAATTAAAAAAAAAAAATCGGTGTAACTTAGATTAAAATGTAACAATTGCTTTAGTCAAAACTCCTCAATATTTCATTCTATTTAGTTTTATAGAGATAAGATTCTGATTAATGTTTTTGCCACATGCTGCTGAAAAATCTGTTATTACAATGTGGGTTGCATTGGGAGTTATGTATCTCTTGTCAAAACCAGGGGCACATAGCAAACATTAAATTTCATAGTTTGAGAAGCAGATACTGCAATAAAAGGAAACTCTTGTTCTTTAGTACTGAAATATAACAGAAAGTTTAAAAATGCTTCCTTACCTAACTAATAAAGGCTTTTACTTACCATATTTTTTTCAGTGCTTGTAGACTAGAGCTACATAAATAATTCAGAAAGAATAGCAAATTCAAATTTCTCACAGATTGCATATTTTTTACATATTTTGTTAAAAATGCACAAATGTATTCATTGGACATTATTCCTGAATTGTTGCACTCAGTATTTCTTGGTATGCAGATCATTCATATAGTCAATATTAAAGCTGCGTGGTTTCATACGGATAATATTATTTTTATTCTCTGGCTAACAAACTACCCAACAGAGCATCAATAGTGAGCTACAGATCTTGATATTTTTTACCATCAAATACAATTCGAAGTTCATTTTTGGGAAATTGTAAAGAATTTCAAAAGCATTCATACTGATGATCTAGTGCTCAGTTGTGTGGAAGAAAAATGTGTAGCTATTTTGTTATGTGAGTAATAGCATGTGTTCTCATAATTAAACTGTATCATAATGCATATGCAAATAAGAATATAGTTCATATTGTCAATACCACCTTAAATGTCCTGATTTTGAGTGAATAAGTGTTGTGACAAAGCTCTGTCCTTATCTTCGTGGATCCTGCATTTCCTGGCGGATTTTTACTAGCCTCAGTGGCTCACTGTGACCCTCCACGGAGCCCTTCTCTCTCTGGAGACAAGGTCACAGTCTATTGAGCCATTTTCATCACAAACCAGTGAGGAGAAGCTATCCTTCCTGGCACAGTCTCTATTGTCTCCCAATCTCAGAGACTAATTAGGGGAGGCAGAAAGCGGGGAGCCCAGGCCCGCCCTCTACTCTGGGCTCCAGCCCAGGGACCCTAATAGCATCAGCTAAGATGGCTGACCTTTTATCCACAAAACACAATACAATACCCTAGGATACTTCCCCACAGCAGTCGCCGCTTCTTCAAACTCCACTTCATCCCTACCTCAGGGCCTCCTTCCTTCTGTATGATAAGTTGTCCACCACTCAGTCTCACCAACAGCATAACTTCCTTCCACAGCTCCTGACACCCACAACCCACCTGACTAACTGGGAGGTTTTTATCTGGATTCAGCCAGTCCCTGATTGGCTTCAGGTGTCCCAATTAGGCTAGCTGTTTCTACTCCTTTCTAGAAGGTTCTTAATTGGCCCCAGGTGTCTTGATTGGCCTGGAGTAGCCTTTGTTTGGCTATCCAGGGAACAGGGACCTGCACACCCTGAGACTAATGTACCTGCCGTCCAGCACTCTCCTATACCCTTCTGGTCTGACTCCGTCACAGTATATAACCTTAATATTCTAATACTGTAGGTTTCATGGGAATGGAGTTGGTTATGGGGTGTTTTCTCTTTTTTAAAAAAGTGAACATAGGGAGGCAGAAATTCCATAAACCGAATCTATTTGCTGGTCAGTGGAACACTCATGCATCCCTTAGTGAATGAAGCTCCTACTGAGACCATTGTTCACATAATTCGCAGATTGTCATATACACAGGGATAGAAATAAGGGGTCTGTGCTAATCTTTCCATATATTATGGAATCTATGTTGACTAACTTCTACAAAAAAGGAAGTTAATAGAAAGTGATATGATGTATCATCCTGTAGGATTCTGTTAGATTCCATTGACGGCAACTGCAATGTCTCTGTTTATGTTGACTTTAGAGATGATAAAGAATACATGGTGATAAGGCAGGTCGTATAATCCAGGTTTAGGAGTGAGTGACTGATTGATGTGTTTCTCTGGAAGCAGTGACTGCTGAAGGTAAAAGTTCATTGTTATTTGTTCAGGCATTCATTCTAGACTGAAGATGGATGAGGTTCCCAATAAACTGAAATTGCCTTGGACTGAAATCAGGCAAGCTGGCTAGATAGGACACTTCCATTTCACACTCTCAGTCATGTTGCATTTAATCAAGTCCTGCCTAATCCAGCAATCATAATTTGCTCTTTCAGTGCTGAATTTGAGGCACAAATTTTCAAAGTGGCCTCAGGTTGGTCTATGGTTGCATCACAGTCCTGAAAGCACAGTTATTTGAGGGGAATAAAGTCAAATAAGAGTTTCTGGGTGATCATAGTATCATAGAAGTGTAGGGCTGGAAGGGAGCTTAACAGGGCCACAAATCCAGACATCTGTGCTGAGGCAGGAGAAAGTCAGTCTAGATTATCCCTGACCATTGTTTATCCAAGTTGTTCTTAAAAACCGCCAGTGGTGGGGATTCCACAACCTTCCTTGGATGCCTATTCCACAACTTAACCTTTATAGTTAGAAAGTTTTTCCTAATGTCTAACCTAAATCTCCCTTGCTACACTTTAAGCGCATTAGTTCTTGTCCTACCTTCATTGAACATGGACAACAGCTGATCCCAGTCCTCTTTATAATAACCCTTAACATATTTAAAGACTGAAGGGTCTCCCTCAGCCTTCTTCTCTCATGACTAATCGTGCCTGTTTTCTTTAATCTTTCCTCTTATGTCAGATTTTCTTAACCATTTATCATTTTTGTTGCTCTTCTCTGGACTCTCCCTAATTTATGCACATCTTTCCTAAAGTGTAGTGCCCAGAACTGGACACAGTTCTCCAGCTGAAGCCTCACCAGTGTTGGGTAGGGCAGGACAATTACCTCCCTGGCTTACAGATAACACGTCTATTAATGCATTAGCTTTTTTCACTACTGCATCACATGGTTGCACATAGTCAATGTGTGATCCACTAAAAGCCCTAGATCCTTTTCAGTAGTACTACCACCTTGTAAGTATTTCCAATTTTATAGTTGTGAATTTGATTTTTCCTTCATAAGTGTAGTACTTTGCACTTGTATTTATTGAATTTAATCTTGTTGATTTCAGACAGGTTAGCATCAGTCACTGTTGAAAATCAAGCCACTTACTTAGGAACTTAAATATCAAATTACAACCTAACTTTTGACACCCAATTTTTTTAAAAAAATCTTATCCATGCTGTGTCATCCTCCCCAGTAGATATATTTGCATAGCAAAAGAGGTAACAAGAAACCATATTAGAAGCATCTGATCTTATGCTCTCCTCATGCCACCAGAGTGAGTATTAAGTAAAGCATTTGGGAGATTTTTTTTTGTAACATAGGCTCATTAACCTGGGGTCAAGAGTGAAGACTAAAAAGCTGCTCTTGGTGCCAAGAGCAAAAGTAGCTATTTCCTGCTGTTTGACTCCTTCTGCATTCAGAGTCACAGGACTTTGTATATTCTTTATAAATAAACAAAACTGCATCAAAGAAAAGATCTACTTCCAATTGGAACAGCCTACTAGACCCAGAATGTTTGGCTAGCTGATCAGGCTCAAAGGGTCAACGTTACCTTTCTCTTCCTGACCCGAGGGCATGTCAATGGAAGTTGAGGAGGTTATGGGCAATTTTTTATCCCAGTTAGACCAAAACAGGAAAAAAACACAAGGTCAACAGATCAAGGCAGAGATCTTCAGGAGCTTCTTTTAACAGCTTTTTTTCCTCCTTCCTTGTCCTCATCTTGTGTTGGAGGTTGGAGCTCAGTGTGAGGAGGCTCATGAGTGGCAAAAGCAGAAATAATGATAAAAACCTTTGATCATTATTAATATTTATTATTTTTATTTCAGCTGAGTTTGTAGTGTGCTAGGTACTCCCCCAAAGAGCTCAGTCTAAAAGGAAAAGCAACATGCCAAGGATGAGGGGGAAAGGGATGAATAATGTGAATGGGTTAAATTTGTGCAGATTAGCTAAACTGACTACTTCCTGAATTTTTAGTGATTGTGTTTACAGGAATGCAGCATAACCACTCCACAAATAACAAAGGCTTTTTGGTGGTGGTCATAAATATAGCTATAAACACCTTTATTTAATCAAACATTTTAGAAAACAAATGAAAATAAAAAGAGAATTCTCTCTCATAGTGAACACTTTTGCTAAAAAACTGCTTCCTCAGATTCTATTCTATAATGAATTTGTTACTGTATTAAATATCTTATTTCTGTTTTTTTTTTATAGTCATGTCTTTAAAACTAGTCTTGTCACATTATTTACATTTATAATAGCTCAGGCTTGGTAGGGGTTTTGTTGTTATCCTTTGTTTTAATGAGGCAAGCATAGTCATTTCAAATAAATATTTGCAAGGCAAAACTACAGCCAGCTTTATATAAATGTGACTAGTTACCCAGATAAAAATTTTCTACCATGCACAAGTGGCATATTTGTAAATTACTGTGACCAAATTAATTTGCCTTGATATTTTTTAAAGTAATATATATTATGTTTTCAGTCAAGCATCAGTTTATTTACATTCAAATACATGTTGATGCAGTATTTATTATTTTATTGCTGACTGGCAAATTCAGTAACAGGTATGCCAAAATTTATATGTGTGCTGACTGCAGATTTGGAAGCCTTGAAATTACACCTGTTCTCTTCCCCCTGTACCCCAAAAATATTTCACAGGTCATAAAAGAACATGTGTGTTGGGGATAGGCTGAAACAGATAACTATATAAAAGGATAAGCCATTATTTTTTATTTTCTGCATTCTAATTGTGATCAACTTTCATTTCCTTATGACAGTCTGAATGGAAAACAAAGACTAGAGGTCATTGCTGATCATTTTTATGTCCATTTAAGTAATACAATCTGGACTTCTGGTTCTAAAGAAAGTCTGACCTGCCTCTTTCTGTTTATCTAACATTCAGAATGGATAAAGATCACTTTCTGCTGTTTCCCATTCAAGATACACAAAGTTAGTAATGAAAAATAATCCTGATACAGTTGTTCACAGACATAGCAGTGTTTTTGTTTTCTTCTGTTGTGTGTTTTTGTTTTTTGTTTTTTTTAATTAAGCTCCATTGAAGACACTACAGACTTGGAACAAAAAGTCAGGAAGCCTCTCATAATTATTTCATATGTATTCTCACATTTACAAAGGCAGTGGAGAGTATTAGAATACTAATTCTATGGTTGTGCCTAAAGGTTGAAGAATGTGCAAAAGAGATTAAATCCCCAACAAACTAGCAGTTTTCCACTTCATTTTTCTGTCTATTTCAGCATGCAGTGTGAATTTAAAATGGGCGCTTTACTCTTTAACAGTAAGTGGACATTCTATCTTGTGACTGTGTGTGCTGTCTTGCAACTATGCCACATTCTTCCAACTAGTCATGATCTTTCAGTGCCACCTGGGAAGCATCATTATCTTTAATGGGCCTACATAGGTAGAGATCATTCACCTGGACTTCAGTGAGATTACTCATGTGCATAAAGACTATGTCTGAGAAAGGGAACAAAATCAGGCCAGGCTTTGTAAAATTATGACCTGTGATGTCTTTTCTCTTGCTGGAAACTGAATATGGAATGGACAGTTGCATTATTTACTTGACATTTATTCTGGGAAACTGAAAGACTGAATGTTCCATTTATCATACAGTACACTATTATTCTTAGTGTCTTCTGCTACAAAATGTCTGAAGGGGGGCAGTTATTTGCTCAATCTTAGCTCTGCAAAGAAAAGAATAAGGATATTTCCTCTTGTTTCTCATAAAATTGTTTGTCAGAGTAAGGTTTTTAACCCAAGTTTACTCAAATTAAAAAATGTGACCTATTCATTTAAATGCATGCCTTATATTTCAAAGATACATATTTCAGATCATGAACTCAAGATTAACATAAACATGAAGCTGTAAGGACTGTGGCCTGAAGCTCTAGAAGATAATATATGCTCTCTGCTCCCATCTGTTAGTGAATGGGGGAAGAAAAGCTGCTTCCTCTGCACCAACTATTTACCCAGAATTTTAGATGACTTGAGTTTCAGAGGGGAGGGAACTCAGACCCCAGCTGTTGGTGAAGAAGGGGTGGAGGAGTGCAGCTACAAAGAGACCTTCCTTTTCATAGGGTTCCTATGCAGAAATTCCTCCAGACATGTTTTGGAAGCTACCATAATGCATACAAAATGCTGCTAATCTATAATAATCTGTGTACAGTCCTTTTCACATATACAGAAATGTGTAGTAGCTAAGTAATATTATAACTAAGAGTAACAGATTATTGAGCAATAGCTGAATATCAAGCAGTATGTCCTAACAGTGAGGATTGAGGAATAGATTCCCAGTAGGAGTGGTGAAAGCCCCCATGGCTATTCAGGATTAAATTGTTAGATGGGTCTCCATTAAGTCTGTTTATGTGCACATACAGATTAATTAAGGGCACTTTCTGAAGTAAACCACAGTGTTCTGCTACGATTGCCACTATGTTCTGTGCAAGTATCCTTCATGAGGTCCTATAGTCACTACCACCACAAAGCCCACAGTGGGATGTGTACTAATAGACCACCAGAGCTGCTCACTTCAAATGGATCCTTTATCCGGAAGAGCTATTCTGGTATAAAAAGAGGCATGAACAAGCACAGAACTAGTGTGAAAGAAAAATTGCTTTGATTCTCCTCTCCCATTTCTTTTAGGGCAGTCTGGATAAACCATTGCACTAAAATGCACCACTGCACTTCAAAAACTAGAATGGACAATACACTGGCCAAGTACAATTCTGCATTGGCAGGGAACAGATTAAATGATTTACCTAGGTCTTTTTCCAACGTGTTAAAGAGAGAAATACCTTCAGGCAGTATGCCTTACTTAGATTGCCCTATAATGCAAAGGCCTCCCAAGAATAAGCATTTTGTAAGCATAAGGTAGAACCAACTAAATCAAACTATTTAAGAGGTTAAAACTATAAATTAATATTCCCTCACACACTATGACAGTTATTAATCATATTTGTATCTGAATTGGATTTAAATTTAACACATTTCACATGTAAAAGGAATAATTAGAAAAGGAATACATCTGCACATAGACATGTAGTATCTGTAAAAGCAGCCCTGATTTTAATAACTAAAATTAGACAGCCCAGGTTAAGCTATGCCTTCATGTGAGTTTACTTGGGCTTATTAGCTGTCTCCTAAATGTGATTTCTGAAGAAAGTCTCCTTATAAAGCAGCAACCCTCACAGTGCATTTTTAAAATCTTTTAACATTTATTTCAGACAAATAATATTTAAATGTTCCTTTAAACCATTTTTCCACATAAATCATTCACAATATGCATCCAATCTCCTGGCCATGTCTATAATAATAAAAGAAAGTATTATAAATTTAGCCCCAGGTTTACATATGGGTTACAGGACTTTAAGGAAGATGAAAAACATGAATGCTCTAAACAGCAATGGCTTGCAGACCCATAACTAAGGTGGGGCAAGAGGAGCACCTATGCAGTGTGCAGAGCTGGTGGGGGCACAGAAACAAGGCTGCGCAGCACAAGGCCCAGGAGTATCACTCCCCACAGGATTGGGCCTAGCAGAGTCAGCCAGAGTTCATGGATTTCTCCCTCCTCCACGCCCCAAAAGAGGCTTGGTCCAGGAGCAGGGAAAGTATGGCCCTGCTTCTCCTGTGGACGGTGCCACTACAACTGGACACCGCCTCCTGGGGCCTAGTACTTGTTGGATTCCCTTTCTATGAGTGCTGGGCACCCTGCATGGACAGCATCCTGTCTTCTGGTACAAGGGAGAGTGCTTGCGGAGAGAAGGGGGCAATGCAGGGAAAGGCGATGAGGTGAGGGGAAGAGGCAGAGGGCCAGGAAAGGGGCTGGGTTAGGGGAGGGGGATGTGGGAGTGAGGGGAGGGAATAGTGTCAGTGGGGAAGAGGGATACGATGGGTAAGAGAAGGGGATAGGGAATAGGGTTTACAGCATCCCCTAGGATTCCCCCATCAAGCCATTCCATCCCCCACCAACACTGGAAGCCCACCTCCACTGGGTACCCCTCCCCACACTCCTCAAATATCTCTCCTAGTACACTAGACACCAACTCCAGCACCCTCCAAATACCCTTTCCAGGTCCCCCTTCCCCCCAGTAGTGTCCTCTAGAGGTTGCTCTGGTCTCACAGCCTTCGGTTTTGGAGCTGGCTGGAGTGAATCCATCCTGCCAGCATCTGCCTGCCCTCAGACCCTGGGTGGGGCATTGGGCTCAGGTTGTGTCACTGCAAGCCTGAAAACCATGGGGTTGGGGCAGAGCACCCAAGGGGAGTAAAGGATGGTTCTGCTCTGACACAGGGAGTGTGGGAAGAGTGACCCGACTGCAATGGAAGGTTCCTTGGCAGTGAGCAGGGTGTAACCAGGCTGCTGAGATACAGAGCCCCAGGAGGTGAGTACTGCAGAGAGCATCTTGTGGACATTTCACAGCAGCCAGGCTCCACAGGCTCCAGGGGGTGTCACCGACAGCACTAGGCTCCTTTGGAACAGAAGCAAGAGTGTGTTGGGGAACAGCTTGGAGTTGTGGTGCCTGCCCTGCCTGGGAAACATCTGGCTGTGCAGAGGCAGTCAGCTTAGGGAGAACGGCAGGGAGGGCTGCGGGCAGCCAACCAGCACCCTGACTCCTACAGCAAACCATCAGGATAAATGAGCAAGCAGGGCAGCTCCCACCAGCTTCTGATCTGCCAATGATTTTCAAACTATGGGGGTCATTCCTTGAGGGAGGCACACCCCCACTGTTTGAAAACTTCTGTGCTAAATGGGAGGCAGAAATTGGAGGGCAGAGGGATGTGACCCCATGTGTTCCCCCACATGTCACCTCTAGGGTGCACAAATATGATTTCTTGCCCTAAGCACTAAAATGCTTAATTATGGCTCTGATGGCTTGTCTAGATTTAGCCCAGGGATGCTAAACGTGATTTATGAAGTGTTCTCAATGAGCTTGAGTCAATCTCTTAATGATCTGCTTGAGAACATTGATAATTTATCTAAACTAACTAAAAACTTGTATCTCCTTTATGAATGTGTTTACCTCCTTTGTTTTGTGCAGAGATATATCAGTATATTGTAATTTGTTAGCAGAAGAATATAATTACCTATACTTTGTTTTACTGATAGATGAATCAATACAATGTAATGTTTTAGTCGAAAAATACTTAACAGCTTGGTTTCTGTCAAAATCCTCCCAGACAATGCTAGTTTAAGTATTCTGAATTGGTGTTGTGAACCGAAGGCCATGACTAATGTGAATATTCATGACTTGAAATTCTAATATCTGGTGAAGTTTTGTTTACATCTCTCTAAATTCCAGAGATTTATTTAGCATTGAACACTGTCTGTACCACTGTCATTGCACAACAAACTGCACAGGAAGAGGAGGTTAGAGCGAAGGGAGTGACGAAAAGCTATTTCATTTTAAAAAGCAGCACTTACTTATATACAGTTACCTTATATGCTAAAGAAATACTAATTGCATAAGTTTTGGTGAAAAGGAAGGGAGAAGAGAAATATTCTCTAGGAAGGTAAAAGGGAAAGTCATTGTCTGCAGAATTTGTAGCAATCAAGTAGTCTTTTTTACCTCCTCCCCCTCAACTTCCTTCTTCCACCCTTCAAAAAAGGCTAATTATGCTTATCAACCAACATTTTCTCCGCTAAGACAATTTGGCAGATAGAACTGGAGTTTTGGAGCAAGACATTAGGTGAGACATTTATTTATATTTAATATAGTTATGGGCAATCAAAGAAAACGGAACATCACACTATAGCATCTGCCAATAGCACGAAGAAAAAAGGGTTCAAATCTTGGTCACCTGAAGTATTGAAATATCGTGCTCTCATCTGAGAAAAAATAATAAATCTGAAGTCTTCCAACTTACCTTCTACCTCGACCTACCCCTGCATTATGAGCAGGGGGAGAGCCATGAAGCATGTTCTTTAATTTGTGTGGGAGAGGGCTATCTTACTGTAGATCCCAAGTTAGAGAGGGGAAACTAGGAATTCAATATATCCATTTTAATCTCACACTCTTGGATGGATCTAGTAACTATAGATTTGGTAATCTGAACATTTAAGATCTATTTTCTTTCCCTATAATTTCTCTGGGCCTAATGTTACCATTAGCATCTCCACTTCCTCCAGTGGAATTTCACTAGTGAGAATAAGAGAAGAATTTGGCCTCTTTTTGTATTAGTGTTTCTTGTTACTTGAGAATAGAAATAATACCATATGATTTATGTAACTAACCAATGCATTGGGAATTGCAAATCATTCACAATAAATTTGATATAAATGATTTCCAAACCAGGGATTATTCACTGAAGAAAGAGATGAAATTTTAGTAAGTGAATAAATTCAAGAATATTGTATCTGTATCCAGAGAATTTCCAAACAGGGCAAAAAAAGTAAAATTAGTTAAACAAATTATTTATTGTGTTCTAACAAGAGATATTACCTAGACAGCCCTAGGATCACAGGACATATAGCAGCACAACTATAAACTGTCTGAGAGGGCAGGGATGACCTTTTGCAAAATTCTTTGCTAGGAGGCCACAGAGGATGGCATTGTGGTCCTCTTTCCTTCCTGGAAAAAGCAGAATCATAGAATCAGAGGTGTAAGCTGGAAGGGATCTCAAAAGGTCATCTACTCCAGCCACCTGTGCAGAGGGAGAGCCAAATAAACCTACCCTATCTCAGACAAGTGTATGTCCAACTTGTTCTTAAAAACCTTCGATGATGGGGATTCCACAACACACTCTGGAATAGTCTTCCAGGGGAGAACTACCCTTATAGTTATCTAGATAATATCTTATCTAAATCTCTTGCTGCAGATTAAGCACATCACTTTTTTCCTGTAGGACTGTATCAAGATATATCACATCTACTGTTTTCCCCCTATACCCATCCACAAGGCCAGTAAACCTGTGTAAAGAAACTTAGCTTGGTTTGACAGGATTTGTTCTTGACAAATCCATGCTGGCTATTCTTTATAACCCTGTTATCCTCAAAGTGCTTACAAATTGATTGTTTAATAATTTGTTCCAGTATCTTTCCGCCTAACTTCAATACCTGGAATGGTCTATAATTCCCTGCTTCCTCTTTATTCCCCCTTTTTATATAGAAGTACTATGTTTGCCCTTCTCTAGTCCTCTGGGATCTCATTCATCTTTCAGGAGTCTCAGGGATAATTGGTAATAATTCCAAGATTGCTTCAGCTAGTTTCTGAAGTATCCTAGGATAGTTTCATCAGACCCTGCTGACTTGAATACATCTAGTTTACCTAAATGTTCTTGTGATGCTGGCAGACAAGCCAAACTATGTATGGCCCATAACAACTTAAAAGATATTGCAACTGTAATCAAAACAATCCACTTATGTAGAGATATTAAATAATTAATAATTGTTAATTAGACTAGCAATCCCTAATTCATTTAGTTTGATTCATAAGAATCAAAGAATAGTTGCTAAGTGTATTTGTCTGTGTTTTTATCTGCATCTTGTTAGAAGTTTACCAATGTAACCCATTAGATTTCAGATGCTGATTCCCTTTCATATCTTAATTGCATCTGTGGTCAGTTATGTTTTAAGGGTTAACTACAATGAACTACAATGAACTTATGCCACAAACATATGAGTGTCTTGACAGAAAAGTTCTTTAAGATTTATGGTCACAAAGGGGTTTATTCCTTAAGAAGAGAGCAAAAAGTGAGAAATTTTCTCGTGGCCAGAAAGCTGGGCCTCCATCTTTATCTGTCCCAGATGCATCTGCAGCATAAGAAATCAGAATGCAAGTGCTGAAAAGAGATGAGCATGAGAGAGAAATGACAGAACTTTGGTTGAAGGGGAAACAAAAGATTGCTTAGATGAAACAGAATGAGCGTAAGAGACATACGGAACAGGTGGATGCTGAGGAAAAGGCTCATTGCAGGTGAATGGAACAGCTAGAAGCTGGAAAAGAAGCCCACCTAAGACAGAAAGAAGCTGCTACAGCCCAACTCCAGGTGAGAGAGGAGCAAAAGGTTTATAGCCTGGAAGTCCATCTCATCTCGATAGTAAAAATTGGGAGTGAATATGTCCCATTTATAAAGATTCTGAAGATATGGAAGAATTTTTGTCTACCTTTGAATGACTGTGTGATGTTCACCAGATTCCAGACATGCAGCAGATGCTTATCCCATTGACCAGATTAACTAGGAAAGCTAAAGATGTTTTCAGTGAGATGGGGGTTGATGAAGCTTTGAATTACGTAAATGATACTGTATTAAAGTGATATCAGGTAACCTCTGAAACTTACAGGTTAAAATTTAGAAATGTTAAGATCTCTAATGATTATTCGTATGTGGAGTGTGCTCATAAACTATTATATTTTGTTAAGAAGTGGGTTACTGGGGAAAAAAAGCTTATGGTGACTTTGACAAACTGTTACTATTACAATTGAACAGTTAGAGCTACCATATGTGATTAAAAACCATGATTCAGTTTTACAAGCTGCAGAAATTGCTGATCAATATATTGTAAACAGCACTATAGATAAATGTAAACTCCAATTTAAAAGGGATGAAGGGTTCAAAGGTAAATCTAACCCCAACTTTGTTTAAAGAAAAAAAAAAGGGAACCCAGAGTTTAAAACCTCTTACCCTAAATGGAAGCCACGGTCATATAAAGCCAAATTGTCTAAATATTTATTATACCACCTGTAACAAATTCCGCAATGGATATTAATGATTAGAAATAGATGCAGATGATAACCAAGTAAGCAGTAACACTGCCACCTTGTGCGAAAATGTTGCTAGTGTAATATCAGAAGAAAGTCTGATGACATATATTAATGTTAAGTAGGATGGTAGTAATAAGGAATTAGAGAATACAAAAGTGATTTGGTTTGAAATGCCAAGGTTAGTGCAATACAGCATCTGACTTTATTTTGGTTAAAGCATATTATGTCTGGGAAGGGGACAAACTAGCTGGCAGGAACATGAATCTTTTGGCCTTACCTGAATTTCTTGTAACTATCCTTTTGTCTAAGATCCAGCTGGAGTATGGAAATTTTAGTGGTAAAATTGTGGTAGGCATTAGGGATCAACTACCCACTGACAGTCTAATTGGTAATGACATTACAATAAGGTTAAATTGAGTTAATGTCATAAGTAGGTCCCAGAGGTAGTATGATTCTCCCTATTTTGAACCTAGTTTAAAGCTCTGCTCATTAGGTTGGTGAATCAGTGCATGAAGATGCTCTGCCCCATTTTGGTCAGGTGAACCCCATCTCTTGCTAGCAGACCTTCTTCCTGGAACAGCATTGCATGGTCAATGAATCTGAAGTCCTCCAGTCGATATCATCCATGCACCCATGCATTCATTTCCTGGATGTGCATGTCCCTGCCTGGGCCTCTATCCTTAACAAGGAGGATGGACAAAACAGTGGTTTATTCCTCTAAACTCTGAAGGTAGCAGAATTATCAACGACATAGCACCTGAAAGGGGAAATCTCTCAGCTTTGCAGAGTTCCTGTTCCTTCTGAATGTCTTTGCTTTATTCCAGTAGACAAGAAACAGGGTATTTTAATTTTGCTTCTGAGTGTTATTTTAAATTAAGTTGATAAATGTGAAACTCTATCTTAGGCAATTAGTAAGAAAACTTTGGTTCTGTTTTCTAGTGCAACATTCATGATTTGAATAATCTTTAGCTTTCTTGTTCCAACTTTCAAAATGCCACACAATCCCAGGGCTACATCTCTGCTTTGTTCCATCCTTCCTAAACCTTCCTTCTCCCAATCTTTTCTTCCATACTGCCCTTGATTCCTGATACTGCCTCTCTCATCTCAATGCTTGACTTTTGTTCCTTCTAATCACCCCTAAAATCCACTTCTGTGAATCTTTTCAGTGATTATTTAGTGTCAGACATCTGTACAGCTTTACACTTGAATTTTTACCAGTTGAAACATGTGAGGCAAATTAATCATGGGTGTAAGTCTTGTGTCTGTCTGAACTACTTGTAGAAGGTGCTAAGTGTTTTAAATAAAAGGCAAAGTACAATACTGGCACTGAACAAATAAAGAAAATAAAAATATTAAAGTACAGCTTATTTTATTTCCAGATTCAATCATCTCTTAAGTCAGAATGTATGACTAGCACTGCTAAGAAAACAAAGACTATTAATTGCTATTAAAAATGTAGCCTTTGGTGACTGGTTAGCTCCCAGATGATTAATACTTGGAGAATGGCTTTAAAAAAAAAAAAAAAAGTTTGGAGCACAGAGATGGAAAGTTAATACTGGAGGGCACACAAAATTTTCCTTCAGTAGGGAGGTGGCAGGATCTTTAGCTTGGCACTGTCCTCTTCACTTACCTCCCAGTGGCCAGAAACCCTAATTGAGCTCCATCCTGAAATCCCAGCTTGAATCTCAACTGACCGTAAAGCCAAAAATGAGCATGTAGACTGGAACCTTATTTCTGGGAAGATCAGAGTGGGAACCAGCATAATTCCAGACCAGGCAGAAGAGGATGGACCAGTGACAAAGCAAAGGTGGAAGCCAAGGAAGAAGCAGAGTGGATTTGTCTTGTGTAAAAGGATATTCTGACTGATATTCCTATTGTGGAAGTTTTGGGATGGTTAAGTAGTGTGAAGAGCACCATTCTGTTGGGATAGGGGGATAAATAGGTTGTAGGAGGATCAGTATACTTTGATGAATGAGAGATGTAGGACACCTAAAAATGTACTTTTCTTCAGCTCTTTGATGCAGTTAAGTGAGGACAACTTGGTTTGACCTCAGGACTATAATCATAAGGTCAACAAACTCTGTTCTATGCATTATTTTGCATACTTGAATGCTCAGTGGTGGAAAGATCTTTGATTCTTTAAAGTAGGGTGATGAGACAGCAAGTGTGAAAAATCGGGTCAAGACTGGGGGGTTAGGAGTCTATATAAGAGAAAAGATTAAAAAATCAGGACTGTCCCTATAAAATTGGGACAGCTGGTCATCCTATTTAAAAGACATTGTTCTGAGCTTTGCATGACACATAGCTGCAATTTGTAGGCTTCTCTCTAGAATAGTTTTCCCTAGCCCAACAATAAACACTGACTAAAACCCTAATATTTCTGAGAAATCCTGGAGAGAACTTTATTGTGCACTTATTGAAAAGTAATTATCTTTAAAGAACATGTACAATAGCATCAATTTCATTTCAAAATGTAGGACACAGTCTCAAAAAGCCAGGATGATTTAAGTTGGTGTCAGTGATAACTAAAGGGAGACATTCATTGGCTCCCAGATGTGAAGAATATAAAATCTGTCTACTTGGAATTGCTATCTAGCATGTAAATGAAATACTGAAAGGGGATGGGAGATGATTCTTTTTTATTAGCTATTGTATTTCTGTGATATGACAATAAAATATTTAATTACTTTCCAACAAAGTATCATGGAGAGGAATTGAGATAACTTTCCATATACTTGTGATATGGAACATACAGAATCGTTTCCTCTGTAATTTGCAGAGTTGGTAACATACATTACCAAAAATAGCATTCATGAGCAATCATTCAAATTCTCAAGGTCTGAATGGTTCACTCATATTAGTACCCCTTATCTGCAAACATTCACACAAACAGTGGTTGTGTTATGTTTACTTAAGGAATAGCTGATCTTTATAGGACTAGTAGTTAGCAAATTTATTTGCTATTTGTTGTTCAATATTTTTGTTTTTCGGTGTAAAAAATGGATAATCAATTTACAGAGCAGAGACTTGGATAGCCCGTCACAAACTGACTAGTCAAAGTGATTAGTTTATGAACAACAGAGGCTAATATTTGTCTATTGAACTATTCTGCAAATACTTTAGGAACAGTCACAGAAGTCATGATAAGTTCATGAATGATTTTCTAAGAGGTAAAAATGCTTGGTTTGTCAGGTGTGACAAAGCTCTGTCCTTATCTTCGTGGATCCTCCATTTCCGGGTGGATTTTCACTAGCCTCAGAGGCTCACTGTGACCCTCTAAGTAGTCCTCCTCTCTCTAGAGACAAGGTCACAGCCTATTGAGCCATTTTCATCATAAGCCAGTGAGGAGAAGTTATCCTTCCTGGCACAGTCTCTATTGTCTCCCAATCTCAGAGACTAATTAGGGGAGGCAGAAAGGGGGAGCCAGGGCCTGCCCTCTACTCCGGGCTCCAGCCCAGGGACCCTCACAGTATCAGCTAAGATGGCTGACCTTTTATCCGCAAAACACAATACAATACCCTAATATACTTCCCCACAGCAGTCCCCGCTTCTTCAAACTCCACTTCATCCTTACCTCAGGGCCTCCTTCCTTGCGTACTATATGTTGTCCACCCCTCAGTCTCACCAACAGCACAACTTCCTCCCACAGCTCCTGCCACTCATATCCACCTGACTAACTGGGAGGTTTTTAACTGGTTTCAGCCAATCCCTGACTGGCTTCAGGTGTCCCAATCAGGCTAGCTGTTTCTACTCCTTTCTAGAAGGTTCCATTGGTACCAGGGATTTGTTTAGCCTGAGACTAACATATCTATTCTTTAGCACTTTCCTATAGCCATCTGGCCTTGCCCCATCACACAGGTTATTTTCTCACAATGAATAATTTGACTATTTTGAGTCAGCTGCCTTTTCTCAATATTGAAATTTGTGATTTAAGTAGTATCCCTCATCCAGTCTTTTGACTTGATCCTGGTTGCAGCTGATAATGCAGGGCACAAGACAGGTACTCTAAGTGCTGGCAATTAATATTTCTTTGGGGCCATATAGCAGACAGGGATCAGTGGGGCCATGTTTCCGTTTCCATTTCCATAGACATGCCTTCTTTGCCAGTCACAGGCAAAGGACTGGAAGATTAACCACTATGACAGTTCTGTGCCACTGGAAAATCCTCTTATTCTTGGGGAATCCTCCTGGGACTAGAAAAGTTGACTTTATATCCAGAGACCACAAATGGTGCAAAGTGGAGAGAATCAGGCCCTTTCTCTGTGATGAAATTCAATGTTGATAATGTTGATTCAATGTTGATAAATTCAAAGTAATTCACATTGGAAAACATAATTCCAACTATATATTTAAAATGATGGGGTCTAAATTAGCTCTCATTACTCAAGAAAGAGATCTTGGAGTCGTTGGGGATAGTTCTCTGAAAATATCCTCTCAGTGTGCAGCAGCAGTCAAAAACGGTGAACAGAGTGCTAGAAATACTTAAGAAAGGGAAAGATAATAAAACAGAAAATATTATATGGCCAGATTCAATAGATCCTTTCTCTTGGCAGGGCAGTAAGGTCTAGCGGCCAGGCAATGGATTCACCCCAGCTCTCTGGGCCACAAGTCCTGTGGACCAAAGTCACTGTATCCACCCCTGTTAGCAATGTGTCACAGGGGCCGGAGTGAATAGGTTTATCCCTCTTAGCAGGGCCGCAGGGCCTCATGGCCGAAGTCAATTAGAACCATCCCAGTTCACAGGGCGTATGAGTTAGTGATCAAAGTCCATGGATTCATCCCTGTCCATAGAGCAATAAGGCCTAATGGCCACAGTTCAATGAATTCACCTCCATTCACAGGGCAATGAGGCCTAGTGGCAAAGTGGTCTCAGTGAGGGAAGGGAGCCACCACACCTAGAAAGGGGGGTTGTTGTAGCCCAGGTAGGGGGTCCCAGGCCCTCCCTGTCCACCAGGCCCCAGCCCAGGGTCCTAGTAGTGGCATGCCACTGCATCATGAGGGGGGCAACCAAAACATGCTGACTCAATACTCCAGTTCACCAACCAGAATACTATTTGCTTCCCTGGGGCTGCTTCTTACCATATTTCTCATTGTTGTAGTCTGGGCCTTTCATCTGTCTCTGGGTTCCCCAGGCTGCATTTTCCCTGGTGACTGTGGACTCTACAGGGCTTCTGTGGGTAGCCTGGCATCTCCTTGGGTTATGGCATCTTCAGCTCCCACTGCCTCTGGCTTCAGCTGATCCTTCATTGGAGCTAGCAGCATGCATCCTTCCTCTTCATCAGTCAGCCCCAACTGAGCTGAGTTGCTCCTTATTTACTGGTGCATTTGGAGCATGCCCAGTAGAGTTTAGGGGGCATGGTTTCCTCAGCCCATTCCAGTGCGGCTTGAGTATGCCCCTTCACACAGGTACTATATCAGTAATATGGCTCTGCATCCTTGTCAAGATTGCCACAATTGCATGACAACCCTATTTCTCCCAAGGTTTCAGAGAACTTTTAAAATCTATGGAAAAGCAGAGGGTTCAGTAAATGAGAGAACAGTGCTGTGAAGTGACATTAGGGAACCTAATCAAGCTTCTTTTAACTGTGGTTGAGTCTTAGGAACTCTGGAAACAAAACTGGACCTCAATTTCGTTACCAAATCCCTAGATTTCTGTGGCACAACAGTTCTGAACTGTGATGCTGCTTAAGACACAGACATTCAGGAAACAGTTGTTTTATCTCAATTATTTATCAGATTATTGATTATGGTAGCTAATATTTACTTTTATAAATATCTGTTTATGAATTTTTTCAACACATTTCAGGGTACTGCCTTATTTCCATTTTGCTGGAGGATCTCAGAGGTGGCTTACTGCAAAAATGAGTGAGCGAGGAGAGGGGTGTTTGCTGCAGGTTTTAGGGGCAGTGTGTTTTATCCAGTCCTAGTGGGATAGTGGGAGGGAATATAGCCCCATTTTTCTGCCTGCCTGCCGGAAAAGGAAGGACTGTCTGACAGATACAGAAATATCCTTGAAACACCTTACTGAGTTAAGTTTACGTATCTTGGGGTCCATTGTATTTGATGCAAAGGTTATGTATAATTGCAGACTGGGATAGTATGTACCCTCTCTAGGAAGGGAAGTATGATATGAGGTCTGGGAGTTCAAAGAACTGTATTGAACAATGAGCCAGGAAAGAATGGACTTTGGGGACAATACATGTTGAGTAGTTTTCCTGGGAAATATCTAGGGGCAGATGAATGCCAATTCCCCATCTCTGGTTAGGCAAAAATGCAGTCTTTTGGAGCTACTCCCTGAGTGGGCCTTTGTCTACTGATCATCTAGTACATGTGGCCAACATCAAAGGCCCAAGCTGTGTAAAGGAAAGACTGAACTATTCATGGTGGTTCTGGTTATGAATCTGAGACATTTATGAACTTGTAATCACAGGGAAAACCCAGTTATGAGCTTTGATGGACTGACACCTTCCAGGAGCCCAAGTCTTGAGTTTGGGCGATATCTGGGAAACTTTTTAGCATGTGTGTAGATCATTTTATTGTTTTAATATGTTTTCTCTGTAATGCTTTCACTTAAGAATAAACATCCTTTCTTAGAAATAGCTATGTGGTAACCTGTAACTGCTACCAATTACATCTGTTCATAGAGAGAAAGCAAAGCAAAGACACTGACCTATTTAGGCAGTCTGGCTTGCTGGGGATATTACAGTATAGGCCGGGAATTGTGGAACTGGAAAAATGCCTAGAGAGAGAGAGATCCATGTCCATGTCCAAGGGAGGTAACATCTGAGGAGCCAGAAGCTTAGAGTAGGTGCTCTTGGTGGACCACAAGGTGAAAATACAGATAGAGTTGCCCTGAACTATGAGAGCGTATACCTTCAAAAAATCGTTTTGACACTTAGTATGTGGCAGAAATGGGTAGGAATGTGGTGTGGGAAGATTGATCTATGGAGACAATGCAATAGGGAGGTTCAGAAGAGGACTGAACATAGCACAGGTTTAGGAAACCAGTAAGGGACTGAATACAGGTAGGGGAGTACATGAAAGGCAGTAGTTGGTCAGGTGTGAAAATGCCATGGGCACTTAAGAAAAGGAGACAGTATCATGTGGCAAGACCACCAGGCATTCAGAACTAGGGGATGGAGCAGATCTGTTTTCTATATGTGAGTGTGGGTGTGTCTTCCATGGTAGTCCCAGAATGTCACCAAATTTGGGATCCCAAGGATCAAAGAGCTTAGGTTCAGGACAGGTGGTCCACAAATCTTGCACAGCCAAGATGCTGGGATTCAGAATTGTTCTCAAAGAGAAAATAAAATTTCTGAAAAATAAAACAAAGTAGAAAATAAAATTTCTGAAAAATAAAACAAACTAGAACTGGAAAAATACAACACAGTTATAATTATCTGTAGAACAGAAGGATAATAAGACACATTCTGCTGATAAATATTTCAGAATCAGCTAATTCACCATAGATGTAAATAGTGTTAGTTGTTGTTAAGAGCATCTATTTGGTTTCTAGTGCTATGGTATTATAGGCCCAGATTTTTAAATTTATTTAGGCATTGCTGTGCTCAGCAGCATAACACCCAACTGACTAAAGAGCCTAAATCTCATTTTCATAAGGGACTTAAGCAACTGTTGATGGAATTTAGACTCTTACGGCTAAAGTCTGTTCAGACAAATGAGATTTAGGTTTTTAAATCAATTAGAGAACATCATACTTGTTGACTGCTTGCCTTCCTGTATTTCCACTTCCAGTTTTGGGACACTAACATCCTCCTGCCCACCCTCCCTTTACTCATATTTGGAAATGCTGTTTCTTTTTTCTGTGCCCATTGCCTCCTGTTCACCATGATTTGCTGTCTAGCCAAAGGTTCATGAGAAGATGGTATTTTCACATACACGCACACATACACTTTTGGTGAATTTCCAACACTTACTTACTTTTCCGTGAGTTAAGAAATTATCTGGCCTCCAAATTTAGTGTTTTTATTTGTGTGATTTTTATTAATATTCAATTTAGATTGGTTGAATGTGTTTGGCAAAAAACCTCTCTTGATTGGCTTTTCATTTTTAAAAGTATTTTCTTTCTCTCTGATCCTTGTTTATTTGTGACCATGGCTTTTCACATCCCATCTTATTTTTAAAATTTATTTCTATCCATCATAGAAACTCTGCATTTTGCAGCATGACTGAAAGAGGGAAACAAAGTAAAAATTGTGCAAGAAGTGGGGCTGTTTCTCCAAAGGCCTTTTCTGTTAGTTACAGGGGTGGTAGCAAAGCATTAACAGTAGCAATATAACTAAATGTATCATGTACTTGCAAGTTAAATCTACAGGAAGAAATCCCTATTGTTCACAAGATGTTTTGCTCCAATCACTATACACTAAAGTATTTTGGGAGCAGGTTATTTGTTTATTTTTTATGACTCTACAGTCATTGCCCAATTCACCCAGGCACAAACACTCCAAACTTTCACAAATTGCAAAGTTTTTCTTTCTTATCAACTGTTTCTAAAGTCTGCTAATGTTTTCAAAATTGCAGCAGCAGGCTGTAAATGATGTACAAAATGAAAAAATTCCTGCCTAGCCAGTGCACTGTGTGACAAAGTTCCGAATCTGTATTTGTGGGTCCTGTGCTTCCTGGCAGTCTTGGGGGCCTCAGAAACTCATCTAGGCCCCAGAATGACCTCCCTTTCTCAGTAACTAATTAGGGGAGGCAGAAAAGGGGGAGCCCAGGCCCACCCTCTACTCCAGGCTCCAGCCCAGGGACCCTAATAGTATCAGCTAAGATGGCTGACCTTTTAGACACAAAACACAATATAATTCCCTGGGCTATTTCCCCACAGCAGTCCCCGCTTCTTCAAATTCCACTTCACCCTTACCTCAGAGCCTCCTTCCTTGCGCATATGTTGTCTACCACTCAGTCTCACCAACAGCACAACTTCCTCCCACAGCTCCTGACCTCCACACCCACCTAACTGGGAGGGTTTTTAACTGGTTTCAGCCAGCCCCTGATTGGCTTCAGGTATCAAAATCAGGCCAGTTATTTCTGCTGCTTTCTAGAAGCTTCTTAATTGGTCCCAGCTGTCTTGACTGGCCTGGACTAGCCTTTGTTTGGCTAGCCAGGGAACAGGGACCTGCACATCCTGAGGCTGATATACCTGCCTTCCAGCACTCTCTTATACCCTTCTGGACTGACTCCGTCACAACTGACAGATTATAGAGATACTTCTATAAAGTCACAGCCATGCATTTTAATCCAATATTTAGCTCTGACATGGAGAGGAATAAAGCCCACTAAGCAAAGAAGAATCAGCCAAAACAAATACATATGTAACCCATGTAGACCAGAATAAATCAATTTACTTTTCAGTTCTATGCTATGGAATTCTATTTGATTTAAAGTATTTGCACAGACCATGAATTCATACTCTTGCTAGAGATTACCACTGGATTTTCTATAGGAATGCTCTTAATGCTAAAAGTGAAAATTATACCAGAATTCATTTTCTTTTTCTTTTCTTCTAGGAATCTAGTGCCAGTCTTTACCATAAGATAGTTACATACACAATTAGCAGTTTCACATTTCTTTACTGAGCAACACTCTAAATATAAAAGTATTATAGCACAGCAGTTACAACATACCCTAGCTAGACTAATATCACGAACAAGAGATTTATTTCCTTTAAAAGGAAAAATATAACACAGGGCCTAAACCTTAAAAGGTGTATATTTAAACCTCACAAAATGAGCACAGGGATTGGGACTTCTGGCAATCTGCTTTCTCGTACGCTTAACTTGAGTACTATATTGGCAATTAGATAAAACATTTAGATGTTACATATAACCAATCAGTTCAGTATCCACAATTTTGAATAAGAAAAGCTGTCAAATACTGAAGCTGTTTGGCTTACATGTTGTCTTTGGTTCAAAAAATTAATACAATTCATAAAGACATCTTTTCTACACAACTCCAGCCTCATTCAGGACACAGGAAAGTCACATAAGGGAACAAAATTAGGACTTCATCATGGAACTGTAAAACAGGCATTTCCTAACTAAACTTTCTTTAAATATAATTTTGTATATAATATTTTTTACAGAGATGAGCTTCCTACATCACTAGGGCAGTGAAATATTGTGGTCTCTCTTGAGTGCTTCCCACACACATACACACTTCTCCCCCCATTATCATTGTCCAAATTCCCCGTGTATTGCCTCTGCACTGTCCATCAGCTAGTTGTTTAAAACACTGGGAGTGTTCTCATGCTGCCAGTCTGATTCCTCCCTTATGGTATTTTTCCAGGCTCAATCCCACTGATTTGTGTAAAGTTACAGAAAACTCTACTGAGATTCAACACAGCTAGAGCTGCTGGGGATAACCCAGACTGTATCTTCTCCCTGAAAACCTGGACTGGATCTGAGTGGTGCTTAACATGGCTGAAAGTTTTGTACCCCTGACAGAACTCAATACTGACTGATCAGGAGCTACCAGCTTTTAACTAATGAGGTACATGTGTACGTGCAGGAACATCTGCACTTAATTCACACCAGCTTCAAAACAGCTAATGAGCATGGTTAACAGCTTCCTGACCCCTTCTAGTGTGCTGAGATAGCAACTACTCCTTTCAGTCACTCAAGACTCTGTACTGCCACCTGGTTTGGGAATGTTTTCATATCAGCTCAGTGCAGGTAGAAACAGCAGCTGCAGTTACAGCAATAAGTTCAGGATTTTGGCTGAACACCAGAAAATAAGAAAAATAGAAAAGTGTAGGTAGCTGGTTAGTTTTGTTCACTGAAATGAGGAGGGAAATCCCCCTCTTTCTTCCCTTCAGTATTCCCCCTACACAGAAAATTAGCTGCAAAAACATCTAATGGCTTACTTTGTGTTTTACAAACCTGGACTTTGTTCCTGATGCTGTGGCTTTGAAATCAGTGGCATGGCTGCCACTGATTTCAAAAGCAGAAGGATCAAGCTCTGTCTCTAAATAATAGTGGAGATATTAAGACATAATGCAAACAAGCACACATCATCCATCTCATATCAGCAAGCACAAGGGAGAAATCCACAGTGAAATGTATTGCAATGGAGCCAGTTTTATAAACTGTGAAGCAGTTAGCATAAAATGGCTAATCAATACAATTGCAAAATTAGAGACTAATCTGTTCCCCATATTGATATTAAATGAGAATATACATGATTACCAGGAGAAAAGAAGCCTATGTAATAAAATGTACTAACTTTCAAAATAACTTGTAAACGTATCTGGAAACTCTCTTTTGGATTCCTTGTCCTTTCCCTCAAAGTTTCACATTTTTACAGCACTATTATTTGGTATTTTTAAATCATGCAGGCAACAAAACAAAACCTCCTCTCTTACTTCAGAGGCAAAATCATAGTCCCCCAGACATGTTCTGAGAACTGAACCAGTTGAAAAAACCATCATGTATAAGCCAACATCGGTCCCTACCATTGATTGCTGCATACATACTCTTTCTCCCTTGACTTTACATCACTATTCTCCACCACAAACAAGTTGCAGATTAGTTGAGCTGGAATTCGAAAGAAGCAGGTGGCACGGAACAACTGCATCAACTGCTCTGGTCATCTCTTCATGATGTGTCTTGGTCTCTTATCAGTTTTTCTATCCATAGAGAAGAAAGAGGCAAAGTGGTTCACTGTTTGAAAATGGTGTTCTCAGTTTTCGCAGTCTGGCGCCAAAAACATTTTATAGTAAATGATTCCAGGCTTCATGACTGTTTCATTAAAAGTCAGAAAACGGCTCTGAATACAGCAAGTGTTAATTTCCCAAGGTTTTTGCCTTTATATGGCAGGTGCAAGTAATCTTTTAGATGACTGAACCAATAGTAAATTTTATATGGGGTTTGAAATTTCTATTATTGCTTCAGTGTGATTTTGTTTTTCTTTTGGGGAAACAATTTCCTTTCTTCCTCCTCTTGTCTCTACTTCTCTCCTCACTTTCATATTGTTTAAATTAGGCATTTGGATTCAAGCCTAAAGATTTAGGATTTTTTGTTATTGTTACAGTGTTTAAAACTTGCTGTGAAACCTTGCATTTTGCTGAAGCAGTACTTGCTGACAGTTCTTTGATCAGGACACAGAAGTGAATGAATGCAGATACAGGGGTGTATTTTAAACAGCAGGCTGCAACTTTATTTAAACTGATCATCAGAGATTGGCACTATCTCCCCATACCATGTACTTAGAAGGGTCTAGTGTGAGGTTTGACAGGGCACTTACCAGGGGACAATTTTCACTGCCTACCCCAAGATTCAGCTTGTTATGCTTGCTCCTCTCACCTTAAGACTGGGATGGAAGGTATCAAAGACAGTCCCCAATTTGGACTTTGGATCTCCCTTTTTTTTAGTAGACCTGGGGTCCATCAGCAAAACCACATCTCTTATTTTCTGGTCATGGGCCTTTGGGCCTTTTATCCACACTGGACACGAGGAACAAGTTGCAACAAACTAACATTCACATAATGCCTTACATCAAATTCCTAAATCCCGTAACTATTTAACCTAACCGTGAACATAAGAATGGCCAAACTGGGTCAACCAAAGCTCCATCTAGTCCAGTATCCCGTCTTCCGACAGTGGCCAATGCCAGTGCCTCAGAAGGAATGAACAGAACAGGCAATTACCAAGTGTCTCCTTGATGAGTAAGAGGAAAAAAAACTTATATAGCCCCAGCCAATTCAACCCTGATGGATAAATTCTTCCCTGACCTCTGAACAGGCAACCTTAACACACAGTTTATATAGCATACAACTGTAAGGAGGGAGGAATGGTTGGGTCAGCTAAAAATGAGGAAAGAATCCTGATAAATGCTGTGCCAGGATTTAAATAAATGACATGGGAAGCAAGAGCCAATTATCTTGTATTTCTCTAGCTGGCTAATGGACAGCAGACCACTCCAGGGAAGGAGAGGCCTACCCTGAATATACTCCCCCTTTTACGCTAAAGGTGTGCAGCACCTTGCAGATCCAATCAAGTTTACTCTCCATTAAATTGGTTGGTAGCATTGTAGCAGAAAGGGTTAGATTGCCATTACTTTTATTCAGTAATAACACTGATCATCAGTACCTGGCATCTGAAAGGTCTCAAATTGGAAGTTGCAGAATTTTTTCAATCCAGATAATTTTCACTGGTCACCCTGACAATGTTCCCACTCTCCACTCAGAATCTGGAACTAGAAGGAAAAACTATTACATTATTGAATCTGTCTTTGTGCCCATGAAGGATGATTCACTATTGTATATGTAATAGTGGGTTCTCTTTCTTTGGTGGTAACATTGTCACTAAAATGCAGCCATTGCAGGCAGTTTTATCACAGCTACACTTCCCTTATGCTCTCCGGAGTTTCTGAAGCCGACATTTCTTTTCAAAGAGCCTTATTAAAAATATTTTTTAAAAAAATTAGCTTTATGAAGGTGTAGGCTTTTGTTCTCTGATGGACTAACAGGGACTTGGACGTGTTCTGCAGTAGGTGTTGCAAAGTTGGGTGACTTCCCCATGCCTGTTATCACTGCTTTTCACAGAGAGTTTTAAACCTAGTTTATTTATAGTGATTAATTCATAGTGAATTAACTATCCTTATCATTCTCCATACACTCAAATCGGGTTCTTTTCTTCACTCCAACAGTGGACTCTAACACAGAATGACAGCATGGAATAGCTGTATTAATACTTGTATTGCAGTGCTTACCAGCTATGTCATGTGTGTGTGTGTGTGTGTGTGTGTGTGTATTTATCCTCCCATTACATTTGTGACAAAAGTGTATTTGTTGCAGAGAGACTCCCTCTTAATCCTCATTAGGCTAACAACAAATTTCATTTTCTCCACAGTGACTGTTGGAGTGTGACTGTGCAGTTAGTCACTGCTCCTCATTATACAGCAGAATAATAGAGATTTCAATCTTGTTGCTGGGTGATTGTAAACGTGCTTGTTACCTCATTGCGTCTACCCTCAAGGTCGAAGAAGTTCAGTATATGTAATCTACCTGTTCCGATTGACCGGAGGAAGTGGATATATCGTGTATAATAAACTAAAGGCCAAACTGAATATTAAGCCATAACCATGCTGGGGGAAGATTCAGAAGGGTCGTCTTCAGCAAGAATCCCAGTAGACATTCTGGCAGATAGCACCAGAATTTGTACTGGGGATTTGGTGAGTGCACGTAGCAGCAACTGCTTCCCCACGTTGTCAAAAAATGCACTCAATTCCATGGATGATCTCCTTTGCTGGCTGGTGTGGAGTGGGGAAGAAGAGTGCATACTCTTCTGCAACTTATTTCCTGTCAAGAAACTAGCACCTGCAAGGACACATGCAGGAAACAGTTTGTACTCTCCAACAGGCTCTTTGTGTCCTCTTCTTCCTTTACACACTAATGTAGAATTGGGCCCAGTGAAGCCACTGCATGTTTTTGGTGAATTATAGTGAAAATACAGTATTCAGCCGGCTCTATATATCTTTATTTAGTTTGTGGTATTTGACTTATTTATTGTGGGTGTTTCTGTGAGGTCAGGTAAGGCTTTGGGAAGAAGGAAAACAAGACCAACCACTGGACTGACGCACATTCCAGTGTGTTGAAACAGTCACAGAGGAGAAACGCAAAGGCCAAACCAATTACAAGAGAGACCCAAATGAACAAACCTTACAAGCATTGAGAGAGGTAAGAACCAAGGTACAGCAAACTGCTCAACACTACACCAATACATATTGGCTGCACTTATGTGGGAATCCATGTAGAAGCTGATGCAGTCAACATCAGAAACATATGATGGGATCAAGAAAGCCTTGGGTACAACTTCAAAAGAGAGAGTCCCATAAAAATCAACAATAGGGGAAACAGTCAAAGACCAAATCAAGCAGATGGATCACTCTGTAGAACATTACTCTGAGATTTACTCGCATGAAGTATTATTGATGCAGCCATCAATGCCATCAAAAGTGTGCCTGTTATGAATCAACTCGATGAACCGACTGTCAAGGAACTTGCCATAGATGGCCTTCCCAGTGGAAAGGTCCCCAGAAAAGACTGCATATTGTCCAACGTCATAAAATGCAGAAAACCTATTCTATTACATCATCTTCATGACTTGCTCTCCCTGTGCTGGAAAGAAGGCAAAGTTCCACAAGAAAGGAGAGAAACTAACATCATCACTCTCTATAAAAACAAGGATAAGAGGAGTGACTGTAACAACTATCATGGCACTTTCCTTCTTAGTTTTATGGGACAAGCCTTTGCCTGAGTTGTCCTAAACAGACTTCAGACCCTTGCAGACAGTCATACAGTGCAGCTTCAGAGCTGAAATGTCTATATCAACATGATCTTCTCACTGAAACAACTACAAGAGAAATATAGAGAACAAAAAAAGCTCCTCTACCTAACCTTCATCGATCTCACAAAGGCTCTGCACTTTGGCAGTAGAAGTGGACTATTCATGCTTCTAGAAAAGATTGGATGTCCCTCCAAGATCTGAAGCAAGACTCGATCCTTCTTTGAAAACATGCAAGGTGTACTATGAGGGCTGCTCCTTATACAAACCATGAAGAGTGAGCGGAAAAGAGAATCTGTACATCTGTGTTAGAGGCAGGCACTGTTTGGCCTTATGTTATTAATGGAGGTAGTAAATTACATTTGCAGCTACAACAGATGTGTTGCAGTTTTTAGTTCAGACTTGGACTTTTAATCACTGGGCACTTATTAGAACAGATGATGGTCAATGACAACAGACACATGCATTTTTAAAAAGTGAGACAAAATAACCACCCAGTACCTTCACTTGAAAATAAAACAAAACAAATGTATATGTATAGCTTGATGGATTTAGTTTATTAAAAGTAACCAAGAAACAGTATAATTTATAATTATGGTGTACAAAAACCTTCAGGGGAGAAAATACTGGGAACTAAAGGATTCTTTAATCTAGCAGTGAAACCCATAACAAGACTGATGGCTGAAAGCTGAAGCCACACAAATTCAAATTAGAAATAAGGTACATTTGTAACAGTGAGAATGATTAACCTTTAGAACAAATTTCAAAGGGAAGTTGGGGATTCTCTATCTCTTGATGTCTTCAGGTCCTTTCTGGAAGCTATGGTTTAGCCAAACACAGTAAAAATACTTTATGGACTACAGGGATTTCTCCCTCCCTAGTTTTCCAGGAATATTCAGTACCTCACAGGAGAATGGAAAGAGGCAATGCGCTAGCTTCACAAATTGAGTTTGGGAAGTAACCTGCACCTAAAAATGGATACAGCTGTATGTACATTTCCCTGTATGTGTAGCTCTGCGTGGTGTCAGCCTTATTCCAGAATGCCTCTAGATACTTCCCTGGAATGCTGCAGATCAACACGTCCTAAAACTATGGTCTATGCCTTTAGGATATGATCTAGGCAATGCATTCTGAATTATTCATCCTTAAGAGCAATGTAAACTGTTAGGCTGGACTACAGCATCTTGAAAAGTCACCAAATTTATGGATGAGCACTCACTGATTACCTTACATTCTTGGAAAAATGAACACGAATAGTGCATGGGCAGTGCTGTGCTGCTCAACTTAATGCATTGTGCTCTAGGGTAGCATAGTTCTTTTGACAGGAACAGAGCTGGTAATTAAACTGGACCATGAGCAAGTGCTGGGATTGGAGTTGCAATTCACTTTCACTTAGGTAATAATAGACTATTTCAATTTCTAAAAAGATTGAGAAAAATATATTTGGCAGAAGCATGGATTTGACTAGTATTCTGTAAGTAACTTTTACTGTTTTGGTTTGTTTGAATAAAACATTTCTTAGAAATGTTCACAGTTTCAAAGAATAGAAGTATTTCTAAAAATATTCTGAAAATTAAGAGCCAAATTCTGCTGTCAGTCCCTATAGGCTAAAACCAAGCAGTAACTCTTCTTGCCCTGGTGGAAGTACTCTGAATTTAGAAATTTAAAACTTCTTTCCCACTTTAACCTCAAATATCATGAGTTATGTTTTCCCTTTCCTTCTCTGTAGAGCATGTCTGATGAAGCATTAAATATTGTTAGAAATCCAAACTCTAACTGTATGTCAAGCCTATTACAATGCCTTTAACTGCAAATTACATTATTTCTCCATGAAAACTTAGCTCCTACCATTCAGTAATGCATTAATTTCTTTGTGTGTATTAAAGATCTATTGAGTTTCAGCTATAATCTTCCCTTTTGGCATAGAATGAACTGCTAAACTTTGCATTTAAAAGAGGAATGCTCCTGTTTTTACCAGAATTATTAGGATGATTTTTCCCTCTTGCATTATGTTTATTTTATTCTAGGACTGTCCAACAATTTTAAAAAAAACAATGAGATTAATTGTGAGATTAAAAAAGTAGTCTCAATGAATTATGGTTTTAGTTGCACTTCTAAATAGTAATAGAATACCAATTTAAACATGTAATAAATATTTTGGATGTTTCTCTACATTTTCAAATACATTGATTTCAATTACAACACGGAATACAAAATGTACAGTGCTCACCTTATATTATTTTTTTTACAAATATTTGCACTGTAAAAAAATAAAATAAATAGTATTATTCAACTGACATTACCCAAGTGCTGTAGTACAATCTCTTTATCATGAAAGTGCCATTTACAAATATAGAATTATTATTATTATTACTTTAGAACTTACAAGACAAAGCATAAAAGAATATACAAATTTTTAGCATATCTGGCACATAAATACCTTGCAACATCCACTGTAGAACAATAAAGAGATTGCACTAGAGTACTTGTATTAAGTGAATTGAAAAGAAAACTATTTCTTTTGTTTATCTTTTTGCAGTGCAAATACTGGTAATAAAAAAATAATATAAGGTGAGCACTGTACATTTTGTATTCTGTGTTGTAACTGAAATCAATGTATTTGAAATGTAGAAAAACATCCAAAAATATTTATTATTTAAATTGGTATTCTATTATTTAGCACCGCAATTAAAACTATGACTAATCACAACTTTTTTAATCTAGTTAATTTGATTTGCGTTAAGTGCTTGTGTTAACTGTGATTAGTTGACAGCCCTGTTTATTCCAAAATCCTCAGTCCATTGTTTACACATTTACATATACAAGCAACAAAAGCTGTCAACTAAATTGTATTAGATGGGAACATTGTGTTAGGAATATCATTAAACTGAAAATCAGAGGCGTTTTTGATGTAACATAACCAAGTTTGTCACATTGCAGAGCGTCTGACTTTTATCTGCGGACTGGAAAAAGCAGATCACATTCACACTGCATCTTTATCTAAGAAAAGAAGGAATTATGAAATGGAAGTGCAAATAAATTGAAAGCTTACAACAGTCGATTCTGTTTATAAGAACTAAAATCAGTCTACATACAGCTAATCCCCTGTGACACTATGTTCTGATGTTTACATATGGCAATTCTGTAGTCCAATATATTTCTGAAATTTCTACACATTACAGGAAAAAGCATCTGAATTTAACTTGTTTCACACTTTTTTAATTGAATCTCCAATTAACAGAATTGAGATAGAATATCAAATACTTTTAGTTTTCTAAGGCAGAAAAGCAAATGTTTTATTCAGTTTTCTTTTATAACTGAATTAATTGTCTGTGTTCATATTTTTTCTTGTGTGGTTAAGTGTTGATAGATATTTAAAATGGAGTCGGCAATTAAGGGTTAGCAAGCAGGGGGTGTATTGCCATGCTTTTGTGTGTTCAGCAGAGTTATGAATTTAAGGTTATATCTACATTACACATCACTGGCAACAGCATGTAGCGTATGTGTAACTACATGCCATAGTGAAATCTTAGAGTCCCCATACGTGTGTAGCTACACACATCGTGGAAAGGCTCTGGCATAGAGGAAATAGAGGGAACAGACTGTGGCAGCTCTGCTCCACTGGAGCCTTTCACTGACGTGAGGAAGGGGGGCAGCCTTGCCCTGCTGCCAGAGTCTTTTCCTGCCTCATGGAAGGCCACTAGCAGTGGTGAGGCAGTGGAACCTTACACTGCTAAAAATAGCAGCATAGACAGAAAGGCTGGGCTTGGGCAAGTAGAGAGCCGCATATGGTATGTACTCAAGTATGTACACACACCCTTCAGGTGTGTCTTTACTCTACTTGGCTAAGCCCTGTCTCACCGTCTACACTGCTGTTTATACTGGTGCTAGGGTGACTATGCACTGCCAAAAGAAGGGCACAGGGGAGATACACCCTAAATTATCAGGATCGCCTTGGTGGTGGTGGTGGTGTTGTTGGTGTCACAGGATCTTGCACAGCTCTTGATCCGGAGACCTGCACAAAGCCCAACCACACATGGTGGCCTCCTAAATGGACAGTGCCGTGGTGACGCAGCATAGTTTCTTAGAAGGCATGAGTGGCGGGAAAGTTCTGAGGGAATGACAGTTACAAGGCAGTTCCAACTGGTTTGAACCGGCCCTTGTTGCCACAGTCTTGGTGCCTTAATTTTTCCATCTTTGGGGAAAAAATGGAGATCTGACTCCATTTTGAAAAGTGCCAAAGTCCATACTGCTGAGGGGAAACCATATAAAAACCTTATCCTAAAAATTTTAAATCACTTCTGTTACAAAAACATGTAAAATGTTATCCTATACAAAGCACACGGGATCTTTTATAAGAGGAAGGCAATATGGCATACTTTATTAAGAATACAACACAGCATATGCTTTTCAGTCACACACACACACATCATGCACACAGTCCTTCCAGTTGATGTTCAAAGTTACCAGTCTCTTGTTGTAGCTCCAGTCAATCTAATGGCCAGTTAGATTGAGCACGAGTAAGAAGCTGGGGGTCTCTGTTGGTCATGATCTGATGCTCCAAGGCTTTGCAGGACTGAATCCAGAGTTTCATGGCAAAACTCCCAAGCTTTATACTTGTAAATTTCCATTTGAGTCCATGCTTTTTTGCAATGTCGTCCTGTAATCACTAGTTTTTAAGTGGTGTTAATCTTGGGGTTTCCTCACTGTCATCTTTTGATGGTTATTGTCCAGCTTCCCATCATTATCTTCTATTTGTTGTCTCGCCTTTGGGGGTGTCTGCTCAGCTCTGAGGCCCACCAGTGCTGCTTAACATGCTTAGCATCCGATACAATGGATGTTTTCAGATTGTCTCCTGGTCTTTTGAAGTCTCTCACTTTTCTTGACCATCTGGATATTTGTGATGGCTTCACACCTATCTCTTCCTGATGCGTGTACTCCTCTTTCACACAAACAGTCTGTTACAGAAATCTTTAAAGGTAGCAGAATACAGAATACATTGTAAATTAAGCCTTGCTAAATCTTATAACTAAAACAATTCACTCTGGGGCTTTAGGCCCTTAACATTTCCCTAGTCTATTTATCATAGACACAATACAAAATCCTGTCTCTTACTAACTAAACTTTGTAACAAGAGGTGCTAACTGTAATGCATACTGGAAACATCACACAGTTTCAGACAGTCATTCCTTTCTATTATAGAATGAAATTAAAGTTTACATCAATTCTTATAACAATTAGTACAATTATAAAATCCTGCTCCTACACTTCTAATTCACTTATCATACAAAACCACTAACACATTCTGTGCCAGGAACAATTTTTAGGTCAAATTATGAAGAATATTTTCTCCAACCAGGGTTGATTTTTAAGATAGGTGAATATAATTACAGAAGATGTTTGGCAAGGGCACAGGGATCAAACACTTTTAATATTACAAAATGCCATAGAATTCTAACAGTCACAAGTCATTAGGGCCTTTATTCTCACTATTTTATTAAGAAATTGATTTATTGTGCAGTAGTACCCAACATGTAGTGGACACTATACAGGCATAGGAGGAGAGGCATTATGTACCCCAAAGAACTTCCTTTTAAAAAATGTTTCTAAAAGATAGTATGTCCTACAACACTTTGTCTTCTAGAGCTTTGCTGAAACATTGGTTCAATTCTGAGTCAAGGTTGTTCCTTATTCAAGTAAATACCTATTTCTATAAAAACTAATTCCATATCAGTGGTGAAAATATTGATATTTTAATAAGTTGCATTCCACTTAAAAATTTCACAGCTCTGGTCATGTTTATTCCATCTGTTCATCCCCCAACAGCTTATTGTTGTCTGTTTTCCCAAATACTGCCAGTATGATTTCACAGACTGCATTTTCTGACAGAAAATATTTTTAGCATTCATTCAATGTGTTTGATTTCTGATAATGCTTTGCGAAAAGCTGCTATGAAAGTCTAGAGCAAAGTTTTCTTTCATAAATGTAAACCTTTTTCATTTTGTTGCTATGATCTGATGTACTAAGTTGTATATGGATACATACCACATGACTATTTGGGCCATATGTGACATGTATTTATTGGTCTGTGACTTAGTTCTTTGGGACTCAGATGGCTAGTACATGATGTGTAATTGTTAGCAAAACTTGGCATAATGAAAATTCAGATACTATAACATTATCTAGAATACATATAATTTTTTTGCTGGGGGGGAGAAAAGTCAATGTCAGTCTCCCATTGACTTGAGTGGATTTTATTTTGGGACCTCAGAGAAGAAAATTATGTACAAATGTAGTAATTTGCAGAAATCTGTAAGGCAGATGAACTTAGGGAGAAAACAAGGTATAATGCTGGTTGTTGCCAAGTGATCTTTCTTGGTGAATTAAAGATAGGGTGACAAGATGTTTTGATATTATTGAGATCATCCCGATATTAGGGGCTTTGTCTTATACACGCAACTATACCCTCCCTCCCCTGAAAAAAAGAATCTCAATTTTTTACATTTGCTATCTGGTTACCCTAATTAAGGGAGTGGAAAAAAGCTCAAAAAATGGCTAAAAAGTATCATGGTATCTAAGAAAATTAAAGGAGTCCATAATTCAACAAGTTATAGTAGAGCAGTACTGTCCTGCATCAGATCATTGTTGTCTATTACAGCACATTATTATCCTATAGCTCCCATTTTTTGAAGTCTGAACTTCATCCTTTCATATAGCTCTTCCACTTTTTACATGTCATTGTTTGACAATGAAGGAAGAGGTTCTGCATTTGCCTGTCCATGTGTAGTTCCAAGAGCAACATTTTCTTGCAAGAGATTAACTTCCATCAAATGTCTAAATGAATTTAACATATCAATCTGATAAGGATATCAATGTAAAGATGGCTATCTAGCTCACTAATCTTTTTATTGCTATCCATCCTTATTTTGGACTTTTCAGTGTCCTGTACTAACTCTTTATCTCTGCCTCAACTCCCAGATCCATCAGCTCTTTTTTCCAACAGCATAGTTGTAACTTCATTCAAATGTCTCAGTTTTCAGAACAGTTTCTCCTAATAATTCTATTCTACTCTGTCCACTATCACTCAAGATTCTATCATATACCTTAGGTGGAATGTTACTTGTTTTCAGAACTAACGTTTAGTCAAAGAATTGAAGTTATTTTATACCCACTGCATGCTGCTCAGTCAGTGGCATAGTATATGTTTTATTGATCTGTGAACGAACTTGTTTTGTTGCATTTTAGTAGGTTATTTTATGCAAGACTTCAATGGAGAGCTATTATTTATAGGTGCAGAGATGTCTTGTATTTAATTTTGTCCTATTAGCAATTCTCTGTCATTATTATGGCACTACAGAATGAGCCCATAAAAATAAATATGGCTGGGAGTTATTGTAGGATGGCTACTGCTTTCCCCAACCCCAGTCATTTAGCAGCCTATACCCATTTTCCTGTATTACCATTTGACATAAGGAGATTAAATAATGATGTGTGTTCTGCACACTGCAGGAAGACAGACAAGACACTAGGAGTGTGGTTTAACTTGGCCACAATTTAAATGTTTAGTAATTCATCTGGAAACTAGCTGGCAACAAGTCATTCTGTGCCGGTAATCCTTTCTTTGTAATCTGTACCTCCTGCCGGGGGGTGGGAGGGCAGTGTCATTTGATTTCCCCACCTATCCATGCCACCTGGACCCCACACCATTACTGTGACTCCAACACCCCCTACCTCTCACTGCTTATATAGTAGTTAGGGGAGAAAGAAGGGGCTGCTTACTTGCTGTACTAAACATTGAGCCCCGGCCTCATTCCGCATCTTCTGTAGGAGATGCCTTTTCCTAATTCTATTCCAATTGCAGTTTGTCAGGAAGCAGGATGTCCTACTGAATGAGCACCTGCACTGGTCATGTGCTAAGTTGTAACAAAAAGAATTTTACAACCTAACCTATCCACCATGCCCCTGCTGAGAGGAAGGTGAAAGATCTCCACCCAGGCAATGCCTTCCTAGCTGCAAAAAGTTAACTAGTATGACACGCACAGAAAGGTCCCCAAACGCAGTCCTACTCTAATCCCAAGTGGGGGTGAAGGAGAGCTTTTCTTCTCAGCACAGAATGGCACCCTGGGCATGGGGAGGAGGTTATAAGCCCTCCTCTAGGGTGTGTGGGTGCCAGTAGGCTTATGCTGCACTCTTGTGTCCAACCAATCAGCCACAGCATCCCCTACCCCCAACCTTCTCAGGGCCATGAGGAGAGGATGGGGACTGCAATCCTTACAGGGATCAAGGGTTCTCTTTTCCCTACTGGCCCAGACAAAGCCTCTAAAGGTGAGGGGCCATATTTACTTGAAAGTGCATTCATATTTTACAATAGCCAAACTTGGGGAAGCTGCAAAATGCTGCAAAAGATTTCATGACCATCATCCACTCCATCAGGCTAACCAAATTTCAGAGCAGTCTAAGTAACCTTTTAGATCACTTACAAGAGTCTAACTTTAAAGTATATAAAATGGCAAGAATGAAAACCTGTATTGTATTTCTGTATTGGCACATGCACAGTGGTATTTAAGCAAACATACACTTTTTTTACATTCTCAGATTGGGGATCTCAGCATTTTAATGGGCACCATTAACTCCCTTGGGTAAAACTCAACAGATAGACCATTGACACTTATCACATCAATAATTTGATCTCTATCTCTGTGCAAAAGACAACTAGAAACTTTTTTAGAAAATGGTATATTTTCCTGGACATATATCTTTGCTACCACGACTCCAAATTTGCTTCACTAACTCTATCCTGCTGTGATGCTGACAGGCCAGCAGGTCAGAGTCATAGGCCAATTCACTTGTGTGTGAATTTCAAATGTTGTTTACCAATTAACTCAAATGGTTCAAAGGAAATATGAATGATATGGTCTTCATTTATTGAACCTATTGAATGTTATAACAATACATTAGGTACATCCCTGTACTCTAGATCAAAAGTGTGTGTTAGAATGAAGACAATTATTTACTTGATGAAAACTAATGCAGGATTGTTTCAGGCTGTTACATTGTGTTTACAGCACATTTACCAGTCACAGGAGATTGGAGACTTGAAAATGTAAAAGATTGCTATCTTCAAAGTCTGGGTCATTCTGTTTGATAATGGAAATTCATAGACTGTTTGCATTTAACTAACAAAGGAAGAGCCCATGCTGTGAATAAATAGGCCTGCCAAATTGCCTTCTGTGGAAAGACACTATGGACCCAGGGATCAACCCTGTATTGCTGAACTGTTTGGGATTCTTACAGGGTGGGATACTGAACAAGGGGATGACTTATGAAAAACTAGCAGATCACAACATTGCTGATATTTTGGACTTACAAACTTGGACTCACCTGTTAATGTATTTTACCTGTTTTAACCTCTCAATAACTTTCTTTCTTATAGCAATAAACCTTTAGTTGGTTTGCTAGAGAAATTGGCTTCCACATTCTGTTTGGTGAGATCCAGAATACCAGTCTGACCTGGGGTAAGCGACTGGGCATTTGAGAGTAACCTAATGTGATGAGGTATTTTGTATAGTGACCAACATCAAAAAGTCCAGTTTGTCTGGGTGGCAAGGTAGGCTGGAGAGCCTAAGGGAACTGTTTGTAACTCCATGATAAGACTAATATAGTGATACAGGTGTGCACATTTGTTACTGGCTTGGTGAAATCTAATTATACCAGGTTGTCTACTTTGTTTTTGACAGTCTGGCCTCAGACACTCAGACATTCCAGACAGTGTGACACCTGCATCCTCCTGAAGCACACCAGATTTCAAAGGAATCTAACATAGCACATCAGTTTTAGAGATTGAGAAAGCTTGACCTTTTAATAGAAGCTGTGATTCAACTTATCAAAGATGAAAAAGCCACATGGGCACAGTGGGGACCAAATATCCATGTTTACTAACTATACACAACATGCAAGGCCTAGCTATGTATATACTGCTGCTCTAGCAGGTTTCTAAACATAGAACAGTCAATGACATTAGATGGTTTACAAAATTATTTAAAGGAATACTGCCCAATTTCACACACCAGTGTCTATTCACATTCTGCAGAATATAATAGCACAAGTCCTGAAAAACTCTGGAGCCACTTCATCCCTTGTCACGTAAAGTACTTAACACCTACAAATTCAAGTGAAAGGTGAGTATTTTTCAGACATTGTCTGATCTCATGCTATATCCTGGGATGGGAAATAGAAAATCAAAGTCTGACAGACTCATTTCCCCTATCATTTGTGTTACTGGCAACCCTGCTGCCAGTAACACCAGAATGGACCAGTTTCAACCCTTTTAGGAACTCTGTTCTAAAAACATAGAACTGAAGTCCTCACCTAGAGCCATATGCCAGCTTCTGAATCAGGGAATTTGAAATAAAAAACCCCTGTTCACCTTCCAGGCATTTTCCCTGCCTACACACACTCAAGAGTCCTGTGGGAATATGGAACGCAAGTATCTTTTTGTTTGGGTGTGAAGACAATCAAAAGAAATAAGAGAACCCAATTTTGAATAGAAGAAACTGAAAAAGCCACATGAAGATACCAGCGGTTTTAACACACACCCCATCATGCCTAGCTTAGAGAAGCCCAGAACTTTATCTCACCACAAATCTCACCTACCTAAGGCCCGACTCACAGGTCACGTCAGTCATAGTCAAGGGGCATCTATGGTTGATTGTCCTCCAGTCCTGATGGAAGTGCTCAGCCAGGTCCTGCTCCAATGTACAGCATTTGGTGAACTTTAGTGATTTCAGCTCTGTTTCCACAGTTGTACTGAATCATGCTTACTCATCATTCCTCAAATCACTAGAGAAAAAAATGAAGCTTTTGTTTTATTTACTAGTTTTTTCCTCCTCTGCTCTTGTCTGTGAAGCCAGACCAGGCAATTTAATCATTTTGAAAACACACAAAGAAAGCATGGTTTCCTAGCAACAGGAATTGCTTGAAAGCTCCGAGACAGAGCATTCTCTTTGTTGTTTTCAAGATGCTGCCCATTTACCAATAGTATAATAAAGGTACTCACATCACATTCACTTAAATGTAATTTTTTTAAATAATGTCAACTTTTACTGCTTCATAACACTGAATACATAAGGCAGGACATCAAGAACTCAGATGCTTTCAAGGGGGAAAATGAAAAACAAATAACTTGTTACAGACAAGATGTGAATAGCTTCATTTCCTTACAATATTCATCAATATGTACACCATATAGACCAGTGGTGGGCAACCTGCAGCCCCTGGGGTGCATGTGGCGCATCAGGGTAATCTGATTGTGGGCCACAACACATTATGCTGACATTGACCATCCACAGGCCCTACCCACCACAACCCCCAGTGTCTGCGGTTCTCTGTTCCCAGCCACTGGGAGCTGTGCAAAGTGGTGGCTAGCATGTCCATGCAGTCCTTTCACCTGTAGTGCCTCTTCCCACAGCTGCATTGTACTTATACTGTGGGGAGCCATTTTTTATTATATGTATGAAATTGTATGTCAGTAGCACTGAGCCAAGCACATTGCAAGGACTCTGAGCAACATTTTCAAAAGTAGTCTCTGATCTGAAGTCTCAGTTTGTGGGTTACCAGCTGGAGACACTTTGAAACTATCTGAAATTGGATACCCCAAGTAAGAGGTCACCACTTTAAAAATGTTGAATTACCTGTACGAATTACCCAGACAGCTCTGCCAAGTCATTTAAATATGGATTTATAACTGTCCCACTAGTCTGGTATTGTGCTTTTAGCTATGGCCACTTCTTGATGCTTCAGAAGCCCAATAGTGCAGCATCTACTCAATTGTGAAATGCTACACAGGAGGGACAAGCTCCTTCTGAAGCATCTCAGTATCCAATTACCCATATGATTACATCAGTTCCCGCTTTTAGTTACATGGCCAAATATTACTAATAGTTATCATGTTCTTCACTCTTTTTAAAAAGTCAATTACAGTATTTGTCTTGACAATTTCCTGTGGCAATGAACTACACAGACTCATTTTACTTTCCATTAATTTTTGTTGTTGTAGTACTAAAAGTACTACACCTTAAACTGGCAATAAATTACTAACAAATACAGTAATCACATTAACGTACTCAACGCCAGCAGAAGATCTGTTGAAAAGACATTAAATAGTGCCTCATAATATCTCCTCCTTTGGTAAACTAGCTACATTTAGATAACGTGTCTGTTAGTCTATGGGCACATGCTGTCAAATTACAATATAATCTTGAGGATTTTATAATATTTAACACCAATGGCAACATGCTGGAACCAGCACTGCTTACTAATTACTTAATGAGTCTACTATATAGGGCAAAATTACAAAAATAAATCATCCAGATTCTAAAATCAGTATAGCTGATTTAAAAATAAGTTTGAGCATTAAAGTAGTTAAGTCTCTGTTTGACACAGGTGACAAAAAGATGGTGTTACTAAACTATCATGAGGTGTACTGGCTATAGGACCAGTTAGAATTTTTTTAATTGGGTAGTCAAGGCTTCAGATGCATATGGCAAGTTTGGAATGCATGTCTGTTTCCACTAAGGTTATAACCTCTAACCAGATATTTATAAGCTGGAATTGAGTTCACTCCTGCAGCAGCAAAATTCTACTATCAACTATATGCTTTTTTTAGCAGATACTCTAATTCCCTTGTCTAAAAGATAGGAGCCATAGAAAAGGTTGAATATTTTCCCCTTCCAGCTAAAGAATGAGTGATGTAACAGCTGCACACTAGGGAGAAACTTGGGAAATAAAGTCAATGCATATTAGAATTGCCTAGAAAGAGAAATGGCTCACCCTTCAGGAGATTTGATAGGATTTTCCAAGGTTTCCAAAGAACAAAACCTTACATAGAGGAGCCATCCTGAATCTGAACAATGTTCATGCATAGAACAGCCTGTGAGAAATCTGAAACCAAATCTGGCAGATACTATAGCTCTAAGAACCCCTCTACACTAACTAGCAGACTGATGATTTACCTGTCTGCCTAGGTCTAATGTAAAAATCAAGCTTTGTAAAAGCCAGAACACAATGAGAATTGCATTTGCATGCCAGTCAACAGGAAAAACTAGATTGATTGGGGAGGGCAAGACGTGAAATCAGTATGGGAAAACACTGGATACTTAAAACCGTAGGGGTGGTTGCCTTGTCTCTGGAGTCAAAACAAAGAGCTTAGGGGAAATATAAGGAGAAGCAAAAAGACATTCTTGGATCCATCACTGAGGGAGCAAAAAAGGACAGCACTTTTTGCATGTATGAAAGCTGGATCCTGGTCACTAGGGCTGGGGTTGCTCTAAGTGAAACATTTACCTTAAACAAAATATTTTAGCCTGCTAAAGTTGTTCAGTCTTAGAAGTGTTATACAGTATTTTTGTTTTATTTGTAACCATATCTGATTCCATTATTCCTGTTTTATATCATTTAAATCCTATCTTTGCTAATAACTTCATGGTTTATCAGTATTTTGATATTAAGCAAAGGATGAATTCTTAATTGAATAAAACAATCTAACATGTATGTTGTCTCTTTGGACATTGCAAACTTGGTAATTTCTGTGGGTGTCTAGTGACAAGAGCAGGATAATCCAGAGCAATGCTCTTCCAGCAGGCTTGGCAACCTGCAAAGCAAAGTAAAGGTTGCAGTGCTTTGGATATGCTTGTTTGGGTTGCTAATTGACTAGGAGTGTATCAGGGAACTGACACAGTGTAACACTAGCATGTAGCTTGTGCTTAAGGCAGAGGAATAACAAAAAGTGTCTCACAGCTCTAGGTGTCCCAAGAAAGCAACACCAATACCTGTATAATTACAGTATTTAGAGATTTACCAGCTCATGGCAGTCATGAGAAATGAGCCCATATATAATTCTTGAATATTTTCTATGCAATATCTAGCAAATAGTTAGACAGATGAGAACAGGAATGCATCACTCTCCAATGTCACTATTTCCCAATTTTCATTGACATTATGCTTATTATAGAAGATCCTTATATTTTGGCTCTAGAACAATTCAAAAGTAAATCTTGGAAAAATGTTCATGAGACACAAAACCAAGTGAAAACTTACCAGACCTGAAATTTTGTCCCAAATTTGGAACAGGTTCATCAAATGACTTGGGAAAATCACCAAACTTGATCCTGGATCAATCTATGGTTTGCTTGGACACCACATGAAATTCACAGTTTTGAAGCAAAACCACGTGAAACTCACCAGCTCAAAATGAATTTTGCTTTGAGTTTTTCAGTTTGTGAAACTTAAGGCAGAACTTGAGAGTGGAGTTGGACTTCATTCAGCAAATATCATGGATTTTTATAGGGCTGCCTCTGACATAGTATCTGAGCACCCATATACATTTAAAGATAGATGTGGTAATGCTCACTCTCTCTTTCTTCCCTTCCAGTCTGTAAAGTAGATCACTTACTCATTTCTAGAGGGCATGAGTGGATGTATGTGAAGCATATATCGTAAAAAGACTTGTGGGAAAAAGTTGAAGCTATTTCTGCATTTAGTTCTGAAAGTGGAAAGATTAGTGGTCACTTATTTTCTGGCAGTGAGCTCCAAACATTAGATCTCATTCCTGTGAAAGTTCTTTTTGCACTTCTAAGCTTCCAATTATTGGTCAATTCTAAGTTCAGTTAATGGTTCCATCTAAGAGCATTGTGAGAGACAAGCTACCCATTCCACTGATACTGTCTTGGAAAAACTAAAGAACAGCAAGACGCGGTGAGCTGCAAGGAATATATATTAAAAATGTTCCGTTTAAAGAGAGTGAGTGTTCAAAGAAAGACATGCTGTCGACATACACTGCTGCAGTGGCTGCAGAAATTTACTCAAAGCTGAAAGAGAAATCTTTGAAGGTGGATAATACAACAGTATGCTGCTAATGCATCAGCAGCATAATTATGGAAAAACCTTCCTTCACCATTGTGAAATTATTCAACCCAGTCTGCAAGCCAACTTAAAATGTCATGTATTGCACAATATGACCATACATTCATGCATAATTCTAGGATATTGAAGGATTAAGCAAAAGTTTCAATGAATTTTCTACGTCACGTAGGAGATAACAATATTAAAAGTACTTTTATTTTGTAAAACAAGAATACAGTAGCTGATTGCTTTGCACTCTGATCCAGTTGCTGTTGAAAACTTACTGAAAAATTGAATGGTATGCACCTCACAAAATAAGTAGTTTTCAGTTCTTTGAAACAGCTTAATTATACAAGCGTATAGATACTTTTCTTGTTAATGCATTCTAAGACTACACTCAATGGAATGTTTGAATTCTTAATTCTTCAAACCTGTCTTTACCTCTTTGTCTTAAGAACTGGCATCCCTTCATGTGTGCACTCTCATTTCCCCTGAGAAGTTCTTGCCCGAACACACTTGTTGTTATGTTACAGTTCCCCACTCTCAGAGTTATGGTACTTGATGTGAATTATTCCATTCAGCACAGACTGAGTTCTCCTTCTGCAAGTTAGAAAGTATTTATGATAAATCTGAAATCTTGCCATTGGGTCAATGGGAATTCTATTTAGGATGGAAAGGATGGTAGTGTTTCTAAAATAGGTCTCTATGCTATATTTTTCTTCTAATACTTATTGCTAAGAGGAATCATGATAGGGATTTAGGAAGGAAAACTGTTACTTCTAATAACAGAGTATTCTCCATGTAAGGAAATAGCATGAATAGCAAAATACCAACTATAGACAAAGGTCAGACATGCGATATTTGGAACTGAAGCCCACATCCTATCTGATTAGCAACCTCTTGCTTATCCTGAAGTATCTTTGGGCTGCGTGTGAAGTAGCAGGTGCAGACTAATGACATAAATGTGCATTGTCATATTGTAAGACACTCCTTGCTATCGCTCAGTTTCGGCAGCTTGAGGAAGAGTTTGGTTTATTATTTTCAGTGTACATCAAGCAATAAATATTGTCCACAGAGAATTACATACCCAGTTTTCCATTAGTTGTCCAAGCATATTAGAATTCCAATAAGTCACACTTGGGCTTTAGCATACTTTTTTACAGGTTCTTCTGCTTCTGAAGAGAGAGGAATTTATTACCTTAGCCAGAGAATCTCAGTGAAAGCAGCCATGAATGTGTATGCAATCTCAGCTGATGTTAGCTGATAAATCATTTAAATCAAACAAGCACTGTTCAGAACATGCTACAAGTAAATAGCCATCACCTTTCAGAAGCTGCATATATAGTTTAGAAGCTGGAGGTTGAGGGTCGGAGGGTGAGCACATATCAAATTTAAATGACAGCCCTTCTAGCACAATGACCAAAGTTTGTATTTTTCCAATACTGTTACTTTATTGTGGTATAAATCTTGACAGAAATATGTCATGTTATGGTAGACATTATATGAGAATGTTATATGACCCGTGCAATGCTCACAACTAATCAGTAATTTGCCCTCTAGTCTACAATGTGGTAAGAGATGTAATCTCACGCTCTATATTTTTCTCCACTTATGATTAACTTTCACAATTGTGTGTGCCAGATAATTCTATATTTTGCTAATATACATCTTTAGATTTAAGAACAGTTTTTTCAAAGCACTTTAGTTCAATATGTTTTTCAAGAACAATTATATTTAATTTTTTTTCAGAACACTATTTCAGACATATTGTTCTCTAGTGTCTTGTGCAATGGATGTAGTGTAGTTTGATTTGCTAACAATGGTGGAATTTGTAAACTCAGGAGGTCATGATGTGAATACTGATTGAAACTCCTAGAAACCAGTGAGATGAAATATGAGATGAGAAAACATTTGCTGTAATCATGTAAAGTTCTGAAGAAATAAATTCTCCTCACCACGGGGGGGAGTAGCAGCATACAGCTATATTATAGCAACATAGGCAGCTCTGATTTCATTTAATACTTTTTTACTGAATTGCACAGTAGCATGGCAAAGCACATAAAAAGAAAATCTGTAATAAGCCTTGAAAACACTGAAGTTATAGCCTCTGTATTCAAAGAATAACAGAGAGATTGATAAATAGGACAGGTAAGAGGCACTGTAAATATCCAGCAAGCCCTTAATAAATGGATGCAGTGAGTAATACTCGGTCCTTTTGTGGAGAGCTGGCTACAGAATAACCGGGTGGGGAGGGGGAGTGTTTTTTGTGGAAGAGTAGATGATTGCCTACCTGGTGAATGCTGTGATCAGTGGTAATTCTAGGCCCAGCCAGAGTAGTACACTGAAGGTGAGTAAAGAGATGAGTTGGTGTAGCAGTGCCACTTTCTATATTTACAAAGCAAATGGAGGCTAATATTTCTTTTAGTTAACCTTTCGGGTCACAATGGCAATAAGTTTAGAGACAAGTTTTCAAAATATCTGGTGCATCTTCAAAAATCCATTTGCAGTACACTCACTGTAACTGGGAAACCCTGATAGTCAGTGACAAAGAGTCCTGTGGCACCTTAAAGACTAACTAAAGTATTAGAGCATAAGCTTTCGTGGGCTAATACCCACTTCGTCGAATGCATGCCAGTCAGGTTCTTGCACAAGGGCCCATGTACACATGCATACAGTTTCAAAAAGTGTATGTGCAGGTGAGTGTGTTAGAAATTACAATGGATTAGTGCATTTTTTTGGGGTGCTCCAATTTTTTGTAATAAATTTAATTAGAGATGGTTAGGAATTTGACAAGACAGATTATAAGAAAATGCCATTTCATTCAAATCAAACCTTCACAGGCACATGCCCGTGTGATGTTATACACCATGTTCCTCATAGAAATATTGTTATGATAAGAACATGGCATAACTTAGATATGTTTTATGCAAGATGGGTCATGTGAGATATTGTGGAAAGTTATGATTTACTTCATGTGTTCAGCCAATTTGCATGCATTATTTCTGCCTCTAAAGTTAGGGATATTAACTATGTAACAATTACAGCCGTACTTGTGGCACCTTAAATACTAACCAATTTAGTCTCTAAGGTGCCAGAATTACTTCTTGTTCTTCTTGCGGATACAGACTAACATGGCTACTATGCTGAAATCAATTACAGCTGTGTGTGTAGTTGAGAAACCCCACCAGAAAGGCCATTAGGAGGAAACAAGAAGACTTTGAAGATACTAACCTCTCTCCTTCCTGAGAAGCTTCCTGGAACCTTGCTTTGACACTACAAGGTCACCTGGTACTAAAAACCATCTTGGACTTCTAGTAATTTTACACTAAAAGGAGGAGGTCAAGACTGGGAAAGAAAAAGTTCCTGCCTCATGTATATTCTATTTAAGGGTGGGGAATAAGTTGATCTTGGTTCACTCTTCACTGAATCCCCACCCAGGATGATAGCTGGAAAGATCTAAGAAACAAAGACACAGTTGGGGAAGAGTTGAACCTAGGATGGAAAAGGGGTCTGGTCTCTGAATATGGTGTCTGAAGATTGAAGCTGCAATCAGGATAGCTAACCCTCAAGAATTTCTGTAACCTGCCCAAAAGCAACATTTAGGGTGAGATATTACTTCTTGAAACCAGTCTCTTTAAGATTAGTATGCATGTTTTGTTTTATTTGCTTAGTAATCTACTTTGTTCTGTTTGCAATCCCTTATAATTACTTAAAATCTGCCTTCTGTAGTTCATAAACTTAATTTTTGATTATTATAATACCCAGTTTGTGCAATTTATAATGCGATGGGCAAGAAGTTGTGCATATCTTCTGCCACATTGAGGGAGATGTCAGATTTATGAGCCCACGTTGTATAGATTTCTCTGCAGTGCAAGACAATATTATTTTGGGTGTACTTTCCAGAGGTGAGTTGCACTTGAGTGCTGGGCAATTTCCTAGTTGACTCTTTTCATAGACAGCTGTTTACAGATTCTGTGCAATTCTACAGCTGGTGCATCCAGAGGCCAGAGATGCAGCAGAACAGGGAGAAGGAACCCAGACTACTGAAGCAGGCAGGCTCAGTGAAACCTCAGTACATTAGGTGGCACCCTGGAAGAGGGGGGGTCCAACTTGTCACAGCCAGTTTTAGCAAAAAAAAAAAGAATTGCTGGGAAAGTTTTCTGCTGCAGGTTGGATTTTCTAGACCAAAAAAAAAAAAAGAAATAAAGAAAGACTGCCACCCCATAATAGCCAGAATCAGGGCACTCAAGTAGGATATAAGAGACCCAGGTTCAAGTCCCTGTTCTGAAGGATTCAGACCAGCAACTTGAACCTGGGTCTCCTGCATCACAGATGAGTCCTGACCACCAGGTTATTGGCTATTCTGAGGTGTGTCACTCTCAGTATCTCCTACTGGATTGGCTCCACTTTGTATAAATGATTATTATGCCAGAGAGACACTGACTACAGCCCAGAAGAGTTTACACTGGAGTTCTGGCCAGATTCTAACACAGGCAGTAACAACCAAGCACAGCAGAAACTTGAACTAGCCAGCTAAAAGCCCTAACCATATAAGCTAGCCTGCTGTGGGTTGCTCTCCAAGAAAAACTCTTGGTTTCAGTCCCATGAAAAATAGGAAACATTTTGAAATCCTCAAAAGCTTCATGAAACTGGTAATTAAGTAAAGCTGGTTGAGAAACTAACTTCATAAGTTGCTTGTGAAGATAAATCAAGAGTTGGTATGTTTCCTTCTGAGCCAGTGTTCACCACTACCGCAAGCTCATGGTAGACAACGGTATGTTGCCAGATCCTCAGTTCGTATAAATTGAAACAGTGTCACTGAAGTCACTGTACTTCATGTGTGATGTAAAGTAAAGATTCTGTACACTTGTGTTCATTAAAGATCTTATACTATTTTTTAAAAAGAGAATAAATATTTACATTGTTAGAATTTGGCCAGAACGCCATAGATACAGTAACTGCATCTCTACAACACCCAAGTTCTGCTGATAGTTTCAAGTGTATTCCTCACTTCCTCTCCCAAAGTGTTGTGGAAGGTTCTCTGTTCATCTTTAAATAGCTGCCATATTTTATTCCATATTTGATAAAGTGTGGTTTGAGTGATTTCTGAACTGCTGATAGTAGGTATAAAATATGTTATTTTATTGTCTAGCATGGTCTATTTACTTTTAGTGTCCAGGAATGCAATGAGGAATAGTTGACTGTTGCAGCAGAATAAATCACTGGTTTGAGGGTCCCGAGAGAAATAAAATGTACTTCTGATGGGAAGAATGGTGGAAGTAGAATGAAGGTAATAATCTAGATCTAGAAGGTCTTTTTCTAAGGCAGGAGGAGAACCTAAAGACAAGGAAAAGTGGCTCACAACATATAGTACACAACACCCAACCCCAAATCCCTCCCCTCAGAAAACAAATCCTAATACTCCAAACAAAATATAGAGGTTGAGAGAAGAGTGAATTTGTGGTTTTCTGCAATTTCAGAGTAAATGTAAAGAGACTTGTAACAAGTAAGATGAAGCATGAGAATTTGTATCAAGTGTAGCTCCAGGAGCAATGCAAAAATAGGTCTGAATTCTACATCTTTTAGCACGGAATCTCTTAGTACTCCATCTCTCCAGTACAGAAAGGGGCTTTCCCACTTCATCCCCAATCTCTTTTACTGTGAAACAAGGAAGACTGTCCAGTGCATATAACCATTTCTGAGGCTGCTATTGTTATGTTAAAAGTATCTAGTTCATCTCCTGATTTGGAATTTAAGTGTTTTGAGGGGTTAAAAAGGTAGGCAAAATTCATTCACTGTTTCCTAGAATAAACAGATGTGTAGTACATGATTTAGTTTAAATGTATATTAAATAAAGTATACTCATCTGTAAATGGATTGAATGTATATTAAAGATTAAATGTATATTAAAGTAAACTCATCTGTAAATGGATTGGATTGCTGCCTTTTGTGAAGAATGTAATGTAGACTCTCCCTCCAGGGAGATGGAGCACCACTTCTGCCTTTTTCTGACATTTTGAAGTCAGAGACCCTATCAAGTTCGTGGAAAAGAAAACAATTCACCTTACTGAAAATGACCAATGGGAAAAGAATAGGTTTGCAAACTGCTGTTGTTTGAGAAAGGGAAATCTTTATGTGCATCCATGAAATGTATTGTTACAGGAAAGTTCCACTTCTCCATAAAGTGGAAAGATTTCCAAGCACTAACTTGTAGAACTCTAATTAGACTAACTTATTGATTTAGAACTCAGGTGGATTATTGATGTGCAGTAAGATGAAAGGTTTTAAAATACATTTATAAAAATCAGTAATCAAAAAGAAATCCCAAGAGTTAATGCATTGTTACCATATAACTCAAAACAGAATTACGTATTGGTAGTAACAAAGGAACTTTTCAGAATAATTCGTGTGTGCGTCCAGAAAATGAATCTTTTTAAGGCACTGAGGAATGTCACAAAGGAAAGCTGCAGGCAAAATAACGTGTGCTCAACTCTAGAGGTCACACAGAATGCATCAGTTAGCAGAAATTACTTGAGTAATTACTTTGCTTTTGAGGAAGATCATTGATTTGTTCAGAAATTCACCTTTGTTGCAAGGAGACAAGCACATTGGATGATAAAGTTTGAAAGCTTTAGCCTTTTGTTTAAATACACCCTAGCATCAACTTCTAACCTAAGCCAGCAGCTTTACTGCTTTATCACATCAAGAACCTGACTGCCGCACCCTGAGGTCAGTGGGAGTATAATCAGATCATAAGACATCAAAGGAACAAGCTACTTCTTGCTGCATCCTATACATCTGCTCTTAGTGCAAGTTGAGGGCACCAGTGCCTCACAGGATTGGGCTCATGAACAGCAGCTATCAAGGTGGAGGCACCTTTAAAAGGATTTAATGCAGGAAACTCTGGCCTGTGTTATATAGGCAGCCAGTCACTATATGGTCACTTCTGGTCTTAAAAATCTATGCCGAGGGAGCTGACAGGGAGGACAACATGTGCAGTTGGAGGAAAAATTGTGTTGCAAGTTTATATATATTTTAAATTAACATTTCCAAACAAGTGTTTCTTTGGCAAGAAGAGGGAAGCAGAAATCTTTAGAAATAAAGATAAATGGGATAAGCCAATACAAGGATGAAGGAGAAATTAAAAATTCTCTTGCCAAATAAGTCTCAAGTGTTCTTGGTGAAATGGAAGCTAGGAATAAAAGCAAGAGGATAGAGTTCCTTCTCCCAGCTAAACACTTCACTCATTCATCAGCAGGTACATCTCCTTACTTCATTGGAATTAGTACCAGAGACGAAGAAGAATCAATGAAGAGGGAAAAAAGTAAGAGCAAACATGAACTAGAGAAGCACCACTATTTACGGCCATGTAAAAAAATATTGGGGTCATCCTAGGATGGCTGAGTGGATCTCAGATCCTAAGCCATGAGCCTGAGAGAACTTGGTTTACCTCCTATTAGGCCCAAACATTAGTTCCCTTTCACAACCTTCAAAAAGGCAGAAATTAACATGGGAAATAAGTACTGCCACCACTTATCTGAGCAGAGACAAAACCTCACACACAGAGACAAAACACCACTTATCTGAGCAGAGACAAAACCTTCAGTGGCCCCTATGAAGAGTCACACATACCTTCCTCCCAGCAATTGCTAATGTAATGACTCCTCAGTGCCTAAATATGTATATTACTTCTCTGGAATATGAAGCACCTTCCATTTATCTTTTTCCCTCTAAATTTTATGAGCCTGATACTAATCTCATACTGTTTTTTAACCTGTGTAACTCTATTCATTTCAATGGAGTTACTTCTGCTGCACACTGATGTAAATGAGAACAGAATCAAGCCCTCAACTGTAATGCATATGCAGAAGAGGGCAGAGCTAAGCACGTAAAAGCAGCCTTAACTCTGGCCCTTTGTGACTTATGAATGTTCAACTGTGCAGCTTTAACATTCTGTTAATGTAAGTTTCTGTATGAAATTATAAAGGTGAAAAACATTGTACATTTGCTTCCCAGGTTGCTAGTAATTAACTCAGACTAACTGAGGCAGCTCAAATCTTTATATTAGCCTAAATTTCTGAATATCCATTTTAGTTAATTCAAGCTGATTCAGAAATTTCTGACATTTGCTGTAACTCCTACACAGGCTGAAAGCTCTCTAGCCTACTGGACCCAGTCCAAAGACAGTTCCACAGGCAGATTCTTCTTAACTTTACTGACACTGTAGCTTTACTTTAAATATGATATCCTTCTCAAATGCAATATGTAAATGCATAGAAACACATGCTAAGCCTTCCCTGCTTTGAAAATTAATGAAGAAAAAATGTCAGGTCAAGTCAGTGTGCTATGTCCACTTTGTCTTCTTAACAGGTGGCATATTGAAACTATCTTTTAGTGGCATATTAATCTGTCTTGAATCTTTATACTTCAGTATTGAAAGGAAGAAAAAACATACATTTTGATCTCTCTACTCAGATGTAAATTGGATTTCTGTAGTGTGAGAGATTATATATATATAAAGTTTGAAAGAGTTTACAATTTACCAACCTGAAGTAAGCAAAAAAATGGTTTTGGTAAAAATACAGAGATCAGTTTATAATTCATTCTGATATATAAACTGCTCTCTGTATTTTTGACGATACCAATACAATTCAGCCTTATAATGAGCATCTACCTTTTGGGGGGTGATTCTCTTCAGGCAGGTAAATTATATCCTCTTTCAAACTTTTCATTAGGCAGCCTATTATTCTATGAAAGAAAGAATACTACATGTATTATTCATTACAGGAAGCAAATCTTCACAGCAACCACAAAGGGTGCAATATCACAGCACTACTTAAAATTCTATGGCTTCTTTCTTCCTTTCTGCTTAATTCAGCTCCAGTCTAATCTCCATGTATAACGTAATATCTCTGGCCAATTCAGGTATTATAGCACTGAAGAAAATATGTGTAGTTTACAAGAGCTGAAGAGAAGATCAGCTTTTATTTATCAGGTGTTTTCAGTTCACTGTGTGTCTGTGCCTTTCTTTCTGATGCTAGTGTTTATACACGTATTCAGATGTGATATAAGGTAAAAAGAAACAGCATGCTTTATTCTATTGACACTTGCCTGCTAACTTCCTAGACTTCATATTTTGTAGGACTACCAACTGTGATGGATGTAGTTCATAAAATCTTTTCATACATACCAACAGGGACTACTTGTGTTTGAACTGTGTGTATTCCTCACAGCCTCCAAACCACCCAGTGCGGGATTTCATGTGGATAAAATATCCACTGTTCTTTCAATGCACATAAAATGATGCTGCATTTCACTAGCCATATTGAAAGTGATTGTGAACTAATAAAATATTTTTTCAATAACTTCATGTATCTTTTTCTTTCTGTCTTTTCCCCTATATGTTTTTTTCCAATCCTTGCAATCTTTAATCATAGTTACATATAGGTTCTATTCCTGGCTGTACCAGTCCACCTCCAAATGAATTTCTATACCTCTCTTACTTCTAGTCTGTATAAATTGTAAGTGCTTCATTGTTTGGGCTGCCTTTTGCTATGTACCTATACAATGTTTAGCATAACAGGGCCCTTGATGAACATAACAGCAGTTAAAACACCTATTTTAAAGCTGGCACTCATGTTGCGTGAGAGATAAGAGCCCATATGCAAGTAACTAAAAGCATAGTAAGAATTTAACATTATAAATCTTTGTAGTGGAGAGAGATATCAGCCTCATCACAAATGTCAACCATTTAACTTAATTTCAGACCTGTTACTATGTGTTTGTCCCCTTGCCAAGAAAAACTAAATATCTAGGATTTTATCTAGATCAGATATTTTGTTCAGTGGCTCCAAATTTAAATCTTTTGCATTTAGGAACATTATTCTTGAATTTTAGACCATCATAATCTCACATCTATAATAGGATTGGGATGATATCTGAAAATTTTCAGTGCATCCCTCTGAGCTGCAGGGGAAGTAAAAGGGCCATTTATCAAGTTATTTTCTGTCATCTTTCTTGATATAGAACCTGTAGTACACCACCAAAGTTATCTGACAGCAATCATAGCATTTGTTATGAGAATGTGTTACTTTTGTAGCACTTCTTAGTCCCCTCATAGCACCGTCAAGTGATGTACTACCATGGACCTCATGGATTTTGTAAAAGCTGGATGTAAATTGTACTATTTTGACTTTACTAATATTCTGTTGCTTACTTCATTAGCCATTCTGGTTGTCTACTCTTAAAAGTATCAATAGGTTTTGAGAAAACTAAATGAGGCTATGTTTGTATTCTAATGATCTGGTTCAAAGCAAGAGGTATTCTTATCAAGAACTGAAGACATTACAGAGTAAATTTATTCTCCTTGTGTAGATACAGAAGGGCAACATATGTATCCATTCCTTTGATAAATGACTGTGACAAAAGATGGGAACGGCAGAAATAGAAGCAATTCTTTTTGCAGTGATAGGACCCAGTTCTGCAAAGTGATGTGTGTAGCTATAAGTGTCTGTCCACATGGATGAATCCCTTTGCAGGACCAGGGCCTTCAAATCTGACTGTAATTATTTGATCTTCCTCAGTTGCTTTACATCACGGTGAATGAAGAAGGAGAGGCTGTCATGGTATTTCATTTTACCAATGTAAATCTTAAACTACCTATTCCCTGGCTATGGGAATGGGAGTGTACCTGCACCATTCCTATCTCTGAGGACCATTGATACGTAACAGAAAATGGGGACTGGCTCATCATCCAGCAGCCTAAGAAAAAGGAAACATAAAGGTGATTTATTGTCACTTTTGCCTACCTCCAGCCAGCACCAAGCACAGATTGTCTAGATCAGAAAATGTGGCCCTCTGTCTCCCGGTCTCTCTGTAGAAAATCTATATTCTATTTGTATTTTTATTATAATTATCATTATTTGTGTTGCACCATTATGCAGATACTCCAATGAGGGTCTTGCCCCATAGTCTAGTACGGTGTAAACACCTAGGAATAAGACATGGTTCCCAGCCAGGCTGTACTAGGAGTACTCCTAGAAGCTTTCCTAATCCATAGATTCAAAGGCCAGAAAGGACCAATGTGATAATTTACCCTGCCGTCCTGTATAACACAGATCATAGAATATCCCCCAGAATGGTTCTTGGAGCGTGTCTTTTAGAAAAAAAAAAAAACAATCTTGATTTTAAAAAAATGTCAGTGCTGGCGAATTTACCACAACAACTATTGCAGCAGAGGTTGTACCAGTGGCAAATACAGAGGTAAAATGTATCTTAGTATTCTACCATCATAAATCTACTAAATTCCCAGTGGTTATATCTGGCTTCCAAATTCTATGTATGAAGTTAATTTTCCACTCCTTTCCACGTTACTGTAGGCTAAGCAAGAGGAGTAAAATTGCCTGTATATAAGGAATGTTAACTCTTGCAAAAGATGATTTAAAAAAGCCATGAAACAACTGCTACTTAGGGAAGACAAGACTTTTCTTTGCCAGAGTGTTAAAATAATTTGCCAGTTCATGGGCAACTTTTCAATAATCATGAAAAAAACATTACTTGAACTTGGCTTTAACCCTCACCAAACCCCATAGGAAATATAAGGGGGCAAATGACCATAAAGTACATTTTACCCATTCTTAACTATATTATTTTGAACATAAAACCAACTTTTTTTTATGAATTAATAAAAAATAGCAGAAATTTCTTTTTCTCTCATTGTTGATCTGCAGCATCAGCTGAACTAATAAGGAACTATTTAATCAGATAAAGAATAACTGACAGCTACAAGTAAGGTCTCCATTTGGGTTTCCCCCTGATCATTTCATTGGGAGGCAAGATTTACCCAACGCTGCAGTATGGAACAGTCACTGGGTTCCACTCACAGATGTGGTGCATCTCTTAAAAGCTGCATGACTTTTGGAAGTATACAGGAAGTGAGGACAAATCATGTGGAAGCCCCCTACTTCCACACTGACTTAGTGAAAACACTCCTTTGCCCCAGGCTGGGTTCTCTAGGTTTTCCTCTCTATATGGAACTAGCCTTGGAATCTGGGAGTTACATATCTAAATATTTTTGAGTATCTGACCTTAGGCCTTGCAACAGTGGAGCAGCACCTAACCTTTACAAATCTTGGCCTTTGCCCTTATTTGTTTGCCAAGAGCTGCTCACTTACAGTGCAACATAAAAAATCTGTTTAAACCAGCCTACTAATTTATAGATAAAATTTATAGATTTGAAGGACTGTGACTGAACCAATGAACTCTCAGAATTTATAGAATGCTGGCAGCACTGAACATCTGAGGTTCTTTCCTAATATAGTATAAGTGGCAAAGAAATTAAAATCAAGGAGGGGAAGATTTCCTTGACAGAAGAGATGAGAGTTGAGGATTTTGTTGACAGTTTGCTGGATATGTTGTTACCTTTTGAGAATTGTTTCCAAAAAAGTCAGCTTGGCTTTCTGTGTCTGAACCTGAAGCTTTATAAAGACTTTATAGTTATTGCCACTGGTGCTTTAGTTCATTGTTATTATATGTCTGTTCCTTCATGCACACATGAGAACACGTGCCTACATGTGCACACACACTCATACAAATGGACACACACACACAAACACACACTGATTACCTCAAAGCAATTTAGTACCACAGTTGCCAACTTTCACATGGTAAATAGGCACACCGACTTTCACAATAAGGCAAAAATCAAACTAATCCCATTTCAAACCAAGGCCAAAACAAGCCAGTCCCTAAGAACCCTACACTCTTTGTGACTAGATCCTTCCACTCCGCCCCAGCATGCAGTTTGGGATTGTGGTGGGCCCATTATGCACCCCTGACTCTCTCTCCCCACTTGCCCTTGCCTGCTGGGAGCCAATCAAAAAAGAAGCAGCAACAAGTGACAAGCCAAAAACTATCCCACAAGCAACTCACAAGCCAATTAAGCCAAAAACAAACCCAATTTCTGCAGTTTTTTCCATGAATTTGGCATGTCTGTTCACTACATGTACAAGCTCTTGCAGTTTAGTCCACACAGACAAATGATATTATCCTTCTGTGGGGCTTTCTAATTGGGGAGCCTCATTAGCTCCTTTTGTGTTATGTAAAGATTCTGATCATGTCACTGCAATCAATCAAGTTAAATGCATTTTACCAGTCCAGTTAAAGCTAAGTTACATTGTGCTATGTGAAAAAGTATTCCTCATTTCTGAATGTGCCATATTTGAAATTTCATTTAATGCACCTTAGTTCTTGTGCACTAAGAAAAAGTGATCTATCTTCTTTATTCTTGATTTTATATATTTTTATCATGTCCTTTTCTGTCACTCTTCATGTGAGAACTTTTCTATGCCCCTAATGATTGTCAGCCTTCTTTGAACCCAGTCTAATTCTACAATATTCTTTTTTTTCAGTTGGGGTGAACAGTCCTGCACACAGGATGCCAGAAGAGGGGCACCATTTATTTATATAGCAGCTAGAGCTGGTGAATTGTTTCCAACAAAAGTTTTCTGTCAGAAATTCCTGATTCAACAAAATCAAAATGTTTCAAGAAAATGAGTCAATTTTGCCAAAAACTTGAACAAAAAATCAGAACATTTTGATAAGGTTGAAGTACTTCATTGCAACTTTACTGTTTCAACTATATTGTATAAAATTGTCAAATAAAGTATTTTGAGCATGTCAAATGAATTTTTTTTCCAGACATTTTGACAGTTTATTCCAATTCAGGATGAAAGGAAATTTTGAAATGTTGGACATTCCCATGGAATGGAAATACTGAGTTTCAACCAGCTCTAATATTAGCATCATAATATTCTTGGAATTACTCTCCATTCCTTTTCTTATGTAGTCTAGCAATTGGTTTGGCTTTTTGACTACAACTGCAGGTTAGGCTGAGATCTTCACTGAGCTGTCCATATTGATGCCCTGATCCCTTTCCTGGATTAATATAGCAAAAGTAGAAAGCAGTAAAGATGGAGGAGTCCTTTACCCGTCCACCTCTATCCCCACCAAATGTGTACTACATTGCATTTATCAACAAAAAAAACTTCATTTGCCACCATGCTGTCCATTCACCTAACTTGGTTAGGTCTCTCTTAATTTCTTCAGTCCTCCTGGACTTGACCAACCTAAATAACTGGCTCATTCACAGATTTTTCTACCTGATGCCATTCCCTTTACAAATCTTTAATAATGAACGTTGCACCTACTACTTCTCTAGAGGCACCCTGCTGTTAGCCTTTTGCCATGCTGAAAATGATCTATTTCTCTACTCTTTGGTTCTTGTCTCTGCCAGTTTTTGATCCAATATACAGACAAATCATTGGGAGCTCTTTCAAAGGTATTGGATTAAGCCTTTAGTCCCCTAAATAAGAGTGACCTGGTTTTTCAGAGAGACAAAGCACCTGCAGAATCACCTGAAGACATAATACGAGACCACTTTTATTTAGGGACTAAATATGGATCTCGGGGTAAAATTTTCAAAGGTGCTTAAATCCCATTTTCAAGTGATTTAGACACCAAGTAACCTAAGTTTAACTATAAGTCATTCAGGGCTTTGGCTCCCTAAGTGAGTTTAGGTACTTTTGAAAATGTTATCTGAGGAGCTTAAAGGCTATATGGAAATTTTGTCAAAGTAAGCCAGATTGTGAATCTGTAGCACTCTAGCCTACTGCGCACTAAACAGCAGTGTGACCCTACTGTTTGTACATGGCAGGTGACACTCAGGTTTGAAAAATTTTGCTTCATTTACCAGGAAATCATTTTGGTAATCTCCACTTTGTCTCTTCATATCCACTTGTGATATTCAGTCCCTAAAACAGTCATCTTTATACTGCTATCGTGAATGTAAATTTCTGCTTTGAAAATGTGTACAGAACAGAAAACAATAACTTAACTTTTCTAACCAAGAACAACCACGATTTTGGAAGGAATATTTAAGATATGAAATTTCAGACTGTCAGGATTGCCTCCCCACTCTGAACTCTAGGGCACAGATGTGGGGACCCGCATGCAAAAAGAAATATCCCCCCCCCCAGCTTATTTTACCAGCTTGGGTTAAAATGTTTTTCCCCAGAACACAAATTCTTCTGTATCTGGACCTGGTACGCTGCCACCACCAAACTAGGTCTAGGGTAGTTTGGGAACCTTCTTTCCCTTTCCACTAACCCCCCAAACTTCTTCCTTCCCTGGAAAGCTTGAGAGAATAAAAAACCCAAACCTCGCCCGATCCTGCGAGACGTGCCCGATCCAAAACCAGGATCTTACACAATGGAAAACAAGCAGTCAGCTTCTTAAAAGAAAGATTTTAATAAAAGAAAAAAAGAAAGGAATAAATCTCTTATAACCATCAATAGAACAGCATCTACCATAATCAACACAAGGATTCAGAAACCAAACCTCTCCCCCGAGGCAACTTTCTCCCACTGTTGATATCTCTGCTAAAGCTTACAATATCAAGAAGCACACAGCCAACACTCACCACTGAGAACCCTCCAAGTGATAAAAAGAAGGTAAACTTACTGGCTACAGTACTTGATAGAATCTTATAGTTACAGTGAAAGACATAGCTGTGTTCATCCCATAGCCAAGGTGAACAGAGAGAGCCCCAGAGAGAAACTGAAACTTAAAATCCTTTGTCTCCTGAGGAATTTCTCATTGGTCAGTTGTCCACCTCTCATGTTACCTTTAGCTTAACCCCTCACAGGTAAACACTAATTCTAGGCTACTTCACACTTATGACACAGACAAACTATACGATAAATGCATTTTGCAACTGCTAAATATGCCAAGCACTTCCTTACTGACCACTTTCTTCTTTTCTTGAGTGTGTTATTTATTCATTGGTTTTCTTCTTATGAACCCAAAACCATCGTGTTTCACAGGTTACTTAAAAGTTACTTTATGTCATCTCAGAACACCGAAATCTCAACAATGGATGCTTTGTGGAGGGTTGGAGATGTTATTGGGTTTATATAAAGAATCTGTGGCTTTAATTTTTCGATATACCTAACTGGTTAAGCAAAGTTTTGAAAGCATTCCAAAATGTATTTTGGAATCTACACTAGAAGAGCTGCTTGATTTTTCATTTTATATAACTATGTGAAATAGATCCACACTTATATGTCTTATATTTTCATTTCGTTTAGAGGTCTCAAGACATTCATTTTGACTTCTAGCACACGTAACAGCGTCTCATAACAGGCACACTATGACATCTTGTGGCTGTTCAGCAAAGGAATTATAAACCAAGATTCTATGGGCCTAGTATTTTTGTCTTTACTATAGGCAAAACTTCAACTAACTTCACTGGGAATCTAGCCTAAGTGTAGATTGAAGGATTGACCTCTATATTGTTTGACGTTTTCCTATACATGGGGAATGCATTTTCCATATATGCCATCTTCTCTGGGAGGGACATTGTACTTAGTGAATGATGACTGAAAACGTCATTTGAAAACAAAATCTGAAAGACAATGCAGGGAGGCTGACCACCTCTTCATTGTTTATGGCTTTTGTCTTACAAAAGCTGGTAGCAGATTGTAAATATTAACAAGAGTTTCTAAAATGTAACCATTTAAATATGCACCATTGAGAATTAGAACATTATTATTTTAATAAAAACAAAATATTTACAAACACAATTCCAAAACAAAAAATAATCACTGACTGCCGCTGTTTTAATGTGGTTTAGATCAGACATCCACACCTCCATGTCTCCAAACATGTTGTTGTAAATCTGCTGGGCTTCTTTTGTCTAAAGCAGTAAGAGGGGATATTAAAGTTTAATTAAGAAATTTCTCCCCTTTCTGAATTCTTCTATATTTTTCACTCCTGTATTGCACTTGTCCAATTCCATGTCCACTCTTCATTTACTTTAACTAAACTGCTTAGGTGAACTGTTCTTAACTTTTTCCTCACTAAGATCCACCCTTTCCATTTAACAATATGGGAATGTCTAGATGATATGACCCCCTGACACCACTTCACAACCCCAGAGTGAGAACCCTTGACTTAAGGACTTATAAGGGATGCACCTAGTCAACTTATGTTTTGTTTTATTATCACTTTTATTTGGGGCAGTCATACATACCTGTGCAAAGCAGGTGCTGTTTGAGACCTGAAATTCAAAGAGGAATCTGACAATAAGTGGACAATTGTGAAGGATGAGTACAAAAGAATAGCACAAGTATGTAAAGACAAAATCAGAAAGGCTAAACTCAAAATGTGTTACACTTAGCATGGGATATAAAAGGCAATAAGAAGTTTTTTAAATACATCAGGACCACAAGAAAGACAAAGGAAAAATCTAGTTCCTCTACTTAGCAGGGAAAGAAAGCTAATAACTGATGACATCAAGATACACGAGATATTTAATGCCTGTTTTGCTTCAATCATCATTAAAAAGGTTAATGGAGACAACATACACAGCAAAATTTATATTAACACCAAAAAGGAAGGAACTCAAGCCAAAATAGAGAAAGAACAGATTAAATATATAAGATGCATTTGGGTCAACATGGCCTGCAGAAATTCATCCTAGAATACATAAGGAAGTAGCTGAAGCAATCTCAGAAATGTTAGCAATTATCTTCCAGAACTCTGGAAGACTCCTAAAGGATTAGAGACAGCCAAACATCTTTAAAAGGGGGGAACAAAGAAAATGAAGGGAATTATAGATCAGTCAGTCTAATTTTGATACCTGGAAAGATACTGGAACAATTATTAAACAATCAACTTGTAAGCACCTAGAGGATGTTGTAGAGGATAACAGGGTTATAAGGAATACCCAGCATGTATTTGTCAAGAACAATTCATGCCAAACAACCTAATTTCCTTCTCTGATAAGACTATCCCAGTGGATGCAGGAGGAGGGGAGGAGGAAGCAGTAGACAAGATAGCTTGATTTTTAGTAAGGCTTTTGACAGAGTCCAACTTAACATTCTCCTAGACAAACTAGAGAAATGTGATCTAGATGAAATTACTATAAGAGGATGCTAAACTGGTTGAAAGAGTCTACTCAAAAGAGTAGTTATCAATGGTTTGCTGTCAGTCTGAGAGGGTATATCCAGTGGAACCACAAAGGGGTCAGTCACTATTCCATATTTTCATTAACAATTGGATAATGGAGTGGAACGTATGCTTATAAAATTTCTGGATGATGCCACTTTGGGTGGGGTTACAAGCACTTTGGAGCATGATATTAGCATTCACCATGACCTTAACTTTTTGTAGAATTTGATCTGCATTCAACAACATGAAATTCAATAAATACCAGTCCAAAGTACTACAATAGTACAAGAAAGAAAATGAGAAATAACTGACTAGGTGATAGTTCTCCTGAAAAGGATCTGGGGGTTAAAGTGGATCACAAATTATGTAAAATTATCAGCATGAAATAGCAAAAAAGGCTAATCTCATTCTGGGGGTGTGTTAACAGAAGTGTCTTAGGAAGTAATTATTCTCTACTCAGCACAGAGTATTCTCTACTCTGCTCAGAAGTATTGTGTCTACTTCTGGGCACTATTCTTTAGGAAAGGTGTGGACAAAGTGGAGAAAGTCTACAGGTGAACAACGAAAATAATAAAAGGTTTAGAAAAACCTGATCTCTGAGGAAAGGTTAAAAAACTGGGCATGTTCAGTCTTGGGAAACAAAGACTGAGGGGAGACCTGTTAACAGTTCTCAGATATGTTAAGGACCGTTACAAAAGAGGACTCTTCTCTATGTCCACTGAGGCAGGACAAGAAGCAATGGGCTTAATCTACAGCAAAGAAGATCTAGGTTAGATATGAAGAAAAGCTTTCTCACTATAAGGGTAGTTAAGCTCTGAAATGGGCTTCCAAGGGATGTTGTGGAATCCCCATTACTGGAGGATTTTAAAAACAGATTTGACAAACACTTGTCAGGGATGGTCAAAGTTTATTTTGTCCTGCCTCAGCGTAGGGTCATGGACTTGATGACTTCTTGAGCGCCCTTCCACACCTTACATTTCAATGATTCCATACCCCAGTTGCAGAGGTTTAAATAAGATGTAGGGCAGAAGGTAGTGGAGAATCAGGCCTTAGTTTCACTTCTAATTGTAAGTAATGTCATATTTTTCATGGTTGCTAAGATACAGCAATGAGGTGGGGACTCTTGACTGGAGGAAGGCTCAGCAGTGTCAAAGATTAATAATGGAGTGACCAGATGTCCCAGTTTTATAGGGACAGTCCCGATATTCGGAGCTCCTTCTTTTAAAGGCTTCTACTCCCCCCCCCCCCCCCGCCACCCCTAGTCCCAATTTTTCCCACTTACTATCTGGTCACTCTACTCAACAATGAGATGGACTAGGGGTTGAAATAGCTATGTGAATGCAAGATCAGGTGGGAGAGGAGGGGGATTAGAAGCTTTTAGGTGTCCGGCTGTGTCTGCAGTACTGAACTGATAGAATTTAATAGAGTAGGGGGGTTGGAGACAGCAGGGCTGAGTGGAGATGTATTTCTATGCAACACTTGAATGTCTCCAGCTGGCCTCTACCAGCTGACTTATCTGGTAGCTGAATGAGTGTTAGGTGCCAGTGGGTGGGTAGGACGGTGAACTCCACTGAATCTTTTAGGCACCAGCTTTCACTATAGTTGTTGTAAATTATGTTGGAGCTCCAGACCTTTGACACTGAATCAAATCTTGTTCATGGTAATTAGTAAGAGATCATTTTCCAAGTTTTGCTAAAATAAAGATGGAGGGGAAATCAGTAACGCTCAGAGGGACTCATTAACGGCCAAGACTATCAGAGTGCCTATTGGAGAGTTTTAAACAGTTAAGTTCAGGCTTTAAAACTGTTGGCAGGAACAAACTCCCTGTGCTTATGAATAATCTCATTGTAAAAACAGCTCTTATGTTCCTTGAGCTATTCAGTAACATGAACAGCAATACCATCAAGTAGCAAATTAGCATGCCTTTACCATGGTGCTTTCATCTGGCAGTTAACTTACATTTATCAAAGCCCTGATTCTCTCACTGATGAACATGTAATACCTCTTACATTAATAGGGGGAAGTCCTATACATGTCTCTCCCCATTGGAATATAACTACAATTTTTGTTAATTATTTATTCGGTGCCTAAAATATGCTAGGGTGCTTTCTATTATCTTTCCAGAGCAGCTTAAATACATGGGGTAAGAGTCTGTGCTGCATCTCTAAACTTGCATCCCAGAAAAGTGGGGGTTAAGGTAACATTAGCCATCTCTGTGCCCTCCTAATCCTGGGCTTCTTCAGTGACTGGAAAGGTCCCTGGTGTAATTTGGACAGCCTTTCTAGATTATGGCCACCTCTCCAGGCTGCCCCTGGACCACAGCATGTTTGTCTTCTTCCTTGCCTATGCCGCACAGATTAGGCCCTTTTATGCCACTGCAGCCCTTTTATCAGGGTGAGGATTTCATCCATCATTCCTACAGTTTAAACATGGAGATGTGATGATAGACATGGAAAACAGAGATAGAGGATGAGTTACAAGGTGACAGAGATAGGAGGATGAGTTGTCCAGTTGCTTGAGTTTGTAATGTAAATTTTCTGGACTTGTTTCTGCAACCATGAATTCAGATGGAGGGTTGTCATTGACTTCCATGAGTCTGATCAGACTCCATATGAAGTAGGAGTGTGTAAGGGAGGCAAGGTTGTTGTAGATTATGAAAGGTGTGTGTTCTGTTTTGTTCTTCTAAGCTTTTTTATTTCAAGTGGTGTTACAATTAATGAGAAACTTTTAGAGGGGACAGACAGTTAATTGAGAGATTTGAAAACAGGGGTAGATGGTGCACTAAAAGGAAGAATAGAAGAAGCTATGAACGTGAGGAGATGGTGAGACAGCAGCGTAGTCAAAAAGAAAACTAGAAGAATCAGAGAGAGAGAGATGGGATTTGAGCTGCCTTGAGATGGATTGTCAAATCTTTTTTTATATTAATACTTTGAATATTTAGAACAGTCTATTTTCATTAGAGAAATCTATAGGTCCTATTGACTATTTCAAAATTAAATTAAAAGATAGGATTACAGAAAATATTAACATTCAGACATTACTTAGATTGACTTAGTAAAATAAATTCTCTATGGCAATGGAGCAAAGCTAAGAAAATTATTAATTTAAAAATATAATTGGAAACCCTATGTAACGCAGCTACTCTATCCTTAATATCTGACTAAAAGGGAAACATTGTTTTATTGAGGGCCAGTCAAGTACATCTGCAAGCAGCATTCTCCCCGTCCCTGTCATGTGCGTTCTGGTGTGTCCCACTTCAGTGCACTTCCATTTAAAACAGTATAAGGGTATCTACCAGTAGAACAAAGATTCTGCTAATTGAACAAAACAATTGAACACAGAAACATAATAGCCCCTGGCAAAAGCAAGTACAAATAAATCTGGAGAAGATGGTCCAGATTCTGAGCTCCTTTACATTGCTGTAAGTCCAAAGCAGCACTGTTAAAACAAAGCTACTCTGGATTTACACTGGTGTAACAGATCAATACCTGGTCCTAAAAGGCTACTACAGATCCTTATTGCCCACCTAAATAAGCTCAAACCTTCAAAAAAGCAAAGACTCAAATACATTTTATGGGACTAATGTCCACTCTCCGACCAAATGAATCTGTTAAGATAAAAAGAAAAATAACCAACTGCAGAGGGAACTCCACAAAGGCCAGGATCTGAACACACTGAGTACTTCAGACCCTGAGCTGAACTTTGTGGCTAATGAGTAATCTATGTTTCAACAGAACTAAAATGATTACAAAAGTACAAGTATTGTAGTCAATGGAGCTAAATTACATCAGCTGAGAATCGGTCCACATTATATGTGGTTACATTGTTCACAAAGAGTGTTACATGTAACATGCCATCCATACCTCAGGAACAAGCAATGCTCTACATTCACCAATCCCACTCCTTAAACTCCTATGGTGAAATCCTGGTCCCATTGACTTCAATAGAAATTTTGACATTGACTTCAGTGAGGCTCAGATTTCATTCCAGGCATAGAAAGATCTGAGCTAGTTTCTTTCGGTCCTTTTAGGAATGCCATTAATGAGGCCTTACCTGAAATTTGTGCAATCTGCCTTCCCTCCTTACACCTGTGGGTAGCCTTTTGCTAGTGCCCATTTGGCATTTTGCCAGGTCCTGGACTGTGTGGTGAGTAGCGGTGATGGCATTTGAGTTGTGATCTTTTCTGCAATCTCATGTCACATTGCTTTTTTCCCCAAATGTGTATTTGGCCATTAAAATGCTTTTTTAAAACACAGAGAATGCCAATTAAATCTATGATTCTATGCTCTAGATGGTGCTGGTCCTGCTTTGAGCAGGAATTGGACTAGATGCTCTTCCAACCCTAGTATTCCATGAAAAAAATTCTCATCAGCACCTCTAAAGGTGGATCTTCATCTTAGAGGTTCTGAGGTGCCTTGTGCAGCTTACCAGCCTCTTGAGTAGAGCTGTGCATGCCATTACAGCTCACTGGTTTGTTGGAGACTCGCATATTTATTGAAATCAGGTAGCATCTAATATGTTCAACCATGCTGGGCTTTTAAAAATAAATATTAATGTAATTCATCAACCTTCAATATTTGTTTAGCAAGTAGCTGCTGAATATTTAACCTGTTTGAATTTTGATTACAATCAACAAACCATTGCATCAAAATAAGAGCATGATGAATACCATCTATGGTGTACAAAATCAGGACATGAAGAATCTTCTGTTAAATGGCATTGAAGGAAATTATTACAATTGCAAAGCAGATATTCCTACATACAATGTGCAGCACACTATCAATTGCTCACTTTATCCTGCTATTTTAGGAAACTCTAGAATTTATTGATTCAAAAAGAGAAAAAAAGAGATAACGTATGTTGTAATATCTGAACTAAAAAAATAATGTATCCTTTGTTGAAGGTACAACGGTAACCTTAAGAGTGGAAGCTTAGGTTCTTATAGGGTTAGGTGATAACTGAGTCATGGTTTTGTGAACGCCAGTGGTGCCTAAGTAAGTTCCCCTTAATCTAGCCTTTGTGTTATAATGTGTTATAGCCTTTGACTATAATGCTGCAACAACAGTGAATTTTTGCATCCAATATTACATTATATTAGGCTTCCATGGTACCATTGCAATGATCCTTATCATCCCTGTTACAAAGGCAAAATCTATGAAAAGGCAAAAAATGTACAATTCTTAGTATTTAATCTGTAATTGTGAAAATACACCATGGTGAAAAGAGACTTACGACAAATGTTCTTTTGGTTAATGATTAATGCTAAGTGAAGTGACAAGTGTTGAGAAGAACACATCCAAGACCAGAGGTCTCAAACATGTGGCCCGCCAAGCCCTTCCCTGCGGCCCATGAAGCTCCCCTCGCCCCCACACCCCGCAGCCTCCTCGCCCATCCCATACATTGCGAGTGCCTCCCTCCAGGCACTACTCCCTAAGGCTCCTGTTGGCCGGGAACAGGGAACCGTGGCCAATGGCAGCTTCGTGGGAGTTACCTGGAGGAAGCAAGAGCAGCACATGCAGGGAACCCTGAGGCCTCTCTGCCCCCTCCCCCACAGTTGCAGAGACTGGTTGCAGCAGTTTCCTGGGGTGGAGCCTCTAGGTAAGCAGCACCAGGCTAGAGCTCGTACCCTGAACCCCTCCTGCACCCCAGCTCTCTGTTCTGAGCCCCCTGCCACACCCCAACTCCATACTGTGAGCCCCCTGCCACATCCTGCACCCCAACTCCCTGCCCTGATGACCCGCTGCATCCTGCATTCTTTCTGCACCCCTTGGGGGCAGGGAAGGGCAGCAATGGGGTGGGGACTTCGGGGAAGGAGTTGAAATGGGGCAGGGAAGGCACGGGAAAAGGCGGGGCAGGGGTGGAGCTTCATGGAAGGGGTGGAGTGAGGGCGGGGTCAGGGGCAGTGAGGGGGCGGGTGTCAGTGATGTGGCCCTCGGGCCAGTGCACTAGTCCTCATGCGGCCCTCATGGTCATTTGACTTTGAGACCCCTGCCCAAAACCATAGCTTCTTGGGTAAGGCTATTCAATTTAATTAACACAGACATTCAGATGTGCCCTAAATCACTCTATAAAGGGCTATACTGCTTTGTTGGGTGCACATAATTCATTTGGATCTCTGAATTTCTATTCACAATGTTCAGTTTAAAAAAGTACAATATAAGAACCAAATCCTGTGATATGCAGAATTTCTGATATGAAACATCATAGCCCCATCTTGTGGAAATCTTTGGAATATGCTAGTGTTTTAGTAAAGAAATGCATTGCTAAACATCAGCCCAGCTATCCCAGAGATGAAGCTATTAACTGGATTCCCCTGCCCACCCTCCCCGCTTTCCACACTGGCTGATCCACTGCCATTTTATATTTCTAGGGCCTCCCAAAGTATGGGGAGGCTCTGAGTCTACATGATTCAAAGCTGAACCCATTTATCTGAATCATTCAGATATAATGGACCTAAGTCCATTGTAGCTGGGCTGGTGCAAATCCATTGAACTTCAAGTTCAGCTTTTTGCCACTAAGACTAATGAACCCAAGCCTGAATCTGAAGCCGAGCTGGTTTGAGGTGTTACTAAAATTGCTTTCTGTTAGAATCATATTGGTTTTTCTCCCTATTCATGCACTTTCAGTCTAAAATATTTCTTGTTTTTCCCTTATCCTGAAATAAAAGTGATAGGGATGGAAGCAACAGGGGTGGAATCCTGGCTTCATTAAAGTCAGTAGTAAGATTCTCATTGACTTTAATGAGGCCAGGATTTCACCCATGTATAAAATCTTGAGATCTAAAACTTCCTCAGGAGACCCTTTTGCAGGTTGGATGCAAAGGAGGAAAAGATGAGATTTATATTAAAGTCAGAGTTTAAGACCAGAAGGCACCACCAGATCACCTCACTACCTCCTGTACATCATAGGCCACCAATACTACTCATACAATAAAACAAACAACCTACATTAGTTCAAAGTATTACAACACAGAGATCAAACAATGATGTCATGGGCAGAAGAACAACTGAGGTGCATCGATGTCAAGGCCTACAGTGGCAGGGATTTCCTTGAAGGAGATATGCCCATTTACCCTGGTTAGCAACTTGCACCCATCCTCTAGAGGAAAGGGGAAAAAAAACAATGTCACTGAAACAAGGTCCACTCATTCAGGCTTCAGCAGACCAATGGGGAAAAAAAAGTCAGCTGTTGTATGCACTCTGCAAAAAAAGTGCCACTAAGCAAACAAGTAGTCACATTTCACACTAGCTGTACTTTTCTGGTAGTCTTAAAATACAGCTCTTTTACAATTCATTGCAATAATACAAATTAAAGGTGACAAAGGTGAAAAAAGAGATTGCACCTGAACACATGGTACAGCTGCTGGTGAGGTACCCTGCTCAGTGTTACTGAGGAAGATTTATAGATCACATTCAATAAGGAGAAAAATTCTGAAGGGTCTGAATCTGGGTTCAGTTTAGTTAAGTGTCGGAGACCCTTAACTAACTGTGTTTCCAAAACATCTTGAGACTGCAAATCTGGGCTGGAGCTCTCACAAAACAGACTTAACTCAGAGTCATTCCTACCATTTGACCTTCACATCACAGGCTGAAGCCATCACTGAAAGTTATTCAGAGATTTCAGAACCTCCAAAAACTGACTCTGAACTAAACAAAGGGTCAGTGCTAGGAAATAGGTTGCTAATCCTTTGTTATAGTTATGTTATTATTCTAATACTTCATTAGAACAGAATTTTACACAGTGCTTTCCATAAACCAGATATATTTAGAATGGACTACAATCTAAAGTAGTTACAATGACAAATATATTTATTCATTATAATTCTCCAACTCTTCATATAGTATATTTCTCAGATAAGTTTGTGCCATTCACATTCCCAGTACTAAAAGTTATGGTAGAAAAGAGGGGACTATATACATGAGCAGCCACCAGGGTTATTTATAAAACATCAGGAGTTAAGGCTCTATAGCTTATGAAAGGGAATATAGAGAGTGAATTCAGCCCTCCACTGTGACCCCTTTATGCCATATCAAAAAGATGCGTGAGAAGCATAAGAGGTCTCTAATAGTGCAGATGCCGTGGAAGATTGCTGTAAGAGAATCAAGAAGATCCAAAAAGTTGGCTTATAGACATCTTAATTCCCATTTACCCCTGGTGGCTTCCCACAGCAGATGATTCTTAGGGTACATTCATACTTTGAGTGGTGGAGTGTAAATTCCCAGCACAAGGAGATGTACCCATGCTAGACTGAGCATAGGCTCTGTGCATGAGCAGCAGGAGGGACTAGCTGCCCCAAATACATACACATACCCATCTGTAACAGTAGGCAGATAGTCAGGGAGGTCAGCTCCTCCTGCTGCTCGTACCACTGTAGCTACATTTTAATTTTAGCATGCTAGCTTGATCAGAGCTAGCACAGGTATGTCTCTTCTAGTGGAATTACACCTCCAGCTGAAAGTGTACAAATCCCTCAGGGAACGTCTATACTTCCTGCTGGATTGGCGGGTAGCATTCAATGTATCAGCGATCGATTTATTGCATCTCATCTAGACGTGATAAATCAATCCCCAAACATGCTCCCTGTCAACTCCAGAATTCCATCTCCGCAAGAAGAGGAAGCGGAGTTGACAGGAGAGCGGCAGCAGTCAACTTGCCACCTTGAGGACAGCCAGGTAAGTCTATCTAAGATACTTCGACTTCAGCTATGGTATTTGCATAGCTGAAGTAGTGTATCTTAGGTCCACCCCCTCTCCCAGTGCAAACCAGGCCTCCGGTTACATCTACATTTGGACCTGGGGGCATGACCCCCCAGCTCATGTAGACCTGCATGGTAGCTTTCATTGAGCTAGCATGCTAAAAATAGTAGCATTGCATGGTAGCATGGGCAGCAGCAAGAGTTGGCACGGGCTAGTCATCCTAAGAACCCACAGGGTGCAGGCACGTTTGAACTTAGGGCAGCAAGTCTGTGTCATTGCTTGCCACTGCCATGGCATGCTACCACGGCTACTCTGCTATTTTTAGCATGCCAGTTTGATGAGAAGTAGCACAAGTATGTGGTTGCCAGCCTTCAGCATATTCCTGTCACCGGACATCCCCTTCCCCCCCCCCATCCCACTGGTGTCTATGTGTTTCACTTTACTACCCCAAAATTTCTTGAGAGGGCAGTGCCTTTTTACATGGCTGGCCTCTCAGCACCCAAAACCGACCCTTGCCCTTGCCTTGTCTGCAGGCTATGCTTTGAGCTTCGCCCTCCTCGGCCCCACTCCCGATCTAGCCTTCTCCTTACAGTTCATATAAGGACATACCCTCCTTATATGTCCTATACGGAAACAAACAGAACATACCCCTCCCTTCCCTGTTCTCTCCACAGGTTGTGCTCACTTGGGCTTTCATGTTTTCCCTCCTTCCAAGTAAAGCTTCTCATCCGCATATGCATACGGTACTCCCTTCTTAGGTGTCTCTCCACCTGCCATGGTAACATTCCCTTGCCAGGCTTCTAGCCTCCTGTCCCTACTGCCTCCTTTCCAGTCTCTCAATCTCTGTCGCTTCTGCAATTTCTTCCCACATGAGTTTAAATAAATACAGCTGTTGTTCAGCCAGCTGTGTCGAATAGTTTTTCAGGTACAAAGGTGCCTCCCACTGATTCTCCAGCACCTGGCTCAGTAGGATCTGGAGCCATCTCTGCTATTTGTCATTCCCATTCTGCAGAGACAGTGACTCTGGGGTCCAGCCTGGGAGGGTATAAGTGCCTTCTGCAAAAAAGGCTTCCACATATTGTGGCTGCATTATATTTTTTTCTTCCATACAGGCTTTGACACTCCCCTTTTATCGGGGGCAACGACCTTACAGTCCTTCACAATCTCTTACACTCCTCTTTTTTCAAAGCAACCATCATGACTTTCACCCACCACTTCTGTCAGGGGTGACCATCACGCTCGCATTGTCCACCATGTTGTCCCGGGGTGCTCTATTCACCACTGCAGTGACTCCTTTCGCCACATCTACTGATTAGCTCTGCCAGCCCAATGCTCCTTCCTGCAGTTGCACTCTGTCACTCTCTTTTCATTGCTCTACTAGGACTCAACTGCACCTGCTCTATGCCATCACCCTCCAGCTAGGACATTGTAGTCCTCCCCTTCTGAGACATCAGTGTCTCTCAAGACCCATTGCCCCAGTCAGTCTTTCCTTTCACTGCCCCTTAATAGCAACACTATCCAATGGCAGGTAAAGGCATCCAGGCGTCCACCCCAGGGACCCTACAACAAGAAGTCAAGGTCTGCATAGTCCTGAACCTTACTGCTGTATACCTGAGATACTTTCTACCTTGCTGTCTCACTCTGAGGGTGACTGTAGTCTCCCTCCCTGCAGCCCTTTTCTATTCTCAGCTACTGGGCTTTATACAAGTCACTCCTGTTTCTGTGCAGCTGAGCTTCCTTTTTAAATAACCAGCATTACTCCCTGATTTCTCCTCCAGATTCATCCTAGGCAATTAGTTGTCCCACCTTGCCACCTCAACCCCTTCAGGTCTTGTGTGGGGTGATACCCCATCACAGTGGCCCAGCCACAATAATTGTGGGGGGCGGGCATTGTGTGGCATCTATGGCTCAGATTGCCTTAATCAGACCCTAACTGACCATGTTGGAATAGCATCTGATCCAGCAACCCTTGCTTCTGAGAGTATTCCCACTGAAGCCAGGTGAACAGGACAATTATGGAATTAATGTGGTTTTGGTGCAATATTAAAATTTCCTAATTTTCCCACTAAGTGGTTCAAAACCTCTCAGTGAATCAGAGTGTTAGTCTTAGGAGCCCCTCTGTATTGTAATTATGACTAACTAGTTCTGATGATGATGAAGCTAATAAAGCAGAAGTACTTTCCATTAGAGAAGAGTTGTCACTGGTGAAAATTAAATATGTTCATTGATCCACTCTCAAAAGGATTACGTGCCAGAAGCATGTATTCATTTCAGAGACTAGAAAAACACCACACGAATCACTACTTTAGGCTTTGAGCATTCTAGTGATCCCATTTCTGTCTTTCCTTTGTTATTTTAGACGATACACCACTACATAAGAACATTGAACATGATATCATCTGTTGTGTGGGTTTGGCTTTTTATTCCTGTCTATAATGTCAAGCTACAGACTTTATGATGATAAGCAGATGACAGCGAAACAGCCTATGAATTATAACTCTATCAAATATAAACATCTAGTGCCTGCAATTAAAAGCACTATGCTTTATGTACCCAAGTATTTTTTCCTGCTTTTTGTGTTTAAATTTGCCAGCCATTTTATGTGAAAACATCAAATGGCAGCATCAAATTCATACCTGGCCTTCAGAAAATAAACAGATAAGAAACTGGGCAACTATTTTGCATCAGAAAAGTTTAACAACATGAAATGTAGCTGCTGCAAAATCAAAATTTTCAGTGGAAAATCTTCAGTTTTCCATTAGGAAAAACCAAAATGAGATATTTCTTCCAAGTTTGTTCAATATAAACTGAAATATTTTATTTTAGTGAAATTTCCCATAATGTTTCATTTCTAATCAGTTCAAAAACATCAAACTGCATTTTCTTAGCACAGTGCCTTACGGGTGTTGTAGTTCAGGCCCCCATTAGCTCTCATGGGCTGAGCTCCACTGACATACCACACAGCTCTGCATTGCATTGTGGGTGAAATATGATGGCCTCCATGGAGCCCAGCCCATAGGAGACAATGTGCACTTGGACGATGACTACCATAAAGCAATCCAAAATGCAGTTCAACAATGATCTGCTAAAATTTCAATTTCAGGAATATCAAAATTCCTCATTTTCATCAAAAATATCAAAATAAAATGTTTAACTATTTCAAAATAAATTGTTTTCAGAATTTTCATTCTGTACAAAATTTAAGTTTCAACTTTTCATCCTGTTATGGGATGAAAATAAATGTAGCAGTGTCAAAATGTCCCTGAGGATGGAAACTCATCTCTAATTAATATTTTTTTCGGGCTGTTCCTTTTCATACCTGCTAGCTAATCTGCAAGGAGCCATATGAGATCTTACAGCGATTGGCTGGGAAAATCCAGCTCTTCTACTGGAGCTGTCCCTTATTTGGACAATAATTATATTTGTTTTGCAATAGCTACTTAGAGCTCCAGCACTGAACCAGGACTTCACTGCACATGCACATCAAAAAGGCAGCCTTGTCCCCAACGAGCTTCTACTCTGCATAAAAGAGATGAGATAATAGTTGGATACAACAGACAGGGAGAGCACAAAGTAAGAATGAAATAATACTCGCCAGCATGATAGGCAGTGGTATCAGCACAGCAGCTGCCTATCCATTGCCTCAGAAGCCCAATCAAGGGCTTGCAGTCCAGGTGTCAGAAAGAACACAACAAATAAACAAGGCAGAGTGGCTAGGAGGATAATGTAACAGAATGAACAGCATGAACAAAGACTAGCATAAAAATTGGCATCTTAGCTTGCCACTTGCCTAACCATAGCTAGATGGTTAAGTTGATGAATCTAGATTCCCATTCCATCTTGAGAGCAGCTGCACTAGTTTTGTCAGAAAGCCAGAGAGACTGTAGTATGCCCTGCACATCCCAAGAAACCCACATTGATTTATTTTTGGGATCTGATCACCGTATCATTCAAATGAGCCTCTTTGGCACAGGTTTTGTCTTGCAATGGGGATCTGATACAAAAGCATAGCTTCCTTCTTTGGATCAAGTCCCATAAGCATGTGTTATTACTATATTCCATTTCCCTGCTTTCTGCCTTTCATTTACATTCGGCTTACTATTTTTATCATTAAATACGCTACCAGTGTCTGGTACCAGCCTATGAAGTGAAGTGAAGACACTTCTGAGTCATAAAAATACCACATCATAAAAAATTCCTTTTGTGTTGTTCTCTGGCAGGTTAGACCATGACAATGTGAATAATCAACTGTTTCAAAACTCAGAATGAGAGATTTATCTTCTATTCCCAAAGCTACTGGGTTAATGTTAACTATAGGAAAATGGGTAAATAATTTTGTCAGATAAGGTGGTCTAATATTTTATACTAATGCATTTATAAAATTGCATATGCAATTCTTCTACTGAAGCTTCTATTTATTACACTTCTCAGGCTTTGTAAATTGTTCCATGCCACAAATAATATATCTGGAACACGGCAGAAAATGTCTTCTGTGTAGGTCAGTCTGATAGCCAGCTGACCTAGTGGTCAGGCAGGGGCTTCATAGTTCTTTCCTTCCTAGCCATTCTAGAGGGAGCCATGGCAGGGTCATATGCAGTGGGCCTCAGTCCCTGTCCCTTCCACTCCCGTTAGGGTTCTGTTATGGCAAAGAGGCAGAGTACGAGGGCCCACCCACTCCACTGGGTTCCAATTTGGGATCATGAAGGAGTGTTAGAGTGTCTAAACCACTCTTTGGTCCACCCCAAGCTATACTACCCATCTATCACTTCCTACCAGGCTGTGGCTCTTCTCTCTGAGGTGTGGTCACTGATATGGGAGCATTCGCTTAGTCTGCCCGTGGGACAGTATCCCATTCTTCACAGTCTCTTGTGAATTTCCAGATCCCAAAGAGGGCAGGTGGGGGGAATCTGCACCACCACTTCCAGAGTATCCTTAACAATGCTGTAGTCACTCCTCTCACAGTTCCAGACATCCGCCTCACTTGCTAGTGCAGCATGTAGCTCCCTCCCTCACACACACCCTTCCCCTGTTATCGGTGCCCATTTACTATAACCCTCTACCCTGCAACTGCTGAGGGGAAGGGCATCCTTACTCCTCTAACTGCTCTATACCTTCCCCTCATTTAGCATGGGGTCTGTACATTTATCACATACTGATCTAACCCTTCTGCCAGGCCGAGTTGATAGCGGCAAGGGCTGGTTTCAGTTCATAGGGGTTCCCTCTCAACAACGCAATGCAAAACTGGCTAGAGCCCCACCCAGTGACCTGGGAAAATCCTACTCACACCCCTGGGTGCCTCAAAGAGTCAATACTTCCCCTCTTGCAAGCATAGATCGGTGTATCAGAAAATCTTTAATAACATGAGGTAAATGACATCAGCATTAAATTGAGAAAACACCACAACTAGGGTTCATAACCCAACCCAGCAAAACCCACCCTAGCAAATTGGGCCGTGCCCTTTCCCTTTGGTTTGTGAGTCCAGCAACCCAAAAATCACCCAAAGCCCCAAAGCCTCTGTCCTTGGTCAGTGCAGAGTTCAAAAGTTCATCTGCAGAGTTTTACCTCCCAGCCCAGTGGAAATGGGGGGAGCAGGTTAAGAGGCACCTTACGTGGTCTGAGGCCAACTGCCCCGCCTCTCTGTGGGGTTCTGCTGCAGCCCTCATTGCGAGCTGCTCCACCAGCCATCCCACAAGCCGCTTCACTCACTGCTCTGCTCCACCAGCCATCTCACGAACTGCTCCACTCTGCCAGCCATTTTGCCAGCTGCTCTGCTCCACCAGTTGCTCAGCAATATATCTTCAGGTCCCACTACTTAACACAATGCTCAGTGATTTCTCAAGATCGACTCTACACGCGACTATAGATATGAGTGCATGTTTCATGGCTAAGCTGTGGGACAGATGGACGAGTGGCAATCAAGGAAAGTCAATATTTTTGTAGTTGCAAAATTAAAACAGAATATAAAATTGTAATCTTGTGGCCCAATTTGTTGCTATCGAGACAAGTTGTTAGTAACTTAAATTTCAATAGTATTTCAACATCCCATTTAAATTATTACTAGAACAATTTACATCTAATCCCTTGGCAATGCTTTTTCAAAGATATCATCAATGATGCCGAAGTCTGGATGGTATCCTGTTGCAAAAGCTGTGCTGAACTAGAAGGTTGCTTCTTCTTGATGCTGTATTGGTGGTTCCTGTCTATCACTGAGGTTTATGTGCTTGGATGAATTGTCAAGTTGGTATCTCAGGTCAGAAAGATTCATACTCTTCTTCCATAGTTTCACTGAATGTAGAAGATACAACAGAGCTTGCCTGGGTTCATATACTGCTTGTTGTCACCACTTCTTCACAGGATGGTCTTGAAAGACATTTCAGCTCATAAATATATAATCTGCTACCACATATGGAGCAGAGTTAAATATGTTTTTTCCACTTTGTGGTTATATTATATATATTTATGATGAGAAATGCTGAGAGTATCTTTAAAGCCCGATTCTTAAATATTTCTTTTATTCAGATTGTTTTCTGAGCTATCCTTTTGATTCTATAAGGTTTTAATAAAAGTTGAAATTCTATTTCAAATGACCCCAAACATTCATATATTCTACATTCAAATATTTCAGCTTTAAAATAATATTTTTAAATTTAAGTGATATTTTAAAAGAGTCTTTAAACTCAAATTGTCCTTAAAAGTGGCATTGTGTCTTCTTAATACTCCTTGGACAGATGTTTGTCTTTTTGAGTTTGGTAACTTTTCTTAAACATTGCAAAATAAATAATTAATTTCCCAACTAATATAAATATTTTCTATTTTATGGCTTCTTATAGTAGTAACAGTTGCAGCAATGTCCTTTGATTCCATACTGCTATATAAAACATCTCCCTGTTCACATAGCAGTGGTCTCAGGAGGTTACTCCATTAGATGTTTGCATTTAAATACAAAACATTTGCAAAGGAACATCACAAAAGGAGCAAATATCATTTTAAATATTTAAGGAGTGAATAGAGGTTTTCACTTTTAAGTGGAAATATGAAGTAACAAGTAACAAAAACATTTCCCAACTAGATTAGTTTTCCTTAAAGATAAATGAATGAAAACTATAGTCCCTATAAAAATCATTTTCTATTTCTATAATTATTTCTGTGGGTTTAAAACTGAGGTTTTTCCTCTGTGAACAGAGGAAGAAATGATCAGAGGCTCCTTGTCTAGGTTTTGTGGTATTGATAAACCAGGTGATTTATATCACTTCGCTTTGAAATTCTTAACAAGGGGGAGGTGTCTGACTCTTTGAGAAGAGAGTCCTGTTAGTTATTTGTTAGAATCTATAATAGCTTCACACACAATTCACAATTCCAGATTATTACCAAATGCACTATACAACACAAAATTCACAGTAACTAATATCTCTTTCTAAAATCAATAAAATAAAAATAATATATTGAATATTAAAGCAAAATAGAAGTTATAAAGGTGCATTCCAGAGTCAGTACAATTGGCCATGGCAGTGTTAATGTACAGATTTGTGGCCAAGGAGAAGGTATTCTATTTGAAGATTTTTTTATACCTGTAACTTATTGGGGAAAAAGCAAAGATTTCCTAGGACTATATTTTATTAGCCTGAACATTTCATTAAATAAAATCAGCAAACAAAACATAAGCATGCAAGCTATTATTCTCCAAGCACCATGTGTGTGTGTGCAAATAATTATAAATTTCTAAAATTCTGTAATGGCTAAAGTATATTTTAAACCTACTTTACCACAATTGAACAGCACTTAGAGAGGGAAAACTTATGGGATAAAACATAGAACTCATGCAAAGCACAGCCTCAGCTAGGTAGGGCTGATGGAACCCTCACTGTGCCCTAAGCAATGTTTAATGGTGTGGGAAGGTTTCAGATGAGGTGTTTTCAAGAGGATGAATACTTGACTTTGAAGGATAAGAACATGGGGAGCAAGATTTTCTTTGCTTTGGTTTATAATAAAATGATCAATGCCTTTCATCCCCACTCCACCCCACCTGACCCCACCCTACTCCACTCCACCCCATCCGATTACCTTTCATGATCCATTTGGGGGTGCAGTGGTGGTATGATTCCCCGCTGAGAAAAATTGCCTTAAACTATCCATTCACCCATCATAATAAATAATCAACATGTTGGGACTACTTATTCTCTACAGCTAAAGCACAATTTCTCAGAGAAAAACAGTCATTTCTCATTTGATGTATATTCACCACCACTGAGTACCAACCACTTTTTAGAAGTATATGGATAGATACTGGGACTGGTTCTCCTCTCACTCTGGTTTACAACTGTGAAATTCTATTTTCTAAGGTGGGGTTATGTCTAATTTACAGCACTGTACATGAGAGGAGTATCAGGTCCAATATTTGTGGCTTTAAAGTGTGATTCTACTCAGCAAAGTAACTTTTTAAAAGTGGTCATTTGTTAATGAATAGCCTTATTCCCTTGATATAGTTGGAGTTCTAACTACTGCCCTTAGTGACAAAAATAAAGCTTTTCTACTACTTACTCCCTTTTGCCACTGTAGAGCTGCCAGAGCAATGGGAAAGTGAGATGGACTCCATTCAGGTTCACGAATTAATAGAATATTAACTAAGGTCCAGTTGTAAAGCCAAATTATGTCCTTATTTACACCTGTGTAACCTTATTGAAGACAATGGGATTTACAGGTATATACTACTAGACATCAGAGTTTGAAAATATTGGAATTGCACGGGTGTAACTGAAGGGCAAATTTGTCCTGCAGTGTATTTGTTACTGGAGATGCTTTATTTACCAAGGAAAACAACCAGCTTGACTTTTACAGACCAAGTTGCTTTTGCAGACCCAGCAGTTAAGAACAAGACTTTTTTCCCCCTTGTACACTGATCACACATGATGTGGAAATATACAAGCAATAAACAAAGACGACCCATGCCATGTTTATCATCCCACTTTTTAAAGTTAACACAATTAAAATTAAACTAGATACAATCATTTTGTTGTTATTTGATGCATGTGTCCACTTTGTGTGAAATTCCTCGGTCAGAATTCTAAGTGGAATAGCATGAGTGCACTATTCATCTAGTTATCACTAGTTTTCTTTGCTGAGCATTTTGCATGCTTGCCTGATCAGAAGTCCCTTTCACTATGGTGCTGGGAGACATTAATGTCTACACAGATGTTCTTATGTCTACCATGACAATCATTGAAATGTTTCACGAGTTTTTTTGGTTTAATGCATTAACCAGTCATAATCTGATAATTGTTTTGGGGTTGGGATTTTAGACAATTTAATTTTACTGTTGACATTAAGTGGCTGGAAGGACATTTGGACTTAGACTGAAAGATCATAAAGAGGTCCTGAAAGTCCAAGGACTCTGTTTTTCTGATGGAGGATATGAGTCACCTGCATTGACTTCAATTCCTTAGAAATGTATCCTGCAGTGGAAAAACCAGATGCTTAAAGAAATAGATGTAAATCATGCCATGATGTTCCCTTACACTTTTACTACACTGGTGTTCATAGTGGAAGGATATGGTGCATAGAATTGCACCAAAACTATTTTTAAAAATAAATTGCAAAAAAAAGAAAGTCTTAGGAACATTATCATTAGAATAATAATTAATGTCAGGGAGTATCTGTCTGTGGGTCATTGGTGCATTTCTCTGGTGATTGAAAACAAATGTCTTGAAACATGCCTTGTGCACCAGTGGCACAGGTATGCAATCCTAGTTTTGACTTATTGTATAAGGTATAATTAAGGAATTAATTTATGTCTAGGCTTGGATGTTCCTAGAAACGTCTAAGCTAGTACTAGGAATATTTCTAAACATACACACAGAGCAACTAGACAGGTTTTGATATGCCATCTAATTTACATATTTCTTTGTATTAGCTAAATTCATGCTTCTGCTCCATGTGCATTTTCCTCTAGATGTCAGTATTTTACAAATTTAAAGTTGGGAACAATCATGTAATTACTTCTATGTAGCCATCTTCCTCTTCAACCATTTTCCACTTGTCATTAAAAATCACAAAATAACATAAGAAAACCAGTTCTTTTTGTTGCATTTATTTAATGGAAAGTATGTTCAAATACAATTGTGAATGCCTGCAAAAATGAATAAGAGTATTCATTTCACCCACAGTTAGTGCCTTTTATATAACATTTTCTTACTATTTTTGAAATGATGGGGTGGTTCCAACATAAGAGACACTGAAAAGAAGGAGAGTCCCCATAATGCTGTCCCTTTTTAGACCATTTCATTAATGTTTATCTCCTTCAGAATAATCTTGTTGACTTCAGTATTAGGGATTAGACTGCTCCAATCTTACAAGGATATTGTTGCAACAGCACATTACTGCCTGGGTTCTTTCAAGCACACAATAATTAAAGGAAGAAAAACAGGTCTAATAATTCAGTTTAGTATTGTTACAGCACAGTTCAATTATTGTATTCAGTTTTATACATATCCAAATATTTAGGTGGTACAAAGATTCACTTTGATCTTCAAAGACCTGTGTGGTGATAATAAGGTTTCTAAAACAATAAAAATACATTTAATAAAAAGAGCCCACATTTCTCATGAGTTGAGAGGAAGTAAATGAAAGAAATAGATTCAGGACAACTGGAGTTTTACAAATATTATTGATTATACCAAATAATTAGTAACATAGCTAGAAAACACACAGGAAAGGTACATTCAAAATAATTATTGTTTTATTAACTCTCCAATATCACTCTGAGAATCTGTGTTCCTACAAATTAAACACTAAATTATATATTTATCCAGATACTCTACCTAATTGACAACCTAAAACAACCTAGCTCAAGTGTAAGTCCTTGAATTCAGGACTACAGCTATCTGAAAAATAAAGAAATCTAAAATTTAAAATTCAAAATTTTCTGAATTTAAAAAGGTACACATTATTTGTTAAAAAAAATCACAAAATGTGTTCCCATTTTATGAACAGTTTCATTCAGATTATTATAATTACTAATTATCCCTAGACTCCTGCACTTAGCAGAAGGATATAGTAACAGAAAGGAAAAATTCAATTCCCGGATTAAAGCCTGAATGATTTATCTAATTAGCCAAATGCTAATTTACTAAGGCTTTCTTCCCAGATTTTCAATTGTTGTAACTACTCCCATATCCTCAAACAAACACAAGTGATACTAAGAGAGATTATAATAAACCAGTCTGAGTATCCTTTGAACATCCAGCTGGTTATTATAACACCATTCTTTTACACTATATCAGGGTGTTGATACTATTTTGCCTTAAAAACATAGTACTGCTTAACAGCTCGGTGAACAATATTAATTGCCACATTGGAAATACCTGGAAAATCCTGGGCCTACTGAAGGCAACAGAGTTTTGACACTGACTTCAGTGGGGCCAGAATTTTATCTCAATGATCCATCTATTCTGTTATTCTGTCTCTGGCAGTGATCAGTTCTCAACATTACAAAAGAAAACAGAATAGCCTCTGCATACTTAATCAAAGTGTCCAATACTGTAGCACTGGAGGAAATTCTTCCCAACACTGTCTGATACTTAACTTATGGTTTAAAGCCTCAGAATTGGCAGGCAATACAATTTTGGTTTTAGCTGGAGTTAAGCTAATTAATCTAATTTTTTTTAAAAAATTCAATTTTACTATTACTTGGATATTTGCCTCAGTGATATTATGCAGCAGTTAGTTCTATTGGTGAAATATATATTACATTCAAAACAAATTATTTCTAAAACTGACTACATATCTGAAACATCATCAGCCTTTTTTAGGGGCTTTCCTGTTGATACCTTCCTACCTTTGTTGCGGGGAGGTTTCCTCCTGCCTTCTCTGTGGCAACAATATTCTTTGGGTTAGGCTTCATTATCAGAACCCTGGTGGTGGAATCTCTTGGTGGGCTGACTCCACAGTCTCCAGTTGTAGCCACTTACTCCCCCTCCACCACACAACGGCAAGAAGCGTTACTGGTACTTTTGTAGTATGTGTTCAGAGTACTCTGCACTCTGTAGTCCAGCCTCTGTGGCACAAATCCCACCATCTCAGTCTGAGCCAGGGAGAGCTAAGGAGCTAACAAATCTATTAACTGGAAGAGTTTAAAGGCACCCAGGAAGGAAGTGCAAGAAGGGAATGAGAGTGAGTGGGAGAGGATACTAAGGCCAGGGTAAAAAGAGATCTATGCATGGAGAGATCTCCTCCCTTTGGCAAAGGAGGATGATTATTGTCACTCTACATAGAGTTGCTGTGTGGGACTCTAAAAGGGGTGGTTGAGATAACATAAACTATACATGGGTTTTATCCAACAGGCGGACTTAGAGTCATTCATATGAGAAGACAAAATGACTTCTCACATACTTACAAAGAAGAGGGAAGACTTGACCACGGATATTGGGAGCATTTCTGATGTTAGGATCTGGTGAATTTCTTGTAACTCAGATCACCAGTTAATACAACAGAATTGCTCTCTGTTAGTGACTGTCATTCACAGCCAACCTGATCTGGATTTGAAATGGTAACAGAGTATGTATTCCATTGCTACTGTTCCAAGCCATTCAGCCGCTGATGATCTCTGAGCACTGAAAAGTAACATAATGTATTTGTGTAGACTTGTTGAGAATGACATCAACTTGTCTCTATGAAACCCTGTGAACATAGGGATAAATAAAATTCTTATTATAGGTGATTTTGATAGATCTTTTTGGGGTCCCCTATGGGAAAATCCTATATAGAATTTAATGGAGAACAATAGTTTTTCTATCACATTTCAAACCAATAAATAGAATTATATATTAGAAAATAATTTTCTACTAATTCTATTCAATATTTTTTAAAAAATCTCTAGAAAGGACCATTGCCCTCCCCCTACCCCGTCCAAGAAGGAGCAGATGTTGGGACTTTGTCAGTCAGCTTTCTGTTAGAGGAGCGATCAGTGACACTAAGTATGGCTATATTGTTAGTGCTGCTTGTTTCTTTACATTTATATGCCAGTTCTGAAACAGAAGTGGTCGACCACAACAGGCAGATAATTTTCTTTTCCAGGGAACTCAGCCCAAACACCAAACCACCCTTATTCCCAGGGAGCAAACCCTGCCCCAAGAATTGATTCTGTGTAGAGAGGCTAAGGAAAACAGTGAACTCCTTTTACTGCTTACCACAGCTCCCACAAAGAACTGTATCAGGAAACCAACAATGCAGCATTTTCTTCCAATGCTAAAGACTTGAAATAAGAAAGAGAACTTGTGTGACTGGGTGTAATGATGCCATTTGATAACCCCCTGCCATAACATGACAATTACATAGGTTTGTACAGTAGTTTCTACAGAACTCTTTTTAATTGTCTACAGATCTCTATTGGTTTCACACCTATTATTCTGTCAGAGGTCTATATGAAATTCAGTACACATTGATATCTGAATGTGTATCTTTTAATGCAAAAATATGACATTATACAGAAATTATCCAAAATACTACAATTTTTGTTAGTGCTCTGTATTTGAAAACACTGCTTTTTCTTTTCTTTCATAGTTAGCTCCCTCAGAAAAAAGGATATTCATACAGTGCCGTCTCATTTTAATACACTATGTATCTTATTACATAACCTCTATTCTCAGATAGAGATTTTTCTTTAAATGTTTTGATCAGGTTCTGTCTCTTGATCATGGTGGGCTGGAAGTCCGATTCCAATAGCCCCTGGCCATTCTCTCCCCACCACATGGCGACAATCCCTCACCCTGAAGTTTTAAGAAAGCTGACCTGAAGAAAGAATAAGAACAAGTCTTAAATGTTAGTTAAAAGGTAGGAAATGAAAAACTAACTTTAAGATAGTATCTGTTTTGTACAATAGAAAAGGGGCCTATTTCCTATATTAATAACTGCATAACAGAGCATGGTACCCACCTAGAGTTTTATGTAACCTGTTTATTGTGTGCATATAAATCAGCCTTTTCCAGACTTTTCCCACGTTTTATATACAGATTTCTATCAACTGCTTTTTATTAAAAACATTGAAGGACAATAAAATGGTCTGTTATGGCTAGTGTGATTGTTTTAATTGATTAGTGATCTGCTCTGTAGCCTTTGCAGATTATCTGAGGTTCAAGTTATCAGGCTGGCCTCAGATCTTGGGTAAACAGGCTGGGAACACATCGGGTCAACTATGATGAGTAGCTGTGGCAGAGTTGTTGGACATAGCTTCCAGCTTCTCAGAATCAGTTAATGCTATTCCTTTGGCCAGCCATAGTGGGTTACAGAGCAGAGCTGAGCAGCCTGATGAAGCCATGTCCAGCAATTCTTTGCCACGCAGAGGGCCATAATGATGCTGGGGACTATCAAGGGAGGACTAAGGGGATTTAAAAAGAAAACCTTAAAATTGAGGCTCAAACGGACTAGAAAAAGCAATTATGTGTACATGGGAAGGGAAGGAACAGCATTAGGAATGCTAAGTTGAGCTGCAGGAAGAACTGCTTAGCAACACATTTGCAAACATTAATTGACGATTAATAACTTCATACAGTTATACCATAGTGCTTAACATTTCCATCAAGTGTTTGGATGATTTGAAAAACACCCAGCTTCAAGAACCAGATGCGCATTGTTTACACTTATGTTAATGTGAAAGGCACCAACTAACACTAACAGTCTGACTCTGAATTAAACTGATAAATGCAAAGACCTGAAGCTGCTACAGTACTAAGTTCTTAGCCTACCCCATATTTGCCTAGATATCTGAGGAGCATGGTAGTCAAAAATAAGTATCATTTATAGACATAGGTACAATGGTTGCCTTGTTACTGAATTTCCTCACATTTTTAATTTAAAATTAGCCTTGACATTATTTTATTATGGGTTTTTAGTCTCTCCATCTGAAGTTATTACTCCCTTATAAGATGAACAGATATCTTGTTAGCTGTTTTTGTTGTTTTATCTTTCCTTTGCTTCTAATGAGAGCATTAAAAAAGTATTTAACATGTCAGCCACTGACCATATTTTGGAGTGGGCTGAGGTCTGTGATTCCCTCAGAGACAATGTCATGCCAATAGAACTAACACTCCCACTTTATGAAACACTTCTGCTGTCATTGTATCTGAGCTGTGCATATGTCACAGAAACATCTAGTGTTCTCAGGCAACCCATGATAATGATTTGGTTGTTACTGTTGCCACTTCTGAAAAGTAAAACATTCCCCTCCCCCACCCCAAACAATTCAATTACACAAAAATGAAATTTCATTTGACTGGCTACTCCAGAATCCAGATTCTCCAAAACGTGTAATGAAATTCTGACTCTACTGATGTCACTAGCAAAACTCCCACTGATTTCAGTGAGGACAGGATTTCACACAAGGAGTGGTGGCTCAAGCCACCTTTCTGCCACTTTCTCTCCCCACAGCCCTGGATCCTCAGAGCTGTTTAAAATCACCCACACAATAACTGATCATTCAGTTAAACCAAGTGTGCAATACATCCAGCTATGCCCTGACACATTTCCTGTATTGGTAGACAAGAACCAAGAGCACCTGGCATGGAGCCATTAACTCTGACTTGACATCACCAGGGGTTTCCCTACACAAGGGGCCTCCCCAGCTGCTTTCTCAGTGCAGCTTTCCAATCCGTCTAATCAGCTGAAAACAGCCAAAAAATGAATTAAATGGGCAGAATATATGCATGAAAATCAAACTGGAGAAATTGCTCATAGGAGATAGTTTATAGATCTCCATTAATCACACTAGGGATGAATTGTCCTATACTGAAATTAATTTATAGAATAAATGTAGCTGAATATGTAGAAAGGCACAGGACTGACATCATTGCAGACTGAAATTCCTCTTTTTACCTACTGTAAACCTTTTCCTAAGCAGTGATGCACCTGTCTGCACTTGCAAAAGTATCTTTTGCACAGGAGTGGACAAATATTTAGAGGGGCACCTTAAAAAATATGGCTCATATTAAATCTTATTTGGACCTTATGGCACTTCTGGCTATAGGGAGCCTATGTGAGCCCCTTATCACTTGGATCTGGCACCAGCGACTCATTTGCTGTGAGCTCGAGTACTCCTGTTATTGCCACAGCTGTAACAGCGTCTGAGAAAGGAGCCTTTCTATGGCATATCCACACATGCTGTTAGGAGTTCATGGAAGATACACACATATCCCCTGTATCATCTTCTCCAGCCACAGAGCTCCAGCAATTCATGAAAAGAGGAAGCATATCTGAATTACTGAGACCTGAAGACATCAAAGCTCTCTCTCTGTGCTGGCACCAAACTGCCCAACCTCAGCCCAGAGTTTTAAGAAGCATCAACAAAGAGACTAGTGTCCTTGCACAAGGAAGACCCATTTTCCCTGCCTAACCACCCTCCCACCAACCAACCATGGGAGTTCTACTCCTTGCCTGACCCTGGTCACCACGTCAAAAACCAAAGGCAACCCATGTCCAACCAGCTATCTCACAGGCAGTCTCTGAAGGACAGCCTACCTGCTACCATATGTTACCTGCTGAGAGGAACAACTATTAGGTATGGGAACTACCTACAGCAGTCCTCCTAAAGGGCTGAAAAATAGGAATCATGATGGTTGTACCTAAGAATCCATGTAGGATGGATGAGGTTGCAGCAATGAAAAGTGCCACCGACTTGTTCTCTTCTAGGTGACCTGTGGCTCACCAGCATAGCCCAACAAATAGGTGGTACATATGGAAAGTGGGCATGGCCAGGGCATGCACTGGATTGTCATTGGGTTGCCTAGTCACCATTGGTTAGCACGGTTCCAGCTGAAATGAAAGTCTTCCCATTTGTGGGGAAAATGGCTGTGCAAACGCTGTCTGTGCACCCCAGGATGAATTATGCACAAAGGCGCGATGCAATCTGCGCTTCCAGTCAGTAAGCTGAACTGAAACGGTGACGTCTTTTAAAGTTTTATAACTGCAAGGCAAGTATCCTAGTACATATTGTAATGCAGTGCTGAATACTTATAGCATGTACTGTGCAGAAATCCCCTGCTCCAAGACCTTACTGTAACACTACCAGCTCAATCTTAAGTACAGTCACATTCAGTCACTCCTTTAATCAGTGGATTTTCTCATGTAGTTAAAGGCATGTTCCTATTCCTTCATGACACATCAAAGCAAAATAATGAATGAGCTGATTTTATTATAGTACTAAAGTAACCTTTAAAAATGGTCTGTTCTATGCAGACTTTAAAAAAAAATCAGTACTTTTCTTGCCAGTTCTATGCTGTATATCTTTCCCACCAGCCCCTTCAAAGACACACATTATTACTTCCTGAATCTGTCTGATCGTGATCCTACTGGAGCAGCATTTTCTAAGCATGTAAAAGGCACTCAAAAGCATAGCTCTGCTTCACGAATACATTACAGATGTTAAAGCTTGTTCTTTGTACCGATTTATCTTATGCAGCTCTTGTAAGTTATGCTGAAAAATTCTAGAGCCATCTTTCCAGAAGGATTTGTATCCTTTTCTTTTAGATCTTGGTTAACTTTACTTAAATATAAAAGTTTAAATAATTCACCTGAATAGGTTACCATTTCATAATCCGTATATACATAACTGGAGACCTGTGAAATGTTAGTGGAGGCTTTACAATGCCATGCCAATAGAACTAACACTTGCGCATTATGAAACACTTCTGCTATCATTGTATCTGAGCTGTGCCTATGTCAAGGAAACATCTACTGTTATCAGGCTACCTATGATAATGATTTGGTTGTTACTGTAGCTACTTCTGAAAAGTAAAACATTCCCCCCTAAACAATTCAATTAGGCAAAAATGAAACATTTCATTTGACTGGCTGCTCTAGAATCCTGATCCTCCAAAATGTGTAATAAAATTCTTTGTTACCATGCCATTAAATCCTCTTTTTTTTTTAAAAAAAAAAAAAAAGGTTCAATTTCTGCACATAAAAGGCTGAACATCATTATTTGTTGGCTTTGGAAAACTTACCATGTACGTTCAAGTTCAGTATATTTAGTGATGAAATAATTAGAGGATACTATTTAAAAAAATATCTCTTTAAACTATGGAACCACTCCTTTTGAAAGCAGGTAACATTTTGCTAGATTTGCTGTGTCACATAGTTAACCAGACAGAAATCATGTTTCAGAGCATAGCCAAGGTTGCTAAACTCATCGGAGGGCCTGCTCTTCTCGGACTTGGTATACCAACTGACAATTAATGTATTGTATTGTTTCATATAAAGCTATTAAAATGGACTATCAAGCTCTTGAGAGGCATTACTGTCACAGTTCAAGGTTAGGCAGAAGCAACCTCTATGGAATCTATTTTTGGACACCTCATCTTAGGTTTTCAACTATGTACTGGGGGAAAGTCAGGCATAATCAAATATGCACTGACCTATAGTTATATACATTATGACTGCAGGGTGAGGGACCCTTTTTTTCTCCCCTGATTTATGTTGCTGATGCTCACCTGCTATGGTGCTTGCCTCCCATTTGCCATGATATCAGCTAAGGCAATCATAGTCATAGAAAATATTATACACAGCATTGTAAACAACCATTAAGTAATGAACATATATATGAATGGACAGTTTAATCAGTTGTCATTACTGATTTAGCATTATTTAAGCAGTTGTAAATGTATCTTTGACATTTAAATTACTTCACAATCAGGTAGGAGGTACAGGCATGATGATCAACACTAGTCACTGTAATGTTTATTAGCACTGTCACACCATTTCCCCCCAGTACCAGGAGACCTCATGAGAGACAACTTATTCCACTTCACATGAGCTGACAGGAAAGACCTTCTGGAGTGAATGAGAGTTCTCAGGAGTTCTGCATAGAATATCAGGGTTGGAAGGAACCTTGGGGGATCATCTAGTCCAACCCTCTGCTCAAAGCAAGACTGATCCCCAACTAAATCATCCAACAGATTTTTGCCCTATATCCCTAAATGGCCCCCTCAAGGGCTGAACTCACAACCCTAGATTTAGAAGGCCAATGCTCAAACCACTGAACTATCCCTCCCCTTCGGTACATGTTAGGATATAAGAACTGGATTGCCTGTGCTGCTTGTTTGACTTTGTAAAAATCTGCTCTTAGAACGTATTTTTATTCTATTATACTTGGAATGGGACAGATCATGTTTGATATTGAATCTGCTCTTTAAGACTTTACTGACAGCATGAACAAAGCTCAGGCATCCCTGCCTGATTTGCCAGACTGGCTACCTTGCTGTGTTTTTATACCTTAACTTCTTTTATGAAGCTCAGTTGTTGGCTTATCACTCAACCCCTAACCTGGAGGGCTGTGGACTGCTTTCCATCTGGTTCCTACCCTTTGACCTGGCTGGGTTGGGCAGCCCTACAGATATTAAATCTCTCAGCAGTATCACTCTCAGGGTCAATGGAACATGCAGGCTTCCCCACTTCATCAGGAAGCAATCCCCAGGAAACTAGACTGACTCCAAAATTTTGAAAAAAGACCCCCACATTGTAAATGCTGCTTTTTATGTTAGAAGAAAATTCAGGCTTATATTAGCCAATCATCAAATATGGTATGATGCAGGGGGTGCGTGCATTGTAGCATTCATTGTTGTCTGAAATAATAGTTCCTTCCACTAGCACTTATGGAGTGTTGCTATTCTAGCTTTTGGAAAAGTATATTTGATTTTTTTCTCTCTGCGCAAATGTATTGCAAATGATATCTGATGTTTAGTACTCGAAATGACCTGGTGTTTTGATACAGTGAACTGATTATTTGTAGTTTAGGTAACATTTCTCAAATTTCTATGGGCTCACTTCTGCCAGTAAGGCAGACCTTTGTCTTACAGGGCTGTGAATTGGGCCCTTTACCGATATGTGATTTGGGGGGACAAGGGATGGGAGGGGAGATCATGTGTTATGGGGTAAGAGAGAGTAGTTGCCTCCCCAAACTTTTCATAGGTTTAGTGTATCATTACGTCTTCCCCTTTTTGCATCCCCCAACTTTGTAAGATATGATATAATCATGTTCTCATAAGTGTGAAGTAGCCTAGAATTAGTATTTACCTGTAAGGGGTTAAGCTAAAGGTAACCTGAGAGGTGGACAATTGACCAATGAGAAATTCCTCAGGAGACAAAGGATTTTAAGTTTCAGTTTCTCTCTGGGTCTCTCTCTGTTCACCTCGGCTATGGGATGAACACAGCTATGTCTTTCACTGTAACTATAAGATTCTATCAAGTACTGTAGTCAGTAAGTTTACCTTCTTTTTTATCACTTGGAGGGTTCTCAGTGGTGAGTGTTGGCTGAGTGCTTCTTGATATTGTAAGCTTCAGCAGAGATATCAACAGTGGGAGAAAGTTGCCTCAGGGGAGAGGTTTGGTTTCTGAATCCTTTTGTTGATTATGGTAGATGCTGTTCTATTGATGGTTATAAGGGATTTATTCCTTTCTTTTTTTCTTTTATTAAAATCTTTCTTTTAAGAAGCTGACTGCTTGTTTTCCATTGTATAAGATCCTGATTTTGGATCGGGCACGTCTCGCAGGATCAGGCGAGGTTTGGTTGTTTTTTTTTCTCAAGCTTTCCAGGGAAGGAAGAAGTTTGGGGGTTTTGTGGAAAGGGAAAGAAGGGTCCCACACTCCCCTTTGTCCTAGCTTTTGAAATATTGAGTTTGGTGGTGGCATCCGTTAGTTCCAGACACAGAAGAAGTTGTGTTCTGGGGAATAACATTTTAACCCAAGCTGGTAAAATAAGCTTGGGGGCGTTATTTCTTTTTCATGCAGGTCCCCACATCTGTACCCTAGAGTTCAGAGTGGGGAGGCAATCCTGACACATGTATATAATTCATCTTCCCTCTATCCCCTAAATTTGATGTCCTGATGTGGTTTAAAATAGAATACTTACAGACAGAAAGAAATCCACTGTTCATTTTCATCCACAACTGGGATTTGTGTGCATAGTATTCCATGCAGGAAGACGTGTTCATTTCTTTAATACCATTGCAATGAGACATTTTAGATCATAAGGTTGATCTGGACATATTCTACATTGGAAACGTATTAGCATTACAGCTGTGGCATATTTTTTCTAACTCTCTTTTTTTTTTAAAGAAAATATCAATTAAATGGGATTTGTTCTCACAGTTTCTGCTAAGAGAATGATTGTCTGTGACATTTAAAAGAAGACTGTATACAGAAAACTGAAAAAATAGACTTTTGAGAACAATCCTCTGATGGCAGAGAGATGGGACTAACAAGTAGAGTTGGTTAACAATTTCCTGATTAATAATTTTTTTCATTAAAAATGCTGATTTGTTAACATTTAACATTTTAGCAAAACAGGGGTAGGGGAGTTGAAAATTTCCTGACTTCTAAAAACATAGAGTTTTTTTTAATTGCCAAAGTATTTCATTTTGACATTTTTAAAATAAAACGTTCCTGTTTTCTGGTTTTTCATTTTGAAATGTAAGCTAATTAGACCAAAAAAAGTTCTAGAAAAAAGGCTGACATTCAAATGAAACTTCTTGAAATTATCAACATATTCTGATTGACCTGCAACAAAAAAACCTGGCGTTTTCAGTTCACAAATATTTTCACAATTTCAATTTTTCATCCCAAGGGAAAAATATTGAACTCATAAAAATATTGGCAAGATGAGGAAATAATTTTGCAGCCAGCACTACTAACCAGTCGCTTCCATCATACTGTGCATACAAAAGAAAAAAACACATCAGGGACTACTAATAAGTACACAAAGTACACAAGTGTGTTTATTACATTTTTGCAAGCACTTTGTTCTACATTTCAAAAACGCCACCATCAAGCTGTTGGCACATTTATGTACAAAACAGATTAATTGTAATGCCTGCTACAAAGCATTCTTTGTGAAAATACAAACTCTAATACCAGAGAAAAGCCCAAAGCATCAACATCATTACATGAGTTTAAAAGACAGTTTTAAAAATCATCACCAACTGTTTAAGACACAAAACTGAAACACTACAATATAGGATCCAAAAGAAGTTCATAATACTTTTTGCAGAACCGGAACTGCACATACCAGAAAACTGGTGACCTGGTAAGACAGTCTAAAGTGTAAAAAAACCAAAAACAAAGAAACCAAAACAATTTTTTTTTCCCAAATCAATCAACTAATACTACTTAATGCATAACCATGCCACAAATAACTATAGTATTACCTTTTACTTACTACAAGAATTGTTAAAAATTACTGATGATGCATAACTAGTGATAGTACAAAGAAGAGTTTTACTCAAGAACTTTTATTAGAAATGCACTTACACTGAGAGAGAATTCACAATGGTCCAATAAGTGCACAAAACGATCTAGGATTTTTAACACTGACAAAAATGTCTTGTCAGGATACATCACTTTAAAAGACAATTTACAGCATTCTTGTAGCATTGGAAATAGGCAAAAAAAAAAGAGCAAACACCAAATTTGGTCCAATAATACTGATTTTTGTAGGGATTTTATACAGGTACTTCCTTCAAATTAACGACTTACCTTTCTGTTAACATTTTTTTACTCAAAATAAATGTTCAGCTATATTTCTACACTTCCATACAATAAGCTCTAAAGTGGCCTTTAACCTCACTTTCACATAATGCGGGTAAACCAGTATGTTAGGAAAGCTGCAAGCCAAGCTATTGCATTTATGGAAACCTCCTTGAATACATCACATACAATATATGTATATAGTTCAGACAGGTGCAATCTATTAAAATTTTTAAAGCAGGTAAAAAGACTTCTGACTTGTAAGGTTACTGTATTTTTGATATATCACTTTCATAAATGTAGCTAAGCAGTAATTGCTCATATCAGCACATGAACAGCTCCAATTCAGCATAACCATTGTTGAATTACAAAGAGATCATTCTGCACAAACCTACGCACAGCTATATGATTTAGTTAACATTTGTCTATATAAAGGTAACCGTGGTAGAACATCCTTTAAACAGGCAAGAGGCCATGCATTATTAGCACCACGGTCTGCATGCTCACAATATAAACAAAAATACTCACCAATAAAACTTTGAAAGAGAATATTTTTTAAGAACATCAAGAATAATACAATGTTAACAAAGATAAGAAGCACTTTTTTTTACCTACTATTACAAATTTAGAAATTGCACCTTTGATTGTTTAAAATGTTCTTAGGACCCTCAATCAAGATGGCCACGGGCCATCTGGCAAGACTTCCAAATATGAAGGAAACTCAGTGTGTTTTCTCTAGATATTGTACATAATGTGCAATGGTCCCTTTGACATATACCTGTAGTTAAAGTAGTTACTGAAATTAAAACTAAAAAGTATAAAAAGCTATTTTTTTTCAAAACCATATAAGAAACAATGCAAAAAGTGTTATGCAAAACACATACAAAGTGATTAAAAAACTCAAACACACCTCTGTATTTAACAATAGTTAGTATCCTCGATTGAACAGAACTAATTTGCTTAAGAGGATTCAGGAAAGGCTGTTTAGGAGCTTTGAAGTAGAGAATGGTCACACAAACTATTAACTAATTAGGAAACCAAGTGCTAGACAACCAAAAATTGTACTCAGGTGATTTACAAGTCACCCTAACTATCTTGTGTGAGAAGCACTTCCTTTTTGCTTTTAAAATGGTTAGATGGCCTTTAGTTAAACAACAAAGCATTCAAATGTTAGAAAGTAAGACAAGGTTTCTCTTATGTGTATGCATTAAGCCTCTCTTTAGAGCGGGTAGAATGAATGTCATGAAGCTCTTGCTCCTCCTTTGACTTAATATCCTCATACTTTTGCATTCTGCAAGCATCTTTCACATAGGCCCAGTTAGCAGACAGAACCATGAGATAATGAACCTGTAAGAGAGGAGATAGGGAATTAGTAGCTAATTGCATGGAAACAATATATTCAAAGTTGGAAAATTAAGATCAAGATTTTTGGATGAGATCAAAATGCAATGAGCAGAGCAAGTCAGGGAGCAGCGTGCAAAAGTGGGGTAAACTCACCTTTGCACTTCATAGATCCTGGGACTATTCTGTGCATGGGATGTTCCCGCTGCACTGAGAGAGAGTAGCCTACAGACTGCTCTAACTTACATTTGGGTGCAACGGCCATGAGGCCAAAAACATGATCAGCATGGCTCAGGGGTATCCCAGGAATGCCCTCTTTTCACTTTTTTGCTAGCAGCAAAGAGTGCGTGTGACAAAAGAACCCCTCCATCAGCCCTACATCACTATTACAATGAGACTATGGATCTGGTTCAACATAAGATGTAGCTGGTTTCTGCTGCAGGAGAAACTGTGTACTCTGAAGTAGATGCCCATATATCTGCATGGCTCCAGGCTTCTTAAAAAGGCCAGGAATACTTGAAGAACTGCCCTAACATGTAGAACCTGAGAAACCAGTGCAGACATCTTTACAGAAGGCAAGGCAACGAAGTCATTCTGCATTCTCTTGTGGTCTCAGTCTTATCCTTTACCCTCTCCTACAAAGGAGGCAAAGGAAAGGCTCATCTATAAAGCAGGCTTTCATGTTAACTAATAGCTTCAAGAGCACACAGTAGCTCTCCATAGAGTGCACATGGCCTCATCAGCTACAATAAAAGCCAAATAATTTTAACTCATCTGTGTTCCCTCTGAAAACGCACAAGAAAAGAGTCTAGCCAGCCACTCTTGTAGTCTGCCAGGGTCTCCGATGACATCTAGGTTGCCTGGAACACCTGGGTGCTGAAAACTGTTTGGTAGGGCTACAAATAAATGTCTCAAAATACTATAATCAAATGGCATCCCCAGGGGCGCTGTGATAAACCAGTCCCTTCTGTCTGATAGCACACTGGGTATACCATGAGCTCAAAGGTAAGTGATGTAGGTACTCCAAGCACTAGGCTTTACAGACTCCAACTCTCAATGAATTCATCAAAACACTGATATTTGGACTGCCAGAATAGCCTAGTTACAACTGCTTTAATGGTGACAGTAAACAAACCAGAGAGCAGTGTCTAAGCCAGCCCCTAAGGGCAGTTCAGTACAATGTAGGAAGGTGGGAGCCAGCAGTATTCTCTCCAGGCCACATCTCTCCCAGAGACAATCACATTGGCCTGTAGATCCCACTGCCAGAGTTCAGTCTTTTCATCCATATGTCTCATTGTCTAGTCTGCCTGGATCTTCTGACATGGGTCTGCAGCCTCCATATCACCACCTAACACCTGTGGAGCAGACACACTCAGCAGGTCATGAGCTTCAGGGGTCCATCCACTAGAGGATGTACCACCCACAGAGGGCCTGACTGAGAGGACAATCTCGTCTCCTGGGGAGAATAGAGGACATGCGTCTGTGCAGTTAGGTGGAACCTCAGCTAGCTGCTGCTACAAACCCTGCCTCTTCGTGCTGCTCCTGATTGCTGGTTCCTGACCCTGGCTTTATTTCCTGGCTCTGATACCCAGTTTCTGTCTCTTGGTTCCTGACCCTGAATTGACCTGTGATTCTGATTCCTCACACCTGACTCTGACTTTAAATAGTAGGTTGGCTGCCCACAATGGGACCCTGATAGCTGGCCACTCCTCGGCTTGCTGCTGCAGCTATTGCTGACTCCCTCACTATAACCCCCAGAGCCCTTTCACACTTCTACCACTCCTTCCTAGATAGTCATTTCCCATTTTGTATGTGTGCAACTGATTGTTCCTTCCTAAGAGGAGTACTTTGCATTTGTCCTTATTGGATTTCACCCTATTTAATTCAGACCGTTTCTCCAGTTTGTTCAGATCATTTTGAATTTTAATCTTATCCTCCAAAGCACTTGCAACCCCTTTCAGCTTTCTATCATCTGCAAACTTTATAAAGGTGCACTCTCTATGCCATCCCAGGCCCTTGTCCTCATTCTTACTGTTAAAAGTTCCTGAGGGTTCTAGTTGGAGCAGAGTGAAGCCATTAGGAAATCCATCCAACTTATTGTTTCATTTGACACCAATTTCCTAAGCAACACTGATACTAAGGAGTCCATATCTCAATGGCTGTCTAATTGCATTTCACACTTCTACCACCTGGCTGACCCAAAGCTAAAGGACCATGTCAAGGTTCATTCAGTGTGAAATAGGGCAGCTTCCACAGCCTGCCTCAAGGATATTTCAATTTCAGAATTATGCCAGGCAGCACATCATCCTCATTCCATGCCCTTCTGAAGCTCTATTACTTTCATTTGGTCTTTAGAGAGATATTCTGATTCAGTCTTTCAATACTTATGTCCAAAGTAGGGGAGTGCAAACCCCTCTGCCCCCTAGAATTGTTTTTGGATGTCCCTTATTTGATTTAGCCAACATTTTGAAAATTTTGTTTCCCCTAAATATATCCTATAAGCTTCCCATTGTATAACACTGTTTTTTGAGAGCCAATCTACTCACCGTACATAACATTAAACAAAAAAACCACACCACCTTTCTTGTAGCTATTGGTCCTGTTGCAGCATTATTGTTTACACCTTCTTACAGCAATATCTCAAGCCACTTCCTCTTCAGGAGGAAGAATCCTGGTCAGCTTGCATCTTAAGATGAGATGAATTATATATTTTGTAATTGTGCTTCTCTGCAGATATACCACAAGATTCTAATTTAACCATCACCCCTCAGAGTTGGAAGAAATATCAATTTGTGGTTTTATTTATATATGAACCTTTTAATGTTCTTTCTAGTTGAACACTTCCTTGAGTAAATTTAATATTTATTGTTTATATTATTATTTGGGGAACCTTTGCTTCCTACTCATTCAGGTACTGATGGGAAAGTTCTAAGAAAAGCAGTTTAAAGGTTCAGGATGGTGCCTAACAACAGATAAGTATGGCTGTTTCTTACTCTTGTCCGGTACCACAGTCCTTAGAAGCCAAAAAAAGTTTAGAGCATGAGAAGTCCTATCAGTCTAGTCCCTGAGTGGTGCAACCCAGAGTGAGAACCTTGCAAGAAGACAGATTATTTTTCTCTTTTCAGAAGACCTGTAATGTTAATTTTTATATAACATATCAATTAAAAGTAGACAGATACTTCCATATAATAACTTGCCAACAGAACCATTCATTTTTCAAGCTGGAACATGGAACTGCATATGGATGAATGAGCAGGTAATTAATTTTTAAAAAGCAATTGTATCCTTAATACACAACTCTGAACACAAAAGGTAGGGGAGCTAATGGGAAGAAATGGACTTGGGTCAAATGTTTTTGCTCTACAAAATAAGCTTACTGCAGAATGTCTTTCTTTAAAAAAGTATTTCCTTGACAAAAATTTAGATTCTTCTATATTTCAGCATTTGTGGATGAATGGGGTTAGCACTCATGAACAACTCTTTTATTTCATAATAAGACTAACTCTGACAAATGTGTAAAGACACAAACAAAAATCCCATTCCTTTTCAGGAAAGCTAGTGAGGAGGAAACAGATCTGCACATGTGAAATAATTTGGCTCTTGCGGATATCCCTATATTCAATGGTATTAATATAATACAGTATATGACTGTTGTGACTAGACATGTTCTTAAAAAGTAATTAACTGTAACATTTAAGCTTCTCAGGAGTCCCTGGGCTTATAAATGACTGGTGGTGAACACAAAAAACTTTATTGTTGTAGACAAATATGTATATTGAGGCTTCAGACAGACACTTGTATTAAATCTTTGAATCTTAAAATAATTGTATCAATCTGGAGCTTTGCAAAGGATTGGGATTTGAATATCAATGGTCTTGTTAAAAAGTCTGAGTTCATTAATAGGAAAGATCTGTCATTGTTTCAAACAGGCAGGAAAACAGCCAAGGCAAAAGGGATGTGTTTTAACTAGACTGCATCTTTACTCAATCATCTGGGAACTATCCGGAATAACTTTTACAGTGCAGATTATTTTTCTTCCATATTAGAGGGCTGCCATCAGCCCTTCACCCCTCCTTATGGGGTCTCAGTCTGATACTATCTCCACCCCACCACACATGAAGGTTAGAGCTAAGGGAAAGGGTTGTCTCCTTGCTGTACAGCACATTAGACGTTCCAAGCTTCTTTAGAGGATTCCTTCCCCAGAGTCTACTTCCAGTTCCAGTTTGTCAGGTAACCAGACCCGCTATGGAACGAGTATGTGTGCTGGTCAGCTGTCAAGTGCAACAATTTCAATCTAATCTCCTGTCCTATCCATTAATTGCACTGTTAAACAATAGAATACCAATTGAAATTTATTAAATATTTTTGATATTTTTCTACATTTTCATATATACTGATTTCACAGTATACAGTGGTCACTTTATATTATTTTAATTATAAATATTTGCACTGAAAAATTATAAACAAAAGAAATATTATTTTACAATTCACCTCATACAAGTACTGTAGTGAAATCTCTAAGTGTAACTTACAAATGTAGATTTTTTTTGTTACACAACTGCACTCAAAAACAAAACAATGTAAAACTTTAGAACCTACAAGTCCACTCAATTCTACTTCTTCTTCAGCCAATCGCTAAGACAAACATGTTTGTTTACATTTACAGGAGATACTTCTGACTACTTCTTATTTACAATGTCACCTACAAGTGAGAACAGGCGTTCACACGGCACTTTTGTAGCCAGCGTTGCAAGATATTTACAAGCTAGATATGCTAAACATTCGTATGCCCCTTTGTGATTCAGCCATCATTCCAGAGGATGTTTCTATGCTGATGATGCTCGTTAAATAAATAATGCATTAATTATGCTTGTGACTGAACTCCTTCGGGGAGAACTGTACGTCTCCTGTTCCATTTTACCCACATTCTGCCATATATTTCATGTTATTGCAGTCTCAAATGATTACCCAGAACATGTTTGTTTTAAGAACACTTTCACAGCAGATTTGACAAAATGCAAAGATGGTATCAATATGAGATTTCTAAGGATAGATACAGCACTCGACCCGAGGTTTAAGAATCTGAAGTTCTTCCAAAATCTGAGAGGGATGAGGTGTGGAGAATGCTTTCAGATGTCTTAAAAGAGCAACACTAATGCAGAAGCTACACAACCCAAACCACCAAAAAAGAAAATCAACCTTCTGCTGGTAGTATCGGACTCAGATGATGAAAATGAACATGCATCAACAGTTTATGGAATGGTGGATGAAACATGACGGGGCATATAAACGTGAATTATGTCCTGCAAATTGTAACCAAACTTGTTTGTCTGAGCAATTGGCTGAAGTAGGACCGAGTGGACTTGTAGGTTCTAAAGTTTTACATTGTTTTATTTTTGAATGCAGTTTTTTTGTACATAATTCTACATTTGTAAGTTCAACTTTCATTGTAAAGAGATTGTGTTACAGTACTTGTATTAGGCTATAATAAAAATAAATATAAAGTGAGCACTATACACTTTGTATTCTGTGTTATAAATGAAATCAATATATTTGAAAATGTAGAAAACATCCAAAATATTTAAATAAATGGTATTCTATTCTATTCTTAATTATGCGATTAATTGCACAATTAATTTTTTTAATTGCTTGACAGCACAAATCATTATACCTGACATGTTGCTAAGATGGGCTCTTTGGCATTTAAAAAAATTACTACTGCAAATAAATAAAATATGTTCTTTCATAGAATCATAGAATATCAGGGTTTGAAGAGACCTCAGGAGGTCATCTGGTCCAACCCCCTGCTCAAAGCAGGACCAATCCCCAACTAAATCTTCTCAGCTAGGGCTTTGTCAAGCCTGACCTTAAAAAACTCTAAGGAAGAAGATTGCACCACCTCCCTCGGTAACCCATTCCAGTGCTTCACCACCCACCCAATGAAAAAGCTTTTCCTAATATCCTACCTAAACCTCCCCCTCTTCAACTTGAAACCTTTACTCCTTGTTCTATCATCTGCTACCACTGAGAACAGTCTAGATCCATCCTCTTTGGAACCCCATTTCAGGTAGTTGAAAGCAGCTATCAAATCCCCCCTCATTCTTCTCATCTGCAGACTAAACAATCCCAGAGTCATCATTCCACTTCAGGAAGGAGATTAAATATTTTCATCTAAAACACTCCTGAAGATTCATATTTCTCCAGAAAATGGTATCTAAGACACAATTTGCCATCAGTTTTTTTGAAAAAACATAAGTTTGTTAAATTTTCCAATACTTCTGAACCTGCAGTCACTACTCAATGCCTGAAGGCCAAACATTCCTTTTGTACACATTCAACAGAGCACCAGTGAAGTCAGTGGAAGCCACATAAGTGACGTGAGGGCAGAATTAAGACCAACAGGTCTGTTTCTGTTATTTTGGCTTTACTAGCACATATTTAGAATAATAGTTTATCCCCAAAATACATGGGGCTTAAAATCAGGAAAGCCAATACTCAGTCCTGGACTAAGTGACAGATTTGAAGTCCAATACTGCATTGAAAATCAGAACTAGGGACTGAGAGATTTATTCCATGGACTGCAAAGATTTCCTCACCACAACCACCTTTCAGTGTGCATTCAGGGTCTACAACAGAGGGCTGGATAACGGGGTTGCATCCAAGGTGAAGCTTCTTGTTCCTAGCTGACCTCTTTTTCTACTTTTCCACATGGAAGATTAAGAATTTGTTTACAAACATTTAGTCCACACCAGTGCGGTGTAAATTCTAGCGCACAGTAGCAAGTTACACATTAACTGGCCCATGTGGACTCTACTGGCATGCACTAAAAGGATCCCCAGTGTTTGTTAATGTACTACTGTCTGAAACAGGATGGGCAGTTAGTGTGCAACATAGTAGTGCACATGAGAATTTACACCCTGTTGGTTTGGACTCAACCACAGTATAAACAAGCCTTAAGGAATGCTGAAAAGAACTCAGGATGGTGCCTTAAATTCAAACAGGAGACCATCTGCTCCTTAAACATGAGACAGGAAACAACTTGGGATTCTGCCAGCACAGAGCTTAGAAGTTAGATGCAAAACTTCCTATATCACCACCTGCCTGAAGGACAGAGAAAAAGAGCACACTCCCTCATTTGCATCCAGGAGCAACCATGCAATGGTAGGGTGACCAGAAAGCAAGTGTGAAAAATCAGGACAGTGGGTCGGAGGTAATAGAAGCCTATATGAGAAAAAGCCCCCCAAGATCGGGACTGGACCTATAAAATTGGGACATCTGGTCACCCTATACAACAGAAACATATGCTTCATGAACAAAACACATAATAATGCAGTGGCATGAGTATATCTGAGAGCAGAATTTATCACTTGGTGTCACTTCAAGGCTGCTGTACTACCTTCAATTTATAGACCAAATTCTGACCTCAGATACATGCATGCAGTGCCCACTGATGGTGTATGTGCCTGTCTGCAGCCAGAATTCTACTGTGCTTAGCATTTGTTAGTCTTAATAATTTTCTGTTTGAACAGTTGCACACAATAGTTGTCCAAAAGGGCATTATCTATAACTAACATGATCGCAACTAACACATTTCTCTACAACTGCCACGATTGCGTGCACTGATTTCTATGGAAATAAGGGTTCATGCTACAATTTACTGAGTAATTAAAAAAAAAACAAAGGTAGCTCAATGAATACAAAGAGAGCATGAACATGGAATGGCAGACAAGGATAAACACTAATGGGCACTCTTAGCCAAGCAATGCTAGGAGTGGCAGAGGAAGAATCTGCTGAGCAGGGGTCCTGGAGTGAAAAAGCCATGATAATGTCCCAATATTGTTGAGTTATATGGGTGCTTAGAAGTGGCAGTAGCTACACGTGCCCTTTGTACGTAGGGTATGGAATAAGCCAAGCACCCACACTACCACAACACACCCCAATGGGCTGTGAAGAGCTGTGGTCCACACTAGTCACCTTCCCTTATCACACCTGGAGTACTGGCAACCTATTATCGCTCCTTTCTGCCCATTGCATTGTAGGGGAGGGACTCCCGACATCCTATATTCCCCCGCTATAGAGGGGCCACTTAAATTGCTGATAATTTAGCCTATAATCTCTTTTACTAACACCTGGAAATCTCTATCAGTCTTTGCAGAAATATCTAAACAGTTGAAATACTCTTTTCGTCACTTAAAATAATTTGTCATCAGAAATGCTCCCTTTCCTTCACCTTCTGTCATCTCGCCTAGCTCTTAAAAATTATTTCCATCTTTTCCTACGATAACTATTTAAGCAAAATTAAAAATTCTAGGACAAAAGCAAACAATGTGTTCACTTGCTTTAAATAGCTACTTAGAAGATTATTCTCTTCAGTTCATGAATCAGGCAAATGTCAGAAAATTCATGATCCTCTATTGAATATATTAAAGCTTTCTCCAGTTAATTAGAGTGCTCTGTCCACAAATTTAACTTGAAATTATTGGCCATAGATAAAATAATAATACTTTGCCAAAGTGGTGAGGGAAGAACACTTAGTTAATTCTCTTTTTCCGCAAGCTTCATCAAATCTTTCTGGAAATACCTGCTGTCACTTTGGGTTCAAATAGGGTTTGTCTGCAGCAGTTCACTGAGCTGCTACTTTTCCCTGATGGTGACTGCCTTGGGCTCCAGCATCTAATCTTTCATGTTGAAAAAAACACCCACTATTTAAATCCTTTATGTCTGTGAAGAAAACCTTTAAAGTGTGAACCAAGTATAAACTGATGTAATTATATTTTCTTGAATCTGTCAACAGCCTGAGAATAACTCTAGGAAAATTGTGAGCTTTCCTAATACATTTCAATTAGATATTTACTCTGGAGCCTAATAATGGAATCATTACTGTAAGTGTAACCAATTATTTTGCTGCTGAGCAAACTACACAAGGAAAAATGGGAGACACACTCTCTTATAAGATGTCTGCAATCTGCTGTGCATGCTCTCTCAGTGTGGCATTGTAAATGGACTGTGCTCAAGATGTGGTTATAAATTAGGGGATTACCAAAACTGCAACCTGCCTAAACTGTCTTACTCAGAAAAACTGTTTTTAAAGTAACATTAGAAGCAGTCATACCTGAAAGTTATGTGAAAGGAGTAACTAATTCAGAAGTGGTATGTGTCATGTGTGATTGACATATCAGCATCGAGGGGCTATTATCAGAGATGGTTAAATTGGTTTGGGCAAGAGAAGGACTGAGGAGGCACCCACTCCCCAAACATAACCTGAACCTTATTTGAGGGTCAGATACATCCCCAATTCCCAGTGAGACTATTTTGCTGTGTGAGGCTTAGCAGTGTCTCTCTAAGACCCCACTGATGCGTTGTCATTCCTATGTTTGGAGTCGCTCTGCGTCTTCCTTTCTATTTATTCCTCAATCTATATTGCATGCCTGTGGGACATCTCCCCTTTTACATAAAGATATGTGCTATGGGGCAGAAGATAAAATAGCCTCCACTCTGGCTCTTCCCACCACAGAACGTGTGGAGATTTGAAGTTTGTTTGCAAACAGGGGAGTCTGAATGAGAATCATCAATAGGGCAAAACTGGTGGTTTGGATAAAGCAGCACTGTCTCTAAGGAACTGAGTAAAGTGGCTGAGAGCCGAAAACTCCTGAGTTCAAAACCTCTTCTCTGACACAAAATCACTGTGCAGTGTCAGAATACTACTACTTCCCCGGTATGCTGTAAGGATGAACTAGTTAACTTCTACACAGTGCTTTGGAAAACATTAAATGATACACAAGTGCTCAGTGTTTACTGTTAGTTGAACTTTTAAATACTTATTTGAACCAATGATCCTTTCACAAATTTCCCATCGCTAGAGAATGAATATAGCTTAGATCAACCATGCAGTGGAAATATAATTTTCTCTTTAAAATGTTATCACACTAGTATTTCTTCTTGATGAAGAACAGTCTGCTTTTGGAAGAGCTGAGAGTTAATCAATTAATGCATTATAGAGTACTGATCATTCTATTTACACAGTACTTTTCATCTTGAAGCAATTAAATATAATTTTAGACATTAATTAATTTTCTTGCTACTCTGTCACAGTAGCAGAGATAGCTGTATTGTAGATATAGAAACGGAGGCACAGAATATGATTTGTGCAACAGGGCTACTACTTCAGTCCACTTGACCATGGCCCACCTCCCCCGCTCTTTGCCCAGTATAAAGGTATAGCAGATAGTAAAACATTTTTAAAAACTACATCTTCAATTTGTAAGGATGAACAGTAGTTTTGTTGCTGGTTTGGTGTAAATGAAACATAGTTTTCATAGGTGAAAAAATAATCCCCCCAAAAGTATTATTATTAATAAGCTTGGAAGGATTAGATTTTTATCGCTAAATGTCAATTTCACTCACACACTGACAAAAAATATTTCTATCGATAATAATGAAAATTTACAGATTAATAAATTTTCAAGCAGCATTTCTCTTATTTTACTTTAGAGTTTGATTTAAGGCAGTTTACTTTACTTTGTATATTTTGACATGGGATGTTGACAGTTTGTGTTTTAACAGTTATAAAGCTTGAACTTTTTGAATCTCAGCGTCTACTGTCATTATATCATTTCTGTCTGGCCTAGCCATACTTCCTGAAACTGTGAACATTTAAATGAATACATATCGTTAAAAATTCTTTAAAAAATTTGATATTATCCATCAAAATTCTAAAAAAGTAAAAATGGAATTCTCCCAAACCTAATTATAAATCATATTTATTGCAGTGGTCCATAGGGGTCAGCCACGAATGGTGCTTATCACTGTACAGACACGGAGTAGCAAACAGTCCCCATTGCAAAGACTTTACAGTTTAAATAGTCACAACAGATGCAGGACAAGGGATACAGCACACACACATATACTTTATCACCACGTTCATAGCAATAAACAATGTTCATTGGCAAAAATGGCAAAATTTCCTGCTGGATAAAATCTAAGAGCTCAAGCTCTTCCTAAATCTCTGCAAAAGGATGTTTATCATTTTAACAGCAGCAGCAGAGCTGAAAATGAAAATGAAGAGACAGTAGGCAGGCATGTGCACACAGAGACGGGCATGAGGAAGAAAATGTTTGGTGCAATTGCTCTGCAGTTTGCCCAAAAGACCCTTCTAAACACAGCAGAAGAACAGATACTTGAAGGAATTTTAATATTAAAAAATCAGCATCTGCTGTTTAAAGGAGGCTTTAACATAAAATAGAATTTTAAATTAGAAATTTAAAAAAAATAGCTAAGTGTCCCTTTACATTCATATGCCTTTTTTTTTTCTAGCAGTAATTGAATGTATTTTTCAGCTACTAATTCTACTGCTGACAGTAATGTATATACAGGATATGCAGATGATTTAAATGTGGCTGTATGTTCAGGGGCGGTGTCTCCAATAGCTTACCATAGCAATGACTGCTGCTCCAGCTCCAGCAAGCGCCACAATGAACAAATGGAATGTCATGTTTAGCTGTAAAGGGGACAAAGAAAACATTTCATAGTAATAACTCTACATGGAAACCAAACAAAAAGCCGACATCGGATAGAGCAAACGACTACTTTCCCGCTGCCATTGTTCTGCAGAAGTTAACGATTCAGTGATATTTTTGACCAAATTCACTGCTGGCGTGGTGTACATAGATATGAAACTACAGTGCCTTTGTTTTCAGGGTGCTGCACTTGAAAATTTCTAAGAACTCTGTGTGGGTGCAGAAACTCCAGCTATTTTGTTTTCAAAGTTGCTGCAGTCTGTAACTAAGGCCATGTCTAGAGATTGATCTATTGGGGATCGATTTATTGCGTCTCATCAAGACGCAATAAATCGATCCCCAAAGTCGATGCTGGAACTCCAGCTCACCAAAAGGCGCAAGGCAGAGTCGACGGGGGAGCCCGCTGTCGACCGCTGCCGCCGTGAGGACTACAGGTAAGCCGACCTAAGATGCGTTGACTTCAGCTACACTATTCACATAGCTGAAGTGCGTATCTTAGGTCGACCCTCCCCCTAGTGTAGACCAGGCTTAAGGAGATTTACACGCACTGGGTGAAATCCTGGCCCATGAAAGCCAACAGCAAAACTCCCATTGATTTCAGAAGGGCCAGGATTTTAGCCAGTGTGCTTATTTATGGAGATATTACTTTTGTTTGTTCATGTTATTTTCTTTGATCTAAATTAAGAAAAATAATCATCTGATCTTTCAGATGTATGATCTTTCTTTATGGAAAAAATACAACAAAGTGTGTAGCTCCATCAAAGCCATGCGAGTTATAGACTCCTACACTAGTGGGAAAAAATGGTCCAATGTGTTTAAAAACATTACACTCTGTTACAATATAACCATAATTTCTTCCAACTCTCTGTACTCTCATTTTTTTGTAAATATAAGGACAATAGTATTTTTCATAATTTCTTCTCATGATGTAGCAGATGCATTAACCCTCAGTAAAATGTCATATTAAAAGTTACAGGTTTAGTGGAATCTTGTTTTTTTAAACTAAAACTCAAAATGTAATTACAAACATAATAACTGAAGAAACTATGTTGATGGAGTATGTAGGCTAGGGAAAAAGAAAAGGGCTATATTTTTTCCCCATGTGCCTTCATTCTATCCCTTTTGTCTACGATTAAAGAGTTAAGTGTCAGAGGAAACCATATATGCCAATTACTTCTTACTAAAATGACGGTTATGGATTTGGAATACAAAAAACAAAAACCACGCCATTTACTCACCTCAGTAGATTCACACATCCTCAGGAAATTTTCAGACATAGTGCAAATCTTCTTTTCCTCTCCAATAGTTACAATTCCTGAAACACATAAAATATTCATTAGATTTAGTATTCAAAGCATTCAGTAGATTTGTTCAAAGAAGCTGAGGAATCCAAATTCTCGGATGTTAGGTAGAACAAAGCAACTGTGGCTCATATTTTACACAACAGGAAAACAACCTCTTAGGTCTTCAATTGGTCTCTCTCATTGTCATGAAGATGCCCTGTTACCCTTTTAATAACAGTATGAATGGAAGCAACACACTGAATGATTCTTCAACTCATTTTTTATATTTTCATTTTGGATTTTATTAATTCCAGCCAACAGGGTATTCAAATATTAGAAAATAACTTTCAGTCAGTGCACATATTAGGTCTGTTGGCACATTCAAAAATATTTTTTGTCCTTATGCTGAGGAATGTGCTAGGGTCAGGATCCAAATTTGCTTGCCTGGTGCAAAGCGGCTGTTAGAGGCTATAAAAGTAAGTTACCCAGAGGTGTGCTTAATCATCTGTTAATAATGAATGCAACTGCTTACAGTAAGGGAAACAAGAAGCTGCTGTACTGTTCACTTTAGCATGTGACAAGATACTAAATCACAGATTAGCCTGTCAAAAACGACTGTGTTACTGTGGAAAATTTTAATGTTGCCTTTCCTGTAGGGGATCAGTGGTTTTTTTGCAGGACTTGCAAACCAGATGGAAACTGTAAAGATTATATAAATAAAATATAGATGCAACTGTTAACAAAACAAAAGCCCCATACGGCATTTCCAGTGATAAGCGTTGACCTTTAAATGTCTCTCAGATCACTTATCTTCTGGGGAGCAAAGGAAGAAGACTAGCTGTTATTGAATCCTAGCAGTTAGAAATGGAAAAGAACAATCCATCAAATCCACTTTTTCCAGAAAGGGCCAGCTCCAGCTTTTTTGCTGCCCCAAGCAGTGAAAAAACCCCAAACCATCAAGTCGTGGACCTGCTGCCGAAATGCCGCTGCCGGATGAAGAGGCTGAGAGCAGTCACCACCGAAATGCTGCCTAAAGAAGCAGAGTGCCACCCCGATTAGGGACGGTGTGCAGTCCCCCAATGTTCACTGCCCCACGCATGTGCCTGGGGTGCTGGTGTCTGGGGCGCTGGTGCCTGGAGCCGGCCCTACTTCCAGATCAGGACAGAGGCCTGTTGCCTGGATGATACTGAGGTACTCTTTCTTCCTCTAATGCTAAGCTTTCAGATACACATAAAAGCTACCTGATATTCTTAGAATTGTCTAAGCAAAGACTAAGGCAGGCAGAGTATAGACATTCTTTTTCGCAAAGCACAAGAGCCACGCCCCTGCCTCCTCCCAGTCAGAGAGTGGATTCTGAGACATTACAGGGAAATGGCACAAGAATGTACTCAATTTAAAGCTATGCCTATCCCTCCTTGTGATCTAACCTTTCTAATAGTTGGGGATGTTTATCGTTTCCCCCTTCAGCATTGCCTTCCTCTTTATTTCAGTCTTAACTCCTCCTTATGACCCTCATCTCCTTTATCATATCTGTGAATACTCTCCACTTTGTGGCCATCTTCCTAAAGTGACCAGAATTGGGAGCAGTTTTCCAGCTTCAGACTCACCACAGCCATTATCACCAGGATGGTAGCAGTTTCCAGCTAAATGTGGTACCATTGTGTATACAGATCAACACTACATTTTTATGCTGTATTGAACTGCAAGCTCATTGCTAATTTTCTGTCTACTGCTGTCCCTACAATAAATCTTTTTTTACTACTTTACAGTATACCCACCCACTTACTGTATATCTGGGTTTCAGATTGTTTCCTCTGTATGTAGCAATTTGCATTTTTCCTTGTTGACTAAGTCATATTCTTATTTCCTGTTCATATTTCTAATTTCTCTCAGCCTTTTTGCATGATTTCTCTGTTTTCAGTAGTGTTTGCAATAACTCCAATTTTAGTGAAGTCTATGAATTTAACTGATGTGCCTTAAACCTGCACACCATTGAAATGATAGAATACAGAATCACTTTTTGTTGGTTTGTTTACAATTAAAATACATATTCTGTACCTACCTATAAGGTGTTAGACAAAATCATTGGAAGCATCAAAGGTTTTCAGACAGAATTTCCAACAAATATTTCTAAAAGGCTGCTTTGTTAACTGGGTTTGAGTGGCAATTCATACTGAACATCCATCATTCACTTACCAAACTGACGAAGGTCCAAGCAGAGATTAGCCCCTTCCACTAAGGTGGTATTTCGGCAAATGGTCCACAGATTGAAGTACATGTAAACAGGCAGAGAGGTGAAAGCTGTGACCCCTAGCCAGGCCAGCATGAAGACATATGTCAGCATAATAAACTATAAGTAATATAAAAGAGAAAGAGAGAGAAACAAACAAAACCAGTAGAACATTTTAAAAACTCTGAAACCAGAACAATATTCCATCACAAATACAGAACCATATCCAACATGCATGCAGCATTCTCAGTTTTGTTTTTTGTTGTTTGAAAGTCCCATTATTTTCTTTAAAAGTGACAGAGTCCTGTGGCACCTTATAGACTAACAGATGTATTAGAGCATAAGCTTTCGTGGGTGAACACACACTTCGTCAGTCTCTTATTTTCTTTGTGTTTAATAGATGGTCGGTTTGTGATCTGACAAGAGTAAGGGACAGCACTATTGTGCTGCCTCTGGCACAAGCCAGGAGTGAGATTATGGCTCCAGAGTGACAATCTCCCGCCTGAGCTCTCCAGTGCTCCAAGGTCTATACCTGATGCAACGTACATCCCATGATGTGCTGGTGTAACTATCTCACTGGGCGCTGTGAGAAATGTGTGAAACCAACTCTCTGCTCCTCCTCTTCCCATACCTAGGAGAGGATAAAGTGACTCTAATGCAAACGACTGGTGGAGGAATGTAAGGGATCTCCTTGTGCCTGTGTCTGACTCTATGCTACCTCGTGAGCTCAATCCATGATTTAGACCATGGTTAAAATGAATCAGTTGCCATTGCAAGCAAAGCATCTCATTGACTTCAATGTGCATTGGATCAGACACAATGAGGCAACTCTCACACATGTTTGAAAGCCTGAAACTAATACAAAGGGCTTTCCTATTATAAACAAACTGGAAAATGTACCTCTATCACTAGGCAAAGCACTGAATCATGTTTTATAAACTATGTTGCAGCTATGTATTCTCCCAATGCTATTTTTTTTAACTTCTAGTTTCTAGAGTAGAGCAATTTAAAATTCTATCAGTATATTTATAGCAGCTGCTGAACTCCATTTGACTTTAGATCCAAAACCTATGTTGGCCCATGTAACATCTAGCAGCTGTGAATATGCTTCAGTGTCACAGTATTGACTATTTGAGACAACTTCCATTAACAATTGCTTTTTCTTATTTTGTACTGAACAAACAAACAGTGTAAAGACCAGAAAAATATGTCAGACTGCTAAAAACAATCACTGAACATGTACTTAAACACTGGAGCCAAATGTGCAAATTTTGGTGGCTTCAGAAATGGACATTGATCGAAATTTTGCAGTGCTGCTGCATATTGAGGAGCTAAACATTTTTTATTATGTTTCTCAAATAATTCCACAGTCCTTGTGGTGGGGTGCCTCTCCCACACAGGCATAAGGGGTTAACCACGCTCTGCCTGAGAGTACCAATGGAGGTGAGTGCTCCAAGTGGCCCAGAGGAGTTACGGAAAGCACAGCCAATCAGGGAGGAGTTTCAGGGAACTTGCTCTATCATGCATCTTCTTTGCACCTTCCTATTGGTTACTTTCCTTCTACAACCTTTTTCAGTGTGTAAGCATAACACTTAATAATATTCAATAAGGTGGACATACCAATTTGTAGTGCATTGCCTCTGAATTTGTCCCAGAGAATTAAAAAAATGACAGCAGGCTGGGACGGAAAAGTGACAATAATGGCTCTGACTTAAGCACAGAGACATTGTGGAAATGGATTATTACTGCCAGTATTTAATTCTCTCTCATTCCTCGCCAAATATTGACAAGCTAGAGGGAACTAAATCAAAACATATAGAGGATAGATAAGTCCCCTATACATCCTCTATGATCCTTTATCAAAGACTATGGCACGTGTGAACTGCTTTAGCTAGCGTGAATTGAAAGGAAGGCATCTATTACAAAGAAAATGTTCAGCACAATTAAGGGGTTTTTTTCCCCCCACACTATTATTTAGTTTATATTTCTACTCAGTCTCTGGGTTCTATTTCCATCCGCCACTCTACACTATATGATGAGTCAATATCTGGACCAACCCCAGGAATTCATTTACAAGTAATTACTTGGCAGCATAGCGGCACTTTAGAGCTTTGAATTCCAGACTGAAAAAGCAAAAGATGTCCTTAATCTTATTATCAAGCTAAAGAGTTTTACTGTTATTTTTTTAAACTAGGAGCAAGAAATGACAAAAAATATTCTATGCATGTTTATTCCCTTTTTAGAATAGTTTTTCAATTTAAAGCTTATTTTAAAATTTGACTTTAGGAATAAAAAACATCTCCCCTGCTGAGGTTTTCTACTCTTGCAAGAAATAGCAATGTATGCTCTGGTCCTGTTTAAGATTCCTTTTCTGGTGCTTCAAAAATGAGAAAGAAAGTGTTCTTAAAACATGTAAAGCAAAGTTATCTATACATTAATACCTCAGTTTGTGTCATTAAATGCACTATAATTGAATGCGTAGGATCACATCTTTCATATTAATTATATTTTAGAACTATATTGCCCAATTTTCATACACTGGCCTGCATTCCTGTGCTCTTTCTGCACATGAAAGTTTAGGAATCTTTCTGCAGTGTGTGTATGTGTTATTACAGACACCAGTGAAGACAAGGCTAAATCTTTAAAACTGTATTTTCTCTAAGACCAAAAAAGAACTTCTACTTTTATTTTTCTTCTTTGTTGACTGAGTGCTTTCAACTGAAGGACTACTGGTCCACTACATGCTCTAATTAACATTGCAGAACTAGGAAGGCAGTGAAAGATCAAGGATGTTTTTCAGATTACATGCAATAGTATCCACAGTGCCAAGGTCTATGAAGGTCTTTGGAGATACCACAGATCTGCAGCCCTGTTAAAACCATTATTAATGGCCAATTGTCCTTCATGGTGGTTTCAGCAAGGTGGTAACCAAAGAATCAAATTGCATTGGCTTGGGTAATACAAGTCCATCTGTGTCTAAGCACAGCATAAAACAATGATCAGGTAACACATAAAATGGTAACTTTTATGTTTTTTTATAAAATGAACTGGAATTTAGAAATTACAGGATACTCTTGTGTAAAGACTATTGGTGAGTAACCAAAATATTTATTGGTGAATTTTCTCTTATAAAGTCTTCTCTGTGTCTTCTAGACATCTTTCCAGAAACACTTCTTGAAAAGCCTGTTCACTGCCAGAATTAAATTCAAAATGCAATCTGCTCAGATTTAAAAGGGCAGGTACTCCTTTGAAATAGTGTCCGGCTACCTGACAAGTCAAATGAAGAAATGATTTATGAAATAGCATTACTGTACCTTAAAAAAAACATATTTACTCCTTTAGCACTCTATATAATTTGCTAGTAGTGAAAATAGCTCCTCTAAGTTATCACATTTATCATTGCAAGAAGCTGAACATAATGTGATAACATTTCCTTAAACCTTTCATTCCATTGCATTTTATGTCATAAGTAAGATGCAAAAGTCCATGATGTAATGTTGTCATAAATTCTACTTTCATAGAATATTAGGGTTGGAAGGGACCTCAGGAGGTCATCTAGTCCAACCCCCTGCTCAAAGCAGGACCAATCCACAACTAAATCATCCAACAGATTTTTGCCCCATATCCCTAAATGGCCCCCTCTAGGATTGAATTCACAATTCTGGGTTTAGCATACCAATGCTCAAACCACTCAAACCCCTCCCCGCAATTTCATGATAAGATCTTGAAAAAATTACCAGACAACTACTAATCAGAGAACAAAAGCTACTAATAGCTGTCCATGAAAGATAAGGATAGTGCTCCACTATTTAGGAGCAACATTCTGATGACATCCCAGCCTCTACTGTCACCTCCAGCTGGAATCTTCTTGAAAGTTCCACCTTTCTTGTCAGCCTCTGACTAGATGTCTAATAAATGTGAAATTCTAAATATTAAACAGAAGATCTGGAATTATCTAGGTGCTAAAAGAGAGAAGGTACATTCTGTCATTTCTTCGACTCCAGGGGTTCTCAAACTTCTGACAACAAAAATGACTACATGAACCTAGGAGGGGAGTCCAAAGCTTGAGCCTGCCCAAACCCCACTGCCCCAGGCAAAGGGTGGGAGCAAAGCTGAAGCACAAGGGCTTTAGCCCCAGGCAGGGGTCCTGTAACCTGAGCCCTGTTGCACAGGGCAGAAGCCCTTAGGCTTTGGCTTAGGCCCTAGGCAGAGGGGTCAGGCTTCAGCTTTGGCCTTGGGCAGTGGGGCTCAGGATCCAATGCTGGGCCCTAGAAAATTTAAGTCAGCCCTGACAATGCCATTAAAATGGGGTTGCAACCAACTTTGGGGTCCCAAACCACAGTTTGAGAACCGCTGTTCAACTCCAATCCCTCCTGGCTGATACAAAAAAGGGGTTTCTCTATTACTCAACCTCTTCATCCAGCCACCTAGCTACTGCCAAGATTGGTCAACCTCCATTGCTTGGTCCTTCTTGCCCAGAAATAATTCCAATGTTTAACTCTACTGCAGCAGCAACATGAGATTTTCATGATTCTTGACAGTTTCACTGCTAACTAGGAGATTGTTGAATAGTAACATCAAAAGGGATCCAAGCCTGATTCATTTTACTATTGCTTCCTGGCAGAGTCATGAGCAGGTGTAGAACCAATGGAGAAATATGCAGATTTACAAAGACACCAGTGCATCAATCTGGGGAAGGCTGAGGTAATGCTTCCTAGATGAAGGGGCAGGTAGCTGGACAATCAAATTCCTTAGGAATTGATTTTAATACTGCTGAGATTTAATTTAATTATATTAGTTGTATGATGAATTGGGTTTAGGTGCCTTGAACCTTGGACAGATGTTTTTATTATTTTAAATCTAAATGAATAATTAAATAAAAATAAATTAACTTACACCCCCAAGGAGCTTACAAATGTGTAAACTACAGCAGTTAAACTCCCTTAAACTCAATTACATATCAGGAAAGTTTCAGAGGCTTATTCCATTAATTGTTCTGTTGCCAGGTGTTAAATTCCTGTTATATTTACCACTTAAATACTGTAATAGATTTAAAAGTTATTCTCCAAGTATAAACCTTTAGTAGCCTAGTCACAACAACTAGGCTCCCACCTCCATATCTCTCCCCCAGCCACCTAAATAAGACAATCCCAGTTCTTTCCCCACTAGTCTCCATCTTCACAGCTTAAATGTCTGCTTTCACTCTTGTGTACAAGTGAAAAGTGAAATATGTGCAGTTAAATATATTCACTTCAAAATACAGTGATGCTGGATGATTGGGAACATCGATGGAAAAATATTGATACCCTACTGAAAGATCTATAAATAAAGATATCCTTCCACAGTTTTTTGCCTGATTTATCACCATCACTAGCACTCCCTAATGCAAGCATACACATACACCTTCTCATTTGTCTTTCATTATTACTTCTACAAAGATGTACTCATCCTCCCTTTCTCTCTCTTCTTTGTTACATGCTTAGGCACAACTCCTAGCTCAATCCCCTCCTTGTGGCAACACTAACATATTTCACACTACGTTACTGCTGTTATTTGATTGATTCTTCTTCACTTGCCTTCCTACCACCAATTGATTGTAAGAGTAAGAGTAAGGAAATGAGAATATTAGGCTCTATATTCTATTAATAATGGGCTAGTCTGTTAGAGTAAGAGTAAGGAAATGAGAATAATATAATGGGCTAGTCTGTTAGACTAGTCTGTTAGAGTCTGTTAGAGTAAGAGTAAGAGTGTTAACAGTGAGTAAGAGTGTTAACAGTGTAGTCTGTTAGAGTCTGTTAGAGTAAGAGTAAGAGTAAGGAAATGAGAATATTGGGCTCTATATTCTATTAATAATGGGCTAGTCTGTTATAACCAAGATCAATCTCTCATGTTTCTATAATAATCCTAATTAATCCCCTTACTATAATCTATATTCATATCTAAAGAAGTGTATAAAAAGTTAATTACAAATGGTGAAAGGAAGTGTGAAACTTCAAAGGTTAAGAATTGTTCAGATCTCTGTAATATGACAAATGATAACTCTCAACAGCTTTAGCCTGGGAAGTGTGTAACATTTCCTTATACAAATCTGGGGTTTCTACCCTTCTGATCTAAGCTATTAAATATTAACTAAAAAAACATTATTTACTTTCTAGAGTAGTAGCAGCTGTTATTGCTGTGGCTAAATGCAACTTTCATTCTGACCCCCCCCCTTTTTGTTTTTTTTTTTTTTTTTTACAGTTCCTTTTACATTTTTCTAATATTTTCTTTGGGTTCAAATTTTTTTACTCTTGGTGTCCATGAAGATATAAGTCATTTCTTTTCTTTGGAGGGCCACCAATACCTGTTCAGCTTTTTTTGAGGTCTCTGTGTATTGTTAAAAAATATACTACTCATGATTTGATCAGAAATATTGCACACACATAATTCAAATGGCCAACCTGATTTTTGTTCAAATTTTGTTTTGTAGATCTCATTGCAGTCTATAGAATAGACTCATTTCATTCATAAAAATGGTTTAATAGTTTAAAAATGATTCTCCAGATACGATGCTGCTGCTTCTGCAATCCAAAGATCACAAGTTTCATTTGCTGCTCTATAACAATGTGGATTTTTATGTAAATTGCTGTCCTCTACAAATAATTTTTTTTTTAACATTAATGCTTGCAAAGTGTCACACTTCCTTTGAATCTCTGAGTTTTGGATTGTTTTACTAGGCCTGTTAAGGGATTAAAAAATTAATGGTGATTAAAAAATTAATTGTGATTAATCGCACCGTTAATAATATAAATACCATTTATTTAAATATTTTGATGTTTTCTACATTTTCAAATATATTGATTTCAATTACAAAGAATACAAAGTGTACAGTGCTCACTTTATATTTATTTTTATTACAAGTATTTGCACTGTAAAAAACAAGAGAGATAGTGTTTTTCAATCCCTCCATTACAAGGACTGTAGTGTAATTTCTTTATCATGAAAGTACAACTTACAAATATGGAATTATGTACAAAAAACCCTGCACTCAAAACTAAAACAATGTAAAACAATGTTGTAACCAGCATTGCAAGATATTTATATGCCAGATGCCTTAAAGATGCATACGCCCCTTTGTGCTTCAATCACCATTCCAGAGGACACTAGTCCATGCGGATGATGGGTTCTGCTCAACAGCTATCCAAAGCAGTATGGACCAACACATGTTTATTTTCATCATCTGAGTCACATGCCACCAGCAAATTTTCTTTCTGTAGTTTCCTCACTGGAGTGTTGCTCTTTTAAGATTCCTGAAAGCATGCGCCACACCTCGTCCCTCTCAGATTTTGGAAGGCACTTCAGGTTCTTAAACCTTGTGTCGAGTGCTGTATCTATCTTTAGAAATCTCACATTGGTACCTTTTTTGTGTTTTGTCAAATGTGCTGTGAAAGTGTTCTTAAAACGAACAACACTTGCTGGGTCATCATTCGAGACTGATATGATATGAAATATATGGCAGAATTTGGGTAAAACTGGGTAGGAAACGTACAATTATCCCCCAAGAAGTTCAGTCACAAATTTAATTAAACCATTTTTTTAATGAGTATCATCAGCATGGAAGCACATCCTCTGTAATGGAGGCAGAAGCATGAAGAGGCATATAAATGTTTGGCATATGTGGCATGTAAATACTTTGCAATGTCAGCTACAAAAGTGCTATGTGAATGCCTGTTCTAACTTTCAGGTGCCATTGTAAGTAAGAAGCAGGCAGCTTTATCTCCCGTAAATGTAAACAAACTTGTTTGTCTTAGCGATTAGTTGAACAAGAAGTAGGACTGACTGGACTTGTAGGCTCTAAATTTTTACATTGTTTTGTTTTTGAGAGCGGTTATGGAACAAAAAAAAATCAACATTTGTAAATTGCACTTTCATGCTAAAAAGATTGTACTTCAGTACTTCATCCATTGTTTAAGTCCCTGCACTTTCTCCTCTAGAATATAGTTCAACTTTGCCTTTTTTCACTATCACATAATCATATGGAACATACATAGCAACAGAAAATTCCTACTTGAGATTAAGAGGTAAATACAACAGTAGTCACAAAGGGAATAAGGAATCTGCCAAAGCAGGGAGTCAGTGGCAAGATCTGGTTCAAAGTAAGGATGAGCCATAAAGGATAAAAAAAGTTTCCTGCTCTTGCAGACTTTGGGGAAGTTAACTGGAAGCATAAGAATCCAGAGACATATAGACTAGAAACTAAATGGGACAGAAAGTGTGACTACTATGTTAGCAACTATAATACTACTGTCTACCTTTGTGGGAGTAAATAACAATCTGATTGATAAAACAGATTGAATAAGATGGCTAACTACTAGTACAAAAATAGGCCTGCCGGACGTGAGCAAAGGATGGGGTCAGCAAAACTCATATTCATCCAATGAACAATAGAGCTATTATGCAGTCAGCTGCAATTCTACATTGGTACATTCAGAGAAGAATCTCTGGGTTATCAATTTGATTATTTTATGTTCATAATAGGAAGGCACAACACATGGAAAAAGTGTAGCAGCTCCCACAGTCAGACAAGCTCTGGAAATATATAACACAATCACATTTTCAGAAAATGTTTTGATCAAGAAATTACGTATTGATCAAACTTACACACTGAGAAAAAATGGCATATACTGTGTGAAAGCCACATTCACAGCACAATTCATTTGAAAGCAAAACAAAACATGTTTCCAGTTTATTGCTGACCAAAAAAAAAGTCAAAGAACAGAGAGTACAAAAGAAAAGAAGAGTTACAGGCAATGCATGTGATAGTGCCTGGCAGGCTACTGTATTAAGGCAAGCAACATAACATTGGAACAGTAACCCAACCCAAAATAGCAAAACTTTTCAGTTTAAAAAGAAAAATAATTGGTTATGCAAAAAGTGATGCCTGGAAGCCAAGAGATGCTGTGAAGATTGAAAAATGAGTCTTTCATTTAGTCAGCTGACTGACATCACAGATGGAAAAATACATCCCACGATCAACAAGGTGAATAGAAATAGGAGGGACAGCTGATCTCAACTACTATATCACAAGTGGCTTTCGACATAATTGAATTTTGTTTCTAATTTTCTAGCTAATCAAGCTCCACTGCCATTCTACATATCTGTTTTTTAATTCACAGAATATACACGCAGTACTGAGAAATATAAATATGAAGACTAAAAAAAACTTCTGATCTTTGCTTGAATTTATTTAACAATCCTATGCTGCCCTTATTTTACTTCCTTAACAATGAGTTAGCTTTGAAAAAATGGTCACTGACTTTTACCAGTAACACTTACTCAGGCTCTGTCTACCTGAGCACAAAACGGCAAAACTGTCTGCTTTCTACAGAAGAGTTCGACTTTTTGTCAAAAAACTGAATACCTGAAAACCAAAAAATTTTCAGTTTCTCAGTTAAATGTTAAAAATTTCCACAGAAAAAGCCATTTTCCCTATTTTTTTCTAAAAAAAAACAAAAACAAAAAAAAAAACCTTCCAGAAAAAAATACCCCATTTTCTGACCAGCTCCACTCACTGATGTAATCTATGCAGGTGCTGATGCTGAAGCAGAAAAGAACTCAGCTTCATTCCCAGATCTGCAAGGATACTGTTCAGAGATACTTTTAATTCATAATTTGAGCAAATTCTATCTGGAATCATTGAAACAAACACACAACCTCATTTTTACAGTGCCACTTTTCAAGTAGAGCCATTATGTGATTTCAAATTATTTTAAAATGCAAATATTCTGTGTGCATATGTGACCATAAAAAGGACATTTTTGTCACTTTTAGGATACATTTCTAGAAAGCAACTAATTGATTCTATTAGTTGAATTTTTTGGTTTTGTGTGATAGTGGTTTTTTTAATTTACAAGATGAATATCCAAGAATTCCATATAAGGAAGCCTTCTTGATATGAGCTATTCCTCCTTAACAGCATAATCTCCACTTGGCAACTCTACAATTACAGTACATTAATTTCCCTTATCTGATCTACAGCACCATCTGGGCTACAGACACAGAGCAACCTTTTGAATTTTAATAGGAGTTATATGTCTAATTCTGCATGTACTGTGCTCTGAATTAACTCTCCCAATATAGTGATGTGAAAAAGGGGAATGCAGAAATGCAAAAGCATTGTGATAGAACTGAAATATCTTTTTAACAATATCATTTTCAAATAAAAATTGTTGCTTCTCTCTAGTCATTATTTTTATATAAGGATCATTTTTAAAATATGTAAATGAAGTAAAAGAAATAAGTCTTAGCAAGAAATGCCTCAAATTTTAATTGACATAAATCCATATATTTTAAGAATGTAGATTTGTAGGCTAGATTAAAATAAAAAATGAATAAAAACTCCACTGTTCTTTATCATGTCAAGATTCCTGCTGATCTTAAGAAGGCCAAAGGGAACTACAGCAGGAGTCAAAGTATGGGAAGAAAGGAGAGGCCAGGAAATAAAGACCTAACTCAAGGAGGTCAACTGAAGAGTTAGGGAGAATCTAAAGTATTGCCCTGTGACTCCCAGCAACTCACAGTGCTCCTTGCAGCAAGAACTCTAATGCTTTTAAATATTCCTTACCTCCTTTGGCTGCCAATGCATGTCAAACATTTCTAAACAAATATAAATCAAACAAATTTGCCATTTTCATTAAGCTGGAATTAAGGTTGGGAGTGCATGTCTATATACAACTCTACATGTAACTGTACATCTTTATACAACTATACATATAAAATGATGGGATCTAAATTAGCTATTACCACTCAAGAAAGAGATCTTGGAGTCATTGTGGATAATTCTCTGGAAACACCCACTCAATGTGCAGCGGCAGTCAAAAAAGTGAACAGAATGTTGGGAATCATTAAGAAAGTGACAGATAACAAGACAGAAAATATCATATTCTTGCTATATAAATCCCTGGTACGCCCACTTGAATACTGCATGCAGATGTGGTTGCCCCATCTCCAAAAAGATATATTGGAATTGGAAAAGGTTCAGAAAAGGGCAACAAAATGATTATGGGCATGAAACAGCTTCCATATGAGGAGATTAATAACACTGGGACTTTTCAACTTGGAAATGAGATTACAAAGTGGGGATAGAATAGAAGTCTATAAAATCACAATTGGTGTGGAGAAAGTAAATAAGGAAGTGTTATTTACTCCTTCTTATAACACAAGAACCAGGGGTCATCAAATGAAATTAATAGGCAGCAGGTTTAAAACAAACAAAAGGAAATATTTTTTCCACATAACACACAGTCAACCTGTGGAACTCCTTGCCAGATGATGTTGTGAAGGCCAAGACTATAACAGGGTTCAAAAAAGAAGTAGATACATTCATGGAGGCTAGGTTGATCAATGGCTATTACTCAGGATGGGCAGGGATGATGTCCCTAGCCTTAGTTTGCCAGAAGCTGAGAATGGGCAACAGGGGATGGATCACTTGAGGATTACCTGTTCTGTTCATTCCCTCTGGGGTACCTGGCATTGGGCACTGTCAGAAGACAGGATGCTAGACTAAATGGACCTTTGGTCTGACTCAGTATGGCCACTCTTATGCTCTCATGTCAGTATCTTAGGTCCCCACACATTTTACAAAGAGATTAGTTATCAAATAGCCACCCAAAGAAAGGACCAGGAAATTCAGAATTAGAGTTTAAACTAAAAGAACCCCAAACATTTGAAAATATAGAAATGTATAGAATTAGAGCTTCCACAGCATCTCCCTGGGTGGGAGTGGGGAGGAAAATACTCTGAATGAAATCCTGACTCCACTGAAGTCAGCTACAGAACTCCCATTCACTTAAATTGGGCCAGGATTTTTCCCTCTGTCTCAACTTTCTGGACCCATAGCAAACAAGTTCATCTCATTATTGGGCATGAAAACCAGACTGCCCTAATCTTAATTGTACAGTGGCTGTAGGAGCTTTGGGCTTCTTTACAGGAAAAGACATGCTTCACAACTTCCCAATTAGACAAGTAGTATACTGAAAGCAATCAGTTCATGTGCCACACACGGTATTAAACTATAGGCTAGTGTACATATTGAATTCTCCTAGGCACAGGTGATAAGATTATGGCATTTATTATTATGAAAGGAATAAAGGCTAATGTGTGGATGGAGCATAACTCTTTATATTGAAGACATGCTATATGAAAACTATTATAAAATCAATGATCACATTTTTATATTTTATATTTCAGCCACAAGTTGTATTAGTACAGTATTTCCAGTACATTTAAGATGTCTGTAGCCATAGACTTAAAGCCCATAAGATGATAAAAGAATGATCAAAGAACTTGGTGGTGGTCTCAGTACAGTGACATTTCCCACTTTATAATATCCCCAGCTTTTGACTACAGACATCTTTAAAGGTCTCAGCAAGTACTTGGTCCAAGTATTAATATCTCAGCCTGTAGTTATGAAAGGAACAAAGTCAAGAAGATGAAAGAGTGACATTACTATAGGGTAGGTTACAATTGTTAGGATGGCCTTAACTGTGCTTTTCCACAATTTCAAATATGTGGATTTCTTTTCAAGTCAAGCTTAACTATGAATTGCCTGGGTTTCTAATAGTTGACTCTTAATAAGTATTATGCTCTTGGAAGATTTGTACCCTTTGTCTTAGTCTTTACTTCAATTTATCAATATATGTCATCTCAGAATATAGTGTAATGATTAGCCCTCCTTTGAATAACATTTTATGTTCATGCGATTTGCAATTATGTCTATTATTGTCAAGGTATAAAATTACCAACCTTAGAAATTCTACAGACTTCCAAGAGTACATTACCACCTACTCCCACTCAAACAGCAACATATTTTTGATAAATGATATGGCAATACCTGAGCTTCTAAGAATGGAACAGAAAATAGATTAAACACACAGGTAAAAGGAATGATGATTTGGGAAGCTAAGAAATGTACTACCCTGATCTTCCCATCTTTAATACTCTGAGATATAGGGTAGCCTCTCTCTAACCCAGAGAGGTTCTGTTAATAAAGACTCCCATGAATTTATTCAGTACTGTCCCCAAAGTATAATAATCTAGTTGTTTCTGTAGTAAACAGAGACTAAGTGTGGCTGAGGCCAAGCAATCGTAGGGCACAAAATGTGCATGTAGCTAATCCAGGAGTCAACTTGTGGTTTAGTTTTGAAGTGAATATGACTTCTGGATAACTGTTCACCAACATGAGTAAAAGGTTCAAAATCCAGCTCCACATTATTAAACAAGGATGAAATAGATCAGGGCCTGATCTATTTTATCAGCTTTTACTATGATAAAATACTACAATCTACATATAGATATGTAGCAGTTCCTAAAGCTCCAATCAGGATCAGGGCGCCATTATGCTGGGAAATATAAAACTACATATGAAAACATTGTCATGCACCAAAGAGCATAATACTGAGCAATGAGTTTTCACATTTAGCTTGGGAAAAATGCCTGTCCATTTAATTATGAAGTGATTATTTCTATACACATGAGTATAAGAGTATAAGAACATAAAAATGGCCATACTGCATCAGACCAAAGGTCCATCCAGCCCAGTATCCTTCAGCCAACAGTGGCGAATGCCAGATGCCCCAGAGGGAGTGAACCTAACAGGTAAGGATCAAGTGATCTCTCTCCTGCCATCAATCTCCACCCTCTGACAAACAAAGGCTAGGAACATCATTCCTTACCCATCCTGACTAATAGCCATTAATGGACTTAACCTCCATGAATTTATCCAGTTCTCTTTTAAACCCTGTTACAGTTCTAGCCTTCACAATCTCCTCAGGCAAGGAGTTCCACAGGTTGACTGTGTGCTGTGTGAAGAAGAACTTCCTTTTATTTGTCTTAAATCTGCTGCCCATTAATTTCATTTGGTGGCTTCTAGTTCTTATATTATGGGAACAAGTAAATAATTTTTCCTTATTCACTTTCTTCACACCAGTCACGATTGTATATACTTCTACCATATCCCCTTTAGTATCCTCTTTTCCAAGCTGAAAGGTCATCGCCTCTTTAATCTCTCCTCATAAGGGACCTATTCCAAACCTCTCTAATCATTTTAGTTGCCCTTCTCTCAACCTTTTCTAATGCCGGTATATCTTTTTTGAAATGAGGAGACCACATCTGTATGCAGTATTCAAGATGTGGACATACCATGGATTTATATATGGGAAATTAGATATTCTCTATCTTATTCTCTACCTGTTATTAATTATTATTATTATTATGTAGATTTTATACAGCACTTTTCATCAATAGATATTACTTAGCTAATATGGAGACCACTCATATTATTTCATTCCTTTCTTGCTGCAGTTTTTAACTACTAACATATAAGAATATATAACCCCCTTAAGAGACATATTTCCTCTGTAAACATATTCTAACATATTCCAAAGATGCTATTGAAATTAATATAAGTAATGAAGATTATCATATTAACATACCCAGGCACTGACACATCTGCCGCAGGTGGTGATTTTGAAATCTCCATAGAGATCCTTGATGGCACCAGTCGTAAAGAATCCCTCCACCATCAGCAAAATGCCATAGACAAAGAATGCAGCTGCTATGCCATAGATCACATACTTGAAGATGTCAATCCTGTACAAGAAGTGTGAAAGTTATTTATCTCAACAAAAATTCAGCAATGACTCTGAAATGTCAGTGTTGTATAGTAAGATCTCCTCTAGCATAAGCTTTTTCAGTGATGATGTTCTATAATGATAACTGCATTTAAAGACTTGTGTAATTGTTGTCTTCTGTAGCATGTGGCTGACACATCTGAATAATGGTTACAAAAAAAATAAGGGCTCCCTTCACGTAACGGTATTCAAAAATTGTCAGTGAATTGTCAAAAATTGTCAGTGAATTGGATCAGTAAAAGAGCAGTATTTAAGTCCAAATAATTCCAAAGTTAATTCATCCTCATTTGATTTTATTATCTAAACAGTGTAATAGGATTAAAATACTTCAACAAATTTAATTAGCAAACATGAACAGAAAATATGATTTTGAAATATTGCGCTTCCTTAAAGATCATCCTTCTTCCTAGACAGCTACAGATATTGAAATGTAATGTGTCATGAGAAAGAGGCTCAGTCACAATCTTCAATTAACTACTCATCACCATACAATTAGTTATATTTACTTCTCACATGGCATTTTTATTAATCTCTTCTAACAACTCTCTCTCCTCATTATTTTTTATCGACTATTCTCCAATGGACAAAGTGCATTTTTGGAGACAGCATTTAAAAAGGATTCCTTAGATACCTATTGAACCTGGTCCTTGTTACTCTTTGCCACACATGGCAGAAGGGTTACATATTCATGTAGTGTCTTCCATTCCAAGAGATCGCAAAACATTTGATAAATTATGGGACCAGTCCTGCTCACCTACTCACGGCAATATGAGCAGGATTATTATCTGTATTATGGGAGCGTCTAGAGGCCCTACTGAGATTGAGGATTCATTGTGTGGGCACTATAGACACTTGTAGGAAGAGACAGTTCCTCCCAGGAAGCGTTTACAGTCCAATTTAACATAGGGCATAGTGAGTACTACCAGGGGACTATAAAACACGAGTCAAGCAAATGCTGAGATCTAAATCTACTGATAAAATGTGAGATTCTCTGCTGTGCCTCTGAGAGGGAGCTTTAAGTCACCCTTTCACCTTTCTAATCCTGGAATATTGTAGTGACTGGAATAGCTCCTGGCAGAAAATACACACTCCTGGAAGGTTTAAGTAACGATAGCTTCCCCAGGCTGTGCTATGGGCCTCAGTTCAGGAGTTTGCCTGGAGTTTGCACATGGCATGCTGTGACCCAGATGACTATGTATCCCTTCTGCCCCCAACCTTGACCCCAGTACTGGGGCTTGTGAGGAGATCCCCAGAAAGCAGCCTTGTGACTGTCTTCTGCAGCACCTGAGTCAGGGGAATTGCCCCTCAGGAAGATCATGGGTTTTATAATCCATTTATGATGTTCCAGTTCATTTACCTGCTATAAAGGGGTCAGAGTGGAGGGTTCAGGATCTCACAATTTGATTTAGATGAGAAATTTTCAACTTTTTTCCATACCAGGACCTCTCTGCAACCAATCCCCAACATCCTTACTTATCTTTATGGAATCTTCCTCCAATTTAGCAATATAGCAGGGCCTGGTGTTTGTAACTCCTTGATATCTGTTTGCAGTTCTCCTGGTGGTCAAAATGCCCACGCTGAGAACCCCTGATTTAAATTAATCCTTTAAATCACCACTGCATTCCAGCCATCTGTTGGGTGAAGTAAAGGACTATACAATATTTCAACTATTATAGTGTCTGTCATTATGAAATGTCAGTAGTAATAGTATATAATGGCCCACCATGTCATTATGACATGACTTGGTATGTCATTTCATGCACTACTATTACTGACACATAATAAAATAATATAATATAAAATTATAACATAGAAATAAAAATCATTTCAAAATGGAACATATTTTACTTCCTTTTCTTTCTGTGGGAAATTTTGTCAAACTTAAAAAAAAATCAGTTTCATTGAAACTGCATACTGTACTGAAGAACATTTTCCACAAAATTTTCAACCTCATCTATGAAACTTAACTGTAAATATAGGTTTTAAGACAACATGTCTCAAAGCTCAATAACATATCATTGAACTTAAAAAGCTTGTGAAATTGCAGGTCATCCAAACCGAGACATAAATGTGCACTTTGTATGTCAAATGTCTCAGCATAAATGCCTCTTCAGGTGTCTTCAGTGTTCTTGAGAACAGCTGAAACAAGTTTTTTTAATTGCTAACCAATGATCTGGCACCTGATTGAGGGCAAAATATACATCATTATTAAGCTGAGTCAGCACCTAGAAAATAACTTAAGAGTTACATTTTTAATTGATGCTGAACTGAAAAGGGCTGGGAAAAAACATGCTAAGTTTTTACCTTTAACAAGCTGCTGTATCCTAATAAAGAATCTGCTCTTAAGATATTTTTCTGCTACCTTTCCTAGGCTCACAATTAGATGATTCTAAGGAGTCACATTTGATATCTGTATTTAGAAACAGGATATCTGAATTAAGGATGTAGATACTCAGATGAAAGAATACAGTCTGATTCGTTTGTACCTCTAGAAATCTCATAATTGTTCAGAGATTTGCGTAGTGTTTGTTCTTATATGTTAAAATAATTGTCAAAAATCCCCTTTCAGTTGTTCTTATGGTAATTCAACAAGTATAAAATTAATTTTCCACAAAGACCTTAAATGATGGATTTTGGAGCAAATCTTGTCATTATTTATAAAGATATACCCTGATAGTAATGGAAATAAACAAAAATAGTTAAAATATAACTTGATTATAGGTCCAATTCTACCTCTTACACTAGCTGTTATACACTTCCACAATGGCACTGTTGGAACACCGCAGGGCTGATGTCAACAGATCCTCAAAGGCCAGCGTGTAGGAAACATACCCACGTCACTCAGTGCTATAGAAAATGCAGAGCTGTAGCAGAGCTATAGGGATTCTGAGATCCAGCTCACACCATTCGTAATTGAGCAAAGGCTGATATATTTCAACCCCAGCAGTAGCCTAGAATCTGGGTGGGAAAAAGGTGGCTTTAAGTCATCTTCGCTATGCCTCCCCGAGTACTCCATCTCCTGTGCTGCTCCTCAAAAAGGCACACCACAAAACCAAGCCCAAGTCACAATTAAATAGCTCCTTAGCCTGAACCCCATGAGCCTGAGTCAGCTGACATGGGCCAGCCGTGGGTGTGTAATAGCAGTGTAAACATACCCTAGAAGACACCCATTGTCATCAATGGGAATGAGAATAGGCCCATAACTTCCATTAAAATCAATGAAGCAAGTCATACACCTATTGTCTTCCGTTGAAGCGGTCATGCATTTTGGTCTTGACTAAACTAGGATTTGATTTTTCAGACCCATAATTCCCAACAGGTGCAGTTTCACCAAGTGGAAGTGAATTAAGATAAACTGAATTCATGTCACTTTGATTCTGAATGAGGGTGGCCACACAGGGTTTAATGCACTTTAACCAATCCACTTTTAATTTACATTTTTAGTTAATTAGGATTAACTTTCCTGAGTGTTGCCATGTAGACTGGTCTTTATGGCCCTTTGAAAAAAAAACCCATCCCTAGTGTAGATACAACCTCTTTCTCTGTGTGTATGTGTGCGCACATATGGCTAAAAGCGAGAAAATATGTTGCTCTCTAATGGCTGGTGTCAATTCAGAAAGGATGCTTGGTATTGCACGAGCTGACATCTTGCTCCGCTTAATTATGGAGAGGAACAGCCTCTCCATAGTTAAGACTGGAACTACAGTCCAAAGATGAAGCTGAATTTGATCCCTATGTACTTTAGCTCCAAAGGAAAGAAATATTTTCCTGCTTACAAATGTTCAGAATAAATCACATTAACGGCTAGAATGCTTTTGGAAAATGTTGATTAAGTACACATTGAGAAAAAGAATAATTCAAACTTCTCCATCTAAAACCTTGGCAATGTCTAAGGCTTGTGCATGCCTTGGCCTGTCCAGAGAAATCGTATTATATCACAAAAGCGAAAGATAGGTAGAATTTGACATTGGCTCATGCTAGAAGTTTTCAAGGGCAGGAGTAGTAAAATATTCAGAAATTACCATTAAAAATTAGACTTTATCCCTTTGAATGAAGCTGAGGGAATAAAATGGCTTAGAAAATTTATTATTAATGGTATTATTGTTTATGCTGCAGCAAGACCCCAAAAAAGCCATTTAGGATTGGGAGGCCAGGAGCCAAGAAGGTCCAGGGAAAGAGCAAAGCGGGAGACGGAAGCCAGTGGGCGGGATGTGGTGAATAGAAGCAGGGGAGAGAAAGATGTAGCATTAGAGAGGGGTAGGAGGCTGGCTAGGAGGGAAGGGGGAAGATGATTGGAGCCAAGATTACAAACCTTGCATTCAGTGCAGTATTTGGATGAAGTGCATAAATGGCATGGGGCCATACACCGAATGAGGAGGAAAAAAAAATATTGAATAACTACCCATTCAGGGACCCTGTGGGAAAAATCATATGTGATCATGCAATTAATGTAATCATTCTGCACACACAAAGGGTCTGAGTTAAGGTTACAAAGGCAACCTTAATTATAACAGTTTCTACTTTTAGAGTGCTTGAGTTTAAGAAAGACTATTTTTAATGGAGTTATTGTGAAACAATTGTGTTGATGGAAGTAAAATCAAATTTTAGAGAGTAAAGAAAGAATTGTTTTATATGCCATCAAAATCTGATAGAAAATATTTTTGTTATGGACCTATTCAGGTAGAGATCAACATGTTCATAAGATTTTTCCAACCTATAGTTCAAGCTGTGCTTGCATTAAACTAAGTTAAATCAGTCTGACTCTACAATTTTTCCTCTCTCATTTTTTTCTACTGCTGGTTATTAATTATGCCATATTAAGCAGACTTTATAAATAATTAATCTGAGTTTGGATTCAATCCAACCTGAGGGCCATGAAAATAGCGATAGAGAAAATAGTCATTTTTTTCCTAACAGAAGCAGCCATTGTGCTTTGCCACCCGAGTATGCTGTCATCTTGGAAGAACAAACAGGGTGCAATTAAGTAGAGAGTGGCCTGTCCCAGCAGAATCAAGTTACAGACAAAAAAAAATATTGGTCATCTCATTCTTTCCTCATTCTTTCTCCACATCATCTCTCTTCAGAATTTTCCCTTGTACTTTAGCAAACCCAATTTCAATAATAAAACAACACAATAGTTAATAAGATACTATTGCTTTGTGAACATTCAAAAGCTGTGAACTTTGGAGAAGAGGTTGTTGTGACAAATGATATAAACTCTGATGTGGATTCAGCTAGCTGAATGAAGAAAATGTGGATTCACAAATGTGATAAAATTTGCAATGTCTATTATTTGCAAAAGATTATTCAACCACTCACTGAGCTGGTCAAAAAATGAAGAAAATACTTCCAGATAATTATTTAGTGAAATAACATCAAAAGTTGTAATGGATATTATTTGCAAAAATGAGAGGGGCACCTTCTCCTAGACCAGCGGTTCTCAAACTGGGAGTTGCGACCCCCACCAGGGGTTGCAAGGGTGCAAGCTCCCTGTGCCGCCAAAGTGCCACCGAGCCAAACGCTTCCGCTTTTGGCAGCATTTTGGCAGACATACTGTGCGCTTCAGAGTGTTCTCCGAAAAGCTGACGAAATGAAAGTTTCTGGTTTCAGCGGCTTTTCGGTGGACAATGTGAAGTGCATAGCATGTCCGCCAAAAAAAACGCTGAAAGTGGAAACTCTCACTTGGCAGCTTTTTGGCGGACATGCATGGGGTCGCGGCGGCCTACGGGGAGCGGAAAAAGGGCCGCCGATCCAAGAAGTTTGAGAACCGCCATCCTAGACATTGGGGAAAGGTGGCTCCCAGGAGAAAGCCCTCCTTCATATTGGGTTGATTGTGAGGTGATACAACATCAAGTAAGCAGTGTGGTGCTATTTACATGATATAGGTAAGCACATGCTCATAGGACTGAACATGTTCTTAGATTTTAAGACCAGAAGGGTCCATTATGTTCATCTAGTCCAGGGGTCTCAAACACACAGCCCGCAGGGTTATTTCCTACAGGCCACCAAGCTCCCATTGGCAGCGAGAGGCGGCAGCCAGCACGTTCCTGTGGCCCGCACAGCTGCCCGCGGCTCCCATTGGCTGGGAACGGCAAAACACAGTCACTGGGAACAGTGAACAGTCAATGTAAACAAACTGTCTTGTGGCCTGCTAGCAGGTTACCCTGGCAGACTGCAGGTTACCCAGCACTACCATAAACTCTGACATAGTAATTACTACATCAAAATGCATGTTGTATGGACCCAAGACAGCGGTGTCTGTTAGATACCTGTTAACTAAACTCCTTGGTTACCAAAAAAAACCCAACACATCACCACCCTCAAATATTGACAGAAGCTCAAGCAATGTGGAGCTTAAGTGTTCCAAGAGGCTGGAGCTCTTTCACATCTGAGACCTATGAACTTCTAAATTCTGCAGGAATTTCACTGTGGGGCTATCTCTGGGGGAAAGAGTTAGGCTCTCTGTGATTTGGGTGCCCTCATAGTACAGACTGAAAATGTACTGGGCTGGCACGCTGATTATCTGAAGGTTTCCCTTGAGGCGTTCACATAATAGGGACTATTCTGTTTTTGAAGGAGATGACCACCACGCTCTGTCATCAATCTTTGCGCAGAACTCTTCTATGAATTAAGTGAACGGATATGGCCATTTATTATTTGTTTTGTTTTGCGGAATAAGGAGGGTGTGTGGAACAGACAGTGCAAGGAGCTGTGATTAAGAGGCTTTTCTGATTGGTATTTGTGTATCCAAAGTTTGCCAGTATTGCCTCTCCTAAGATTATACATTGGCTCCTATTGAGAGAACTTGGAGGCAATATCTGTTCAGGCATTTGGAGCCACATCCTTGGCCAGTGTAAATCATATAGCTCCTTTGAAATAAATGGACTTACACTGATTTACATGAACTGAGGATTTGATTCCAAGAAAACTGTCAGCTATCCCAAAATGGATTAATACTGTAGGAATTCTGAAGCAATTACATGGTGCAGCCTAAGCACTGTGCACTCTTCATCCTGAATACTGAAAATTTAATAATCGGTTAACAGAAAATGAGAGTGTTTTCTATCCAAGCTGCTTTATACTGCTTTGGAAAGCTCAAAATTGTACCCAAGGCAAGGGATTTTTATTTAATTAAAATACATACGTATTGCAACCACTTAACGATGATTAACAGGAACATTATTCTCCTTGGATTTGCCTTGTGCCACTTGACTCTCTCACTGTGCAGAAAGCACTGTTAATAACATATTTCTCTGTGTGTGCGTGTACATACTTCTATTTCAATAAGGAATAAAGTCCTACTATTTATGCAGTTTAATTGTGCATTCAGCTACACATCTAGTATTACTGTGAAATTAATTTCCCAGCATTTGGCAGCATTGTATAATTTTCCTTTTCATATCAATCTGAATGTATAATGAGACAAGGTAGATAAGGTAATATCTTTTATTGGACCAACTTCCCTTGGTGAGAGAGACAAGTTTTTGAGCTTACACAGAGCTCTTCTGCAGACCTGAAGAAAAGCTCTGTGTAAGCTTGGAAGCTTGTCTCTCTCACCAACAGAAGTTCATTCAACAACAGGTATTACCTCACCCATCTTGCCTCTCAGATATCCTGGCTACCACAACGCTGAATACAATGAACATATAATGTAATTTCTCCAAATAGAGATAATGGAATCAAGAAGAGTACAGGCATTGAAAAGATTGCAATTACAAACAAATTCAAAGGTGATAAATTGAACGCAACATTAAATTCTTTCTAGATACTTAAATGTTTAAAATATTTCTATTTCCAAGTTAACATAAATAAAAGAAATTCTCACAGATAAATTTAAATGGGTATAACAGGCACTAAAATGTTGATTTGATTAGCACAACTCAATTCATTTTTTAAATTTATTTTTCAAGGTTGACAGATACACTTCACAGAAGTAAACACAGAGCATGATCAATACAATTGGGGGGTGGGCAGGAGAGGTGTAGAAGTTAAGTAATTTTTTTGTTCCTGGGATATTAATGCCCACTAATCAATAGACAACAGAATACAAGAGTAGTACATGGGTTATGAAAGTAGGTACCTTTCTTTGAATATTTTATGTCACAATAAAAGACTGGTTAATACTCAGAGCCCAGGAATCAATTTCACTCATGCTGGGCAGAGAGAGGTGTAATTTATTTCTCCCTGTACTAGATGATCCCCCAGTACCCTTGAAGGGGGTCATCCTGAGGGAAAGCAAAGAATAACATTGCCACCTGCCATGCCTCTGAGCTTCCAGTACGCAGGAGCAACTTTACAACTTTAATTTTGGTTGGGAGGGAGGGGGAATCCACAGAAGCCCTAGCCATGGAGAATGCTGAGGAGATGCATCGATCCTTTGCATTTACAGTTTCCTTAGCTAAATCTCCTTTTTTGCCCTGTCAGCCACCCACTGGAAGGCAATTTCCAATCACTTTCTGCCTATGCACCATCCTTCATTAGGCTTCTGAGGTCCTGTGACTGGGTGCCCACCAAACAAATGCAGCTTAGATCTAGTCCCTAGACTACTGAATTTATCAAACTCAATGCCACTTAATTATGCAAAATGTCATAACGGAAGCTTTGGTAATAGCTCTTGCCATGTATGAAGTTAAATTCTGGAGAATTAAGAAACATCATAAGCAAGCAGAAAGAGGGAATTATTAACATCCATACATTGTATACAGAGTAAAGCTGGAGCAACCCAAACACCACCACAATTAAGGCAAAACAGTGTACAAAGCCTCAGAAAAAATAAATGTAAGTAATAAAAGAACATTAACCTGGCTCCAACAGCGACTTTTCAGAGATATCAGGTTAATAAACAGCCTGTACTAGGAGTGGGGAATTGGGAAAAGGACAAAATGGGAATATATGGTGATCAATTAAAGATTGCAGTGCAATGCTAAAACAGAATGTGTTAATGCTAGCCAAAGTAGTTAGGGGCAACTGTGTGTCAATCCCACCTGCAGTACACCCCAGCAGCAGAACAAGTGCACTTACATCAATTTCCCTTCTACGGAGTCCTCAAAACAAGCTTTCTTGCCTCAAAAATACCCCTTCATTGGGCAGGTATGTCAGAAGTGTGAAGTAGCCTAGAATTATTGTTTACCTGTAAGGGGTTAAGCTAAAGGTAACCTGAGAGGTGGACAACTGACCAATGAGAAATTCCTCAAGAGACAAAGGATTTTAAGTTTCAGTTTCTCTCTGGGTCTCTCTCTGTTCACCTTGGCTATGGGATGAACACAGCTATGTCTTTCACTATAACTATAAGATTCTATCAAGTACTGTAGTCAGTAAGTTTACCTTCTTTTTATCACTTGGGAGGTTCTCAGTGGTGAGTGTTGGCTGGGTGCTTCTTGATATTGTAAGCTTCAGCAGAGATTTCAACAGTGGGAGAAAGTTGCCTCGGGGGAGAGGTTTGGTTTCTGAATCCTTTTGTTAATTATGGTAGATGCTGTTCTATTGATGGTTAGAAGGGATTTATTCCTTTCTTTTTTTCTTTTATTAAAATCTTTCTTTTAAGAAGCTGACTGCTTGTTTTCCATTGTATAAGATCCTGGTTTTGGATCGGGCACGTCTCGCAGGATCAGGCGAGGTTTGGGTTTTTTATTCTCTCAAGCTTTCCAGGGAAGGAAGAAGTTTGGGGGGTTAGTGGAAAGGGAAAGAAGGTTCCCAAACTACCCTAGACCTAGTTTGGTGGTGGCAGCGTACCAGGTCCAGATACAGAAGAATTTGTGTTCTGGGGAAAAACATTTTAACCCAAGCTGGTAAAATAGGCTGTGGGGTGGGGGTTATTTCTTTTTTTCATACGGGTCCCTACATCTGTACCCTAGAGTTCAGAGTGGGGAGGCAATCCTGACATGGTTGGCAGTGGTGGGATGAAATTTTGTGAATTTAAAAAACAGAATTTTGCAGAAAGCAGTTTTTCTCTAAGGTAAGACCTCAACAAGTACAAAGCAGGTAACAGTGTTAAGTTAAACACCACAGGGAGTCACTCTGGAAAAACTTGTTCTGCAGGTCTTGAAGCTGTGATAGCTCCACGCTTTGTCTTTTTCAGTTGCCTGAGGGCAGGGAACTGAAGGTTTTTTGGGTTTTTTTTTTTTGAGAGGGTTTTCTCCTGCTGGATAGCAGAGAGTAGCCCAGGTTTGCAGTTAAGAGTTAATAGGCTCGTTAAGTGCTAGGCAACCATCCCGGGGGTTCCTATGTGTGTGGGGGGGGAACTGGTCAGTTCAGTTGTCTGAGAATCAGTGTAGGGGGTCTTTCTCCCTCTGCTGGTAGGATTAAAACCCTGCTAAGAATTTCCAAGTGATATAAGAAAATTTTGTTTAATTTTCAGTTAGTAAGTTAAACACAGAAAGATTAAAATGACAGGTGGTAAGGGCCAAAAGGATTTAGAATTAGCCAAATTCCAAGCTGAGGAAAGACAAAGAGAACATCAAAGGCTGATGGAGAGAGAGGAAGCTGCCCAAAGAGGGGCTATGGAAGCCCAGATTGAGAGACAGAAGCATGAACTGGTTGTTTTGGAGCTGCAGAGACAATTTCCTCCAGCTGCTGACTCCACTTCCCCAAAAATCCACAAATGGGAGCGACTGTGCCTACAGTATGATGAGTCCAACGACATTGCCGAATATTTCATCACCTTTGAGAGACTGTGCACTCTACATAAAATCCCTGAAGATCAAAAGATGACCACATTGATAGCAAAATTGACTGGCCGAACTCTGGGCATCTTCAATAAGATGCCTATTGAGAATGCTTCAAACTATGGTAAATTTAAGGATTTGGTTTTAAGACAATTTCAAATTATACCTGACACAGAGTAAAATTTAGAACCCTTAAGAGAGGGGCTGGACTAAGTCATCTGGCTTACATAAACCAGAAGAAGGATCTGTTAGATAAATGGGTCAAAGGAAGGGGTGTAACTACCTTTGAAGGAGTATGTGATTTAGTTCTCCAGGAGCAGTTCCTGACTATGACCAGTGATGATGCAAAACAGTGGTTATGGGATGCTAAAACAGAATGTGTTAATGCTAGCCAAAGTAGTTAGGGGCAACTGTGTGTCAATCCCACCTGAAGTACACCCCAGCAGCAGAACAAGTGCACTTACATCAATTTCCCTTCTACGGAGTCCTCAAAACAAGCTTTCTTGCCTCAAAAATACCCCTTCATTGGGCAGGTATATTACAAAAACATAATGAAAAACAGTCTAAACTTTCCATAGTCCATTTCTTCTACCCACTGTATATAGTCCTTAAAATCCCACATTCTAGTCCATCATTTTAGCACATACTGTGTTCCAGCATCTTTCACCATATGTGGGCTCTTCTTCTGTCCTCTCCTGTTCTTTTACCAGAACTGCCACCACAGCCCTTCTAGCTCGAGTGGAACCCTGTTCTTCCTAGTAGGAATCCCCACAGCTTCTGCTGGAGTTCATCCCCACCAAAAGAGACTCATCACTCCCACTAGTCCGCTGACTTCTTCCAGCTCTGCAGCACAAAATCACTGGTGGGTAAAGCCCCCTGCCACTCTTCTGACTTCAGCCCTCTGCGCTGGCTTGGAAGTCAACAGGCAATTCCCTCTTCAGCTCTCTAACTTCAGTCCTGGATCTCTGGCTTGGAGAGGTCAAAAAGCAAATCCCTCTTACTGCTCTCCTGCCCTCAGCCTTTCCCCAGCCACAGCTTCCTAGGGCTCAGGTGTCCTCTTTTAAGCTTAGCTGGGGGTCAGATGGCCAGTCACCATGCACTGGCCTGTTCCCTCTAAAAGGGCCAATGATATCCTTTGACAAAGGGCCTTTACAAATCCTCTCTAAAGGAACTAGGACAAGTAATAACTGAGATTCCTTTCTAGATTGTGGTGCTGTACATTTCAAGAAGAATTTCACGAAGAACCTAATTAGAGCATTTGGTAAATTCTTCATAAATTATGTTTGCAATATTGTCTCCATCCAACTTGTTGGGGACTGCATAAAGGAAAGTGCATAGGTTTGTTGCATATGATATGTAGCATGTGAGTTCACACTGCTTCTTGTTCTTTAAGGGGCAGATTCTGATAGCTTCCTCTCTTTGGGTAGCACGTGATCTTAACGATGTCAACAGAACCATTTGTAAAGCAAGGTGCTACTCAGTAAGAATAAGTGTGTCAGAAACTGTCCCAGATTCATGCTTACTGGTTAATTCCTAGATTGCTTGCTTCATTAGGGGATGGACGCTTGAGGTAAAATTCTACACTTTACCTTCAAAAGGAACAACAGACAACTCACAACGAAGGAAGAGTATGGATTGTGGTGGCTTTAAAGCACCTTTTGTGCCCTTCTGATCCTCATCTACTCCTGGTGCTGGAGAAGATCCAACGTAATTTAGACAACCCTGATCTATGGGTCATAGCAAAGCTGCATGTTGTGGCCCTGCCCTGATGTACCACTTCCACCCACAACTCCATCCCCGGAATGCAAGGGGGACCTCAGAAGGCAGCCTCAGGGTGGTCTTCCACAAAATGCATGCGCCAAGAGAATCCTGCCTTGGCCCCAACTAGGGCATTGGGGCCACTTTCCTCTACTCCTGCCTTTCACCTGGTGTACACTAAACCCTCAGATTGAGAGGAGTGAGTTGTTAGCCCACTTTAGATCTCTTGGGCAAAGGCCTGAGTTTTGCACCAAGGGCTGAGCAACATTAGGCATTATCCAGTTTATGCATATGGATATATTCCTCTAACCTTATCATTATAAGAATAATTTTATTAAGTAAGCAAATGAGAATCAAAGGGAATAAACCCTAATGAAGGAGAATACCTTAACTCATGTAAAAATAAGTTACCTATCAAGAGAGGTATATTACTGATGTTTACAATTTTAGGCATGAGACCCTCCTATTTAGTAATTTTCATTAATTGTTAGTCTACAGCTCATCAAGAATGAGAGATGATTATCATGATATTAAAAATATGGCTATGTAACACATTGACAGGAATATGGACCAAATATCTCCAAATACAGGCAGTTTATGATTTTTGTAATATATCTAACTATTGAAGTGTGTAGTGAAGTATTTTGTTTTTACCAGATTACACCGTGCTCTTGCAAAGGTTTACATGTGCACTTTACATTATGCATGAGAGCTTCCCACTGAAGTCAATGCAAGCATATGTAGGAACAAAGACCTATATTGCAATCAATATCAGGGATGGCAACTGAATTACGCTGTCAGTCCTAAGGTTGATTCCACCCTTATCGGGTTGTGACACATTGACAGGACAGAATAAGAAACTCACACAGCCTCTGGTATTGCTTGTTAAATCTTCTAGGTAAACAGAGGACATCAGTCTTCAGAATTCTCAGTTTGGCAAATTCAATAAGCACCTTCGCTCATGTGTTTTGTTTCATTTTTCCTTTTTTTTAAAAAAAAAAAAAGAAAAGAAAAAGCTTGATTTCTCTGAAGGAAATTTATTTCTGGCAATTGGTTGATTTGCCTCCTCAGGTGTTCCTTCCTGTTGTATTATGATTTGGAAAGCCCCCTATTTAACGACCTCTTCTGCTATTCACTAGATTTTTTTTATGCATTGATTACAATTTCTTCTGTTTGTTCTTTGCTCATTAAAATGTTGCTACATCTATGTTTCTCGAGATCTAACTAGATTTGTGCTAATGCCTCCTAAATGTTATTTATATAAGAATATTTATTGTCTTTGCTTTTATTAGAATATGGAGTGTCAGATTACCATGCAACGTAGCTCTTTTTGTAAGAGGATGGAATTTTCCTCACTGCCTAAGACTGCAAATGTATTTAGCCAAATGCTGGCATACTCCAATGACTTTAATGTAGTCATACCAATTTATATCAGCTAGAGATCTGGCCCACTGTCTTTGGCATAAAAGCTTTCTGATGTTATTTTTGTCAAGCTGTATTTTGTACATGTAACAAAATCATTCCAATGACAGAGCAACTGTGTCCTTTATTTAAACAGTGTTCATTTTAAATTGAAATTTATTTGTTAATAGTATTTTGCTCTTTAAGTGAGTTTCTATTAACCCCTAACACATTAATAAAAAGAAAAGTAGTTGGGAGTTTACTCATGCATAGGTCTGGGGCCAACACACAGCACAGCAGTGATTTCCATGTTTAAAGCACAAATTCTGAGTCAATGCCTGGATGCCAACCAAAGCATTATCAATGTGCAGCCATATTCTGACAGTCATCAACCCACTGGGCAGAAGGAAACCAATCTGAGCAGAGCATCATGAAAATGATGCACTGCTAAGCCAGGACAATATGCACTATAACCCCTGACCCTATCCTAGAATATACCTCCACTGTCCCTGCCCCTCAAAAATCTATGGAGTGGCCTCTCTATGGTTTTGGAGCCAGGGTTGAGGAAGACACGTGGTCCACAGGTTTTCTGGCAACATTTGTCCCATTGATTGTGAAATGGTTCTGTAAGCTTTATAATGCAGTATGGTATCTAATTGGATAACAGTGCTATATAAATCAAGATCATTATCAACATATAGCAGCACTCACAGTGGATGAAGTAGCATCACCTATTGATCTGAGGTTACATCTGCAATTGGAGCTAGAGGTGTCATTCCCAGCTTTCACAGATATACGTGTGCTACCTCTCATCAAGAGAAAGTGGCAAACTTAGCAGCAGCGAGCAACAGCACGGATCTAGCTGACCTAAATGCAGACCTTGTCTGAACCCTATGCTGGGTTATATGCGAGCTGGGAATCAAACCCAGCTCCAGGTGTAGACAACGCCTTTGAGTTCTACAATTCTTAGCTGCAATCAGATAATTTCAAGAAGAGTTGCTGTCACTGACAAACTTGATTATCACAAAAAAATTGAAGTGTTAATGTCCTTGTTTTTCTTCTAAAAGAAGCTGCAAATAAACAAACACATAAATTCCATACTTGTTACAATGTATGCTCTTAGGGAAAAAAGGGCTATGGGCAAATACTTATTAATGATAATTTTCAAGGGCACCGTTGACTCAATACAGCATTATGGTCTATTGTCTAAAAACAATGGAAAAATACTTTTAAAAAACTGATTGTTGTATCATTTCCTAAAGAATTTGTTATGGTTGATTCAGTGGACAGTTCTTTAGAAGTTTATTATTATTAAGTGAATGGTACACATTAAACCAATTTAGAAACATAATTTTAGTCTGCAGAAGAGAAGAACGAGGGGGGATTTGATCACTGCTTTCAACTACCTGAAAGGGGATTCCAAAGAGGATGGATCTAGACTGTTCTGAGTGGTACCAAATGACAGAACAAGAAGTAATGGTCACAAGTTGCAGAGGGGGAGGTTTAGGTTGGATATTAGGAAAAACTTCTTCACTAGGAGGATGGTGAAGCACTGGAATGAGTTACCTAGGGAGGTGGTGGAATCTCCTTTCTTACAGGTTTTTAAGGCCAGACTTGACAAAGCCCTGGCTGGGATGATTTAGTTGGGGACTGGTCCTGTTTTGATCGGGAGGGTTGACTAGATGACCTCTTGAGGTCCCTTCTAACCCTGATATTCTATGATTCTATGATAATAAATGATTTAATTAATTTTATATAATGGAATGTATATAATGTATATAATTTCATATAATGGAATGGAATGTAGTAATAATCCTCACGAAAAGTCGGTGCATCTCTATAGATGACTCTACAGTTAACAATTCTACATTTTTCTTTCAAATTACCAAATGTGACAGTGATATTTTAGAATTATCTTTTAAAACAATTAAAGCTGTTCATAACACAAACACATGCAATGACTATCAGTTTAACTCAGATTTATTACTTACTTTATAGCAGCTCCCAGAAACCCCAATCAGATTTGGGGCTCCACTATGCAAAGTGCTGTACAAACAAATATAAAGGCACCATCTCTGGCTTCAAAGACCTTATAATCTAAGGCCCCGGTCCTGCAATTGTGTCCATGCAGGTAGAACTTTATGCTTCTGTGAAGTGTCAATTGAAGTTAACGGGATTTTGCACTAATGGAAGGGGCTACCTTTGCAGATCGAATTTCAGGATCCAAGGAAGAGAAGTGACATACAAAACGTGTGCAGAGACAGATGCATTAGAAATATACATTTGTCAATTTAAAAAATACCTAACTAATGTAAGTACCAACTGTCACCATATATTCTTTATTAGGAGTTATAGTAAAAGGAGGTTTTGAGGATGGGGATTTGAAGGAGGAAAAGGTAGTAATCTTATGGGTCAGTTCACAGAGTGTATTTCATGGGTAAGCAGCAGCATGGAAGAAGGTACAGAGACCTTCATAGGTAGTAAAACAGTCAAATATTTTTTCCAACTAATTTATACAAATGTGTGTTCCTCCGTTCAGATCTTGTATAGCACATTTTTATTTAGCTATATGTCATCATTTATAACTCTTTTTTTATATAGCATCTAAGTGCAGAGTTTCAGCTCCAGTTGATATTTTTTTCTTAGAGCTAGTATACACATTTCTGGATATTCAGGATTTATAATGGAAACACTGAAATATCCTTTACAATAAGAAACAGTGGCCATTCTGAATGGAGTGTGGAGGATTGCACCTTGGGTAGATAAATTAGTCAGAGTCATGGATGTTATTAACCCCCCACAAACAAAGAATAGTCCCTGTTGTGTGCACTTTAAATAATACACCATCACACACAAGATCAATCATTTATCCTATATCCTTTTAGGATCTAGATTTTACCAGAGCCTGCTACAGTGATACAACCCCGAACTTTAACTAGGGTCCTAATTAATCTGTTGATAATCAAAGTCAAGAACAGAAATTGCGGTCTCAGAGAAATAAACGATTAAGCATAGAAAGATTCAAACCACACTGAGCCAACCCAATGTCTATTTATTTTGTAAGGGCCAAATATTTATAATAATTACAAACTGAGCACATAAATATGCATAAATTTCTGAGTCCATACAAGTTTCATTTGATCAATTTTTCATCTTCCTAGAATCTTTGCTAGCAAGTTTATATCATCTGTGATAAAAATAGTTACATTCCTCACTGTTTTTTCAGTTTATATTATAGATAGCGATGGGACCAAAATAGCCTTCATGTTTTTCCTTCATTTCATTGTATGGAAGGTTAAAAAAGACCTTGATCTCATGAATACATGACAAATGGTCCTGATCCTGATTTGAATAGCAAAAAAAAATTAGCTGTTAAAAGATGCTGCCCAGTCCTGGACAAATTACAATAGTCGTACCCAGCATTGCTGATTTCAGAGTGCTACAAAGTCATATCTTGGAACCTACCTAACCGCCATGGAGGTGAAAGAAATCTAGATCAAAGAATCCAGACAATATGGCTTAACAATCAGCCATCCACTTGGAATGATTTTGGGTTTCCGTCAGATTCAGTGACTAAATACATAAATATTTTTCTAGCCAACACTTTGATCCCATGCATATGATATGCAGTGTGCTTCAGTATAATGGTGGAGTTATTAAAAAGATGATTGACTAACACATTGTCTCATGCTGACTGCTGAATTTCAACTCACATTACAGAGCTGCTAGACTAACAGATTAGGTAACAGAGACCAGTGACTTCTCACACTTAAAGTGTCATAAGATCAGTTCTCAGAAGAATTTAAGTAACAATTTTTATATTGAAGCAATCCCTTTAAATCTTAAGGGAAATAATCCCTTTACGTCTCAGCAGTGGTTAAAATATGAAAATATAGCTGACTATTTCATACTGTTAGTTATGGCATCTTGCAGATGCCATCTCCTACTTCTCCTACCCCCTCCTCTTTCCAACATTTGTTGAACTGCCTGAAAAAAGCTATTTTGAGAAAGCCCCAGGATAGAGCTGATATTGTAGTGTGGGCCAACTTGAAGTGAAGTATCAGAGAGGTCCCCAGAGAACCATACTGTACATAGTTGGTCCTAGTAAAAAAAAGTGTTTTCAAGATTTATTGGAGATTAAAATGTGTTAGAACTGTCCAGTTTATTAACTATATGTGTATGAGCAATGATTGGCAGAGGGGGCTGAATCATGAAGATGGTGCCTACTCAACCTATTCTACCTGCACAATCAAAATTATCTTTTAGTCTGTTGTTTTGATCCATTTGGGCTATTTCTGTTTGTGGAAGTTTAAAATGACCATCTCTGATATCATCCCATCGAGCTCTGCTTCTTCCCCAACAAACCTCATTAACAGCCTCTCTCACTAACGAAGATTTTTCCTGACTCCTACCCCGGAATAAATCAGAATAACTCTCAACTGACTAATAAAGCTATATCAATATGCACTAGCTTAGGATCTGACTGTATGTCTTGTTTTTTAAATAGAAGAGTAAATATGTATTTACAATTTCAGTAATGTTAGCCACATGTGGGTTTTCACTGCCTCCAGACTGTGACTTCTTGAGGAAGTGACTCTTCCTCTATGCGTGTGTGTGTGTGTGTGTGCGCGCGCGCATGTGTGTGTGCATGTTCACACGTGCAGATTAATAACATTGTGGGCACTATTGGAATACAACAAATCAATACTGTAATAGCAAGTGTTCCTTTTACAAATGTTAACACTGCCTGTGGTGTGGCTTCTGGCCATTTCTGTTTTGATTTACAGCCTCACTCATTTTAAACCATCACTGTACAGGAGTATTGTGCTCTTTCTTCATGTTCTTTATTTACATTAAATGATTCTAGGTGGGGATGGGATAATAATTTTCCTTATGGTAATTTGTTAATTAAAAACCTGCAAGGATCTGGACAGTTATTTAAAAGCTGCAACAAACAGCAATTGTATCAGCTAATGAGGCTGCCAAGCCATTGTTCTCCATGAGAAGCCATCGTGTTTAGAAGAAGAAATGTTATTAGACTTTAGCATTTTTGTTTCAGGCCTAGCAAGAACAGGTCTGTGCTATCCACAGGGTGTGCTTTTCTCTATATGTGCCTGTTCCTGCTTTTAGATAGCAGTGAGCGCTTATATCTACATAAATTGCATTGCATGATTATAAAAAATAAAATATAAGAAAATAATCTAAGATTGTAAATACATGGAGAAGAATGAAAAGTTATAATAAATGAAGGGTGGCCTATGCATTCTGTTGTAAGGGTTTTGCACAAATGTAGTCATGGCTGCAGTAAAAAGACCTTTATCTACCAATCACATAGAACAGCTCTCAGATGTAGATTGATGTTTAGACTGCAGGACATACTGAAATCAACAGAGAGTAACCATGTCAATAAACCAGAGAGTAACCATAAGTATGATTAAATCCATTTCAACACAATGAGTTCCATTACACAATCCGCTTTGTACATTTTTCACTGAGGGGCACACTCTGGGTCACATAGAAACATTTCACATCACTGGCAGCATTAAGGAAAAAAGCCTCTTAAAACAGAAAAACTGATCATTTAGGATGGCTTTTCTCATCATTTTTCTGTTTTTCACTTGAGATCAGAAGGTCTATCTATTATGACAGTTCACTAACAGGGAGGCAAGAAATCATAAAAGGGAGAAATGATTAATTTTAATTATTTATGGAAATTTGCTTCTTTCTTGATTTTTCAAGGCAACATGATTTACAAAGGGCATTTTGGATTGCCACCTGCTGAACTATGTTGTGACAAAACATCAGTCACTGACTCTCTCTAGAAAATTACCTTTAAGGGCATACAAATATGTATTAAAATCAAATAGAAAGTCAGGAAATAGAATTGGACAAATTATCCAGTTACAGATGGCACCTCATCATTTTCAGTGAAAAAGTTTGCTCTTCTTGAAGATTTTATTTTGGCTCTAATGTACAGAAAAATGAGCTGAAGTCAGAGATCAATGCAAGGGCTGCCAAGGAAGCAAGTGATTTTAAGTCGAACTGGGGAGGAAAAAAAAAACCCTGTGGATGAAGCCAAATAATTAGATTTCAAGAAAAAATTAAATTTGTCTTTATAGCTCCTTCATCATTTCCAGTGAATTATCTACATTTGAATTGTGGCCCTTGACTGATACTTTCACTTAAGATTTCGACAGGGGAACCTGGAAAACTGGCTATGAACTGAAAGCATTGATTTGCAGCAGTTCTGCGCTAATGGGTTCCTAGAGACTAATAAAGTAAGTTACAGTCCAATAAAATGACTGATCTTTCATTCAGTGATAACACTGAACCTTAGCTGTGAAGTCAAGTTATACACATTATTCTAAATGCTCGGATAAAAAAAAAATAGCAGAAGCCACATGTTTCCCAGCTGCACTATAAAATACACTGCAGAACAGCGAGATCAAATAACAAGCTCACAACCCTCGCTCCTAAGGTGGTGAAATCTGGCTATGGCAAAGTGGTGATTTACTTGATTTGCATGAATGCCTCTGGCTGACTAATCCAACAAGCAATACTGCTAGTGCCTATGAAGAAAATCCTTGCACAGTAGCGTCAGGACAGGACTGTGATAACCAGGAGATCTGGATTCTGTTTCCAGCTCTGTCACTGTCTCTCTCTGATCATGGGGAAATCACTTAGCTTCTCTGCGAGGGCTCAGGAAGGGACAAATGATGCTCCCCATAATGAAAGTAGGGTCCTTCAGCTTTGACTAGGCCCATACACATCAGAACTTGCTTTCAAATTCCTGAGAAGAGGATTTTTTTTATGAAAAAGGGAGGAACAAAAGAGCCACCATTAAGATGTGTCATTTTATTTCAGATTTTATTAAGATGTATTAGGGCACATACATGCTGAGGAAACACCCAGCGGCAGGGAGTCTCAGAGTAAGGGGCAACTGACTTGGGCTCCTGGGGCTTGCCCTATGGAGCTAAAAGTAGCAGTATAGTGAGACCCACTCCCCTCGCCAGGTTTCACAGCCCAGTCTCTAACCTGAGCGGGAAAGTCTACAATGCTACATTTAGCCCTGTAGTGAGCCCAAGCCAGTTGATGCAGGCTTTGAGAATACATCTACAAAGCAAAGAAAAACCCAGAGCTGGCCTGTGCCAGCCGACTCAGGCTTCCAGCACTCAGGCTGCGAGGCTGTTTCATTGCTGTGTAGATTTCCAGGCTCAAGCTGGAGCCCAAGCTCTGGGACCCTCCCACCTTGCAACGAATTTACAAAATGGTACAGAGAGAAAGTTGATACTGCAATTCACGTCCATAAGTTTTTCCAGAGGAATTTTCACAGGTTGGAGAAGGGAGCATGCCTTGTTGGGCAGCTGCTCCCGAACTTTGCTCATTCCGTGTCTTCTAGACCTGTGGAGTCCAGTGATGTCAACTCCTGTGATTTTATTGTACGTCTCATGATATTTGGGGGTCTTCTTAAAGCTCCAGCTCCTGGAGTTGTGTTATTACATGAGAATCTCAGCTCTCACTTAACAAAGTAAACTTCTAGCCTTCACAGATGCCGAGAAAGCTTGAAAATGTGAACCCTAAAGGCTCAAAAACAAGAAGGCAAATAAAAAGAACCCAACGTTGATTATTTAAAAAACAAAGTCTAATGATTTTAAGTTAATTATATGATTTGGGGGGTACAGGCTCATGAGTTGGAAAGGTTGGAAAATGTTGAGTCCTCACCATTGTTTGGCTTCTGTGGTAGTGCACAGGGTCTCCATCCCTCCCATGATGGCAGGAGTATGGCTTTCCCCTCCCTTCTCCACCTTTGCTAGAACTTTTAGTAATGATTACCATTTTTCTAAATTATTTGTAACTACGTGGAAATGTGTTTGATAGGTATCAAAAGTTAATTACTTATGCAAAGCAAAACTATGACTGATGTTTACAGTGAATAACTTACAATGAATGAATATTTTTATAATGCATTGTAATTACTTAATCCATTTAATAAAACTTATAAATATGGGGAACATCCATGAAGATCACAAAACACATGAAATACTAAAAATAACATCAATTATGGAGTCATTGATAGCTAAAAATTACTACTGGATTAAAAAGTTTATTACAAATTACTGCAGAAAACAAATATATTAGCACTATTAGAATTACAATTACTGTGCTTATCTTATACTATTGCATGTACTTGGGTTATACTATCTGTGCTTTTTATATAAGCGAACTTTCATTAATCTCATTTTTTCCCTTTTCTTAATTTCCAGCCATCTGAAAAAAAAAATCCCAAAAGCTTAAACAATGCTTACATGGTAAAGACATCAATAACGTCCCCAGCAGCTCTTGCCATCTCAAAGTAGGTTTGCAGAATGTTGACAGTTCCTGAGAGTGCTTCATGTCCACAGCCACAGAAGAGTGCGACTCCAGCATACAGCAGGATGGTGGCAATCAATGAGGCATAGGGAATACCCCCCAAGCACTTGATGCAGCACTCAAAGCACCCTGCATAGGAAAGAAAATAATATGACAACACTTTTTATTGTACGTCTATTCTAAAAGCACCAACACCTTTTCTTGATGTAAAGCAATATTTGTGTTAATGTATATAGCACATTTCCTGTGGCTCTGGAAACTGAAGATTGCAGGCCACGGAGAGAGCATGTCAGGCATCAACAATACAACCTTCCCTACACTGTCACTGTCCTCAGCATCAGAAAATGGAGGGCAGTTCGTTCAGCTCTTATGACTTCTCAGTTGTTTGACCCATTGAGCACCAACAATCCTGACTAAAAGGAAACTATTAAGCAGTGTGAATCACCTGCATTTTATGTGCTTCTGGTGTTTCTATTCAGAGCAGATTACCATGCAGAAACTAGGCTAAACCTATAATCATTATTCTAGTTGCTCAGCTAATGGATTATAGAAGAGGACCTAAACAAAACTAGAGAGGAAGGATGGTACAGTAATCAGGGCAGTGGCCTGAGGCTCAGTAGAACTATATTCAATTCCCTGTTCCACTTCAGGCTATCTGCATGAGATTGGACAGGTCATTTAGTCTCTCTGTGCTTCAGTTCCCTTCTGTAAAACAGGGATAATACCTCACTGGCATGTTGGAGTGAGGATAAACACATTGTTTAGCACTCAGATAGTACAGTGACAAAAGTGCTGATAAAAAATCCCCGTGTGCGCACACTTAGGGCCTGGTTTGCCTTTTATACCAGTATAACTCCACTTACTTTAGGGCTCCTGATTTACACCAGTTTAAGTGAAATCAGAAAAGGACCTAGAAAATGAAAATAGTTTAGATACTATGCTTGATCTTAGCTCAAAAGAGCCGTGAACCACAAAGCTTTAATACTCTACAGTGGCTTAAATTTTTGACCTTTGAGGTTGAGTATATTCAGCCTTACAGTACTATGATGAGTTTACTCAGATCCCATGTCTCTTTTCTTCTCCTGCACTTACATTTTTCTCCCCATGCTTGCTCCTTCCCAGCTTTCCTAGTGCTTCCATGCTGATGATGCTCATTTAAAAAATAGGGTGTTGATTACATTTGTGACTGAACTGCTTGTGGGAAAATTGTATGTCTCCTGTTTTGTTTTACCCCCATTCTGCCATGTATTTTATCTTATAGCAGTCTCGGATGATGACCCAGCACATGTCATTCATATGAAGAACACTTTCACAGCAGATTTGACAAAACATAAAGAAGGTACCAATATGAAATTTCTAAAAATAGCTACAGCTTTCAACCCCAGGTCTAAGAATCTGAAGTGCCTTCCAAAATCTGATTGGGACAGGGTGTGTATGCTTTCAGAAATCTTAAAAGAGCAACACTCAGATGAAACTACAGAAGCCGAACCACCAAAAAAGAAAATCAACCTCCTAGTGGCACCTGACTCGGATGATGAAAATGAACATACATTGGTCTACTCTGCTTTGAAGTATCACACTGGTACAGGAGGCATGTCCAGAGCCATGCTTCCCTTTCCCCAGACATGCTCGTTGCCAACAGAATTCTGAAGCGATGTTGGTAGCATTATAGTATTAAAGGATTTCCCAACACAGGGAGAATCTTCCATTAGCTATGTCTGCATATTTTAAGGCAGCTTTGAATTGAGAGGATTAACTCCATTAGATCATGTGCTCTTTGGTGCAGGGACTGTGAGTGAAATCCTGTACTCCATTAAGTCAGTGGGAATATTGCTGTTGACCTCCCTGGGACAAGGATTTCCCCTGTTTCTTCTGGTGTGTGAATGGACCCTGACTGTGGGGAATTGCCATAACAGAAATAATAGATAATAATGAAGTGAGTAGAATTATACAGATGTGAAACTAGTGTAAGAAGAGAATTCATCTCACAGAAGACATGGACAGAAACAAATTATTCAACACATTTACCCAAAGACCTCCAATCCCATATTTGTATATTGATTTTAAAGACACCCATCCTGGTAATACACCAGGAAATCAGACTTTTAAAATAAGCAGTGAAGATTAAAATGAAAACATATGAGTTGGGAAGGAGTCTCTGGCTAATGTACACAATGATGGAATACCAGTATCATTTGAACAACTGCGACAAATACTCCAATGAGTAGTATGCTCATATTTCTGGAATTACCTATCACAACTACTATATAAAAGGAAATTAGATAATTAACTTCAATGAATCCATTTTACATTTAAAAAATTACATATACCAAGCATCAAAACTTCCACCATACAATTTATTAATTTCATAAGTCTCAAAACATCCCACCACTCATCAAAAAAGAGAACTTGATATTATTAAGGAAAATTTTGGCAAGACCAATAGAAAGTGCTAAGAGATAAACCAATCCAAAGTGACTAAACTTATGCATAAAAGGACTTCACAAATTAGGACTAATTCTCATTGATTTCTTCTGGTGATATAAAAAAGAGGGAGATAAAGCAGTAATGTGGTTATGCTGTAGGAACAAATTATGGCATCAACATAGCACATAAGACATACACATAATTAAGCCGACTAGTATAATTCTCACCCTTCTATCCTAAAAATGTATAATTGTCTATACTTGCAAACTTGCTAAAAATATTACTATATATTTTACTTACTGTATAATTCACCCACCTACAGCATGTACCTATTTACCTATATAGTTGCTATGCCAATTCCTTTCGGGATGATACACACAGTTTTGGGAAAATGAACTACAAAACATTTGAAAAAAAATTTCTCAAGCCAGGATGGTACTGAGGTATAGTCACATTTCAGGGCATGAGTCCATGGCCAGCAATGTAGTTACACATGCACAACCATGAACATGCTAATTTGGAAATATAGGTTCAACTCATTTAATTTTATTGTTCACCCTGTGCTACAACCCTATGTCATTCAATATAAAAAGAAAGATGACCATATTCACACTAAGGTTTCAACACTGATGTATCAACTCTTTTGCAACCATTAATGTATCACTAGTGTCGTATGTTTGTGATAAATCTAACACAAAGTATGTCTTGTAAGGTATCATTAGAAAAGTTGTGATCTGTTGAACAATGTTATCCTATTTATATGTGTGTATTATCATTGTATATGAAGTTATAAATCTTTGCTCTGTATTTGTATCTCAAACATGTCGTGTTTCTGGGTAATATCCACAAGGCAGATTTACATCAAGACCAGCCAGCCATGGTTGATGGGCCATTAAGAAGAATTAACTCTTCCAATGGGCTCCTCCTGAGGACAGCTCAGAGACCATATAGACAATGGAGGCTCACTGACTCAGCAAGGCATTGGGAGAACATTTGATACTTGACTCCATGCTTGTGACAGTAACTTTCCATGCACATGGGCTGAAGATATAAATGGAGGCTGTGAGATCATCCTGACCTCTTTCCTGCCTCACATCATTGGACAATGATTTCTAACAAAGGGAAACTTTGAACAATGGACTGAGGTCCCCCAGTCTTTTGAGTGATCCAGAGAGACGTACCGCAAGCTAGAAGATTTAACATCGCTGCTATTATCCTGATCTACAAACTCTGACATCAACTGTAATGTATATGATTCATTTTAACCATTTAATAACTCTCTTTTTTATTATATTAATAAACCTTTAGTTTAGTTTACTAAAGAACTGGCTACCAGTGTGGTTTTGGGTTAGATCCAGAAGTACATATTGATCTGGGGTGAGTGTTTGATTCTCTGGAACTGGAAAAACCTAATATATGGGATTTCTGGTTTTTAATATTCATTTATCACAGAAGTCTAGTTTGTCTGGATGGTGAATGAGGGGCTAGAGGGCCTAACGGTGACTGTCTGTGGCTTCATAATAACTAATACAGTATTTTGGAAGCACAGATTTGTTAACTGATTTGGTAAAATCTTATGATAGAGTACACCATCAGTCTGGGGTATATGCCCTGTAGTCTGACAACTGACCTGAGATTGGTGCTCTTGGCCATGTCCTCTATCAAGCAGTGTGACGAATTATTTAGCAAGCACAATTCAATGTCAATAGTGGCTGTGCTCACTTTGCCTCTTGTTTACATAGATTTTTTTTTTTCAATTTAAAGTTATAATATAGAACTGCTGGGGCTATATACTTTTGACATAAATCATAAGAAATGTCCCATTTCTCCAATATTGCATTTTCCCCCCATAGCCTTGGAATTGAAAATCATAAAAGCAGAACTGGCCATTTCATTCATCATCAATCCACGGAGCGAGCATTATATCCAAATGTGTCGGATGTGGCAAGTCATGGAGCTGTATTGTGTATGTGTAGTGCCAACTTCCAAAAATGTTATTCTTAGCTACCAAAACAGGTTCACATTAAGGGTGTGTTAATGGGTGTCCAAACCAGTAATGGTCCCAAAAACAGTTGCCTTCTCCCCTCCTCAGTGCAGACTATTCTTGCCCAGATTAGAAATAACCTGTGTACTGGAATGCCCTTCATAGCTCCTGATGCAGAAAGTCTGAAAAGTAGTCTTTGCACAGGTTTTGTGGAGGAGCCAGAATTTGCTCCTCCAATCTGGGCTGCTTTTAGTGGCTGTAAGTTATCTAATGCACTTCTTCATGTAGCAGCCAACCATAATTTGGTGCTGAGTGTGTATATAATTTTCTCTTTACTTTATATTAAGGAGATGAACAACTTTGATCTCAGTACAGCAATTTAAACTGCAGTTGGGGCTTAGAGACAAATTGGGCATAGAAACACCACCACAATCATTTGCCTTGTTTATAAAGTGTTCCTATTATGTGAACTCTTTGCCCTCACTGCAGCTGACGTTCTGCAAGTGACACATGAAATGAACAATCTGTCTCTGCCTAGTACACAGAGAGAATACTATCTCAGAGCCTGATTGTCTTGTCACTTAAACCCATGAAAACTGTACTGAAATTAATGGAATTACTCTGCTGTAAAATGGCTGTGACAGCAGAATCAGGCATGCATTATTGTAATTATGGTACTGACTATAATATTTAGTATTCAGAAAATCTATGAAGTCCAGAACAAGAAGGAAAAAGAGAAAAACAAGAATACACAGAATATTGAAGTAGTTTGTATTTGTGTTTTTTCCCTTTCTGAAAACATCTCTATAGGTATCTTGAACTTTTGGGAGAATCCAACTATTATTTATATAGCCACAGAAAAAATAAATAAAAGATCCTGTCAAGGAACATGCTGAACATTTTTATGAAACATCTGAACTAGTTTTTCAGTTACTTCTCCATCTGACATTAGGACACAGTGAGGATAATGGATCATCTGAAATGCCAGAAAGAGGTTGCAATGAAATGAGAAACAATTTGAAAATCTTCCTTGTTGTCTCTGGCTTTTTCAGGCTGAGGTTTGCAGTTTTGTAGCAAAACATTAAAAATTGGTCACATGGCTTCTGGATCAAATTAACTCAGATAGAACTCACAGAACATAACAAAACATGCCGTTTGATTTGAGGTGAGTTTCACCACGTGAACCTGAATCGTAAAGTGAAGCTCTAGAAATTGCAGTACGTGAAACAAAAATCAGCAAAACACTAACAAATCAAAAGTGACATATTTTACATGGGACTAGTTCTGGAAAGTTATGAAGAAATCACTTGACTAGGGGAGTGACTAGGATGGCTTCTCTACACAGCCCCACATTATAGACCATGGAGGTGTGAATTGCAGTGTACACTTATGTAACTGCCTCACATAGATCCCGCTAGTACAAACTAAAAGGTACCTAAATTCACATTAACACAATCCAGTTTGAAGATTTTGCAATGATTTCCTGATATGCTGCTATTGTGTTGGGTATTTTAGAATGTAGTCCTGAACTGCTCAATAAACAGAAGTGGGTGAGCAGTGTGGAGGATAGATTAATTTTTTTAAAATGTCCTAATTGGCGGTGGGATGACACCACATCTTCAAAAGGTGCCCAAGGATTACCAAACTATGTTTTCAATTTCTAGACATCAATTTACATCCAAACATCCTTGGATAAAAACTAAAACTGGATTGAAAAGAAAATAAAAACTTTGGGTCTCCTTGGGGGACAGATGTGTTCTAACAAATTTCTGTTTCAGAACCTCTTTCCCAATTATTCTAGGGATGGCTAAGGACAAGAAAGTTGTAATCAAAACCTAGAACATAATTTTTTAACTGGCCCGTATCTCCATGATGGACCAAACTAGAATTCCAGATTCAAGATGAACCCAAGCAATAATTGCTTTGTATCTAAATATCTGGATCCCAGTTTTGTAGCTCAGTCCCATCTCTGAACACAACAAACACAGCTTTTATGGATTTAATGGCTGTTGTGGCAATGACAAGGAAAAAAATTGATATTTTAATATCAATGTGTGAATCAACTCGGGCACTATTAGACTGTTTAGGAGCTAACCAAATGTATTCATGAAAGACCTCTGTAAAATAATAGAAATTTTGAATCTCTTGTTAAAACCTCAAGATATATAAATAGGTTAGGTTGGCATCTTAAAAAAAGTGTTACTTGACACTTCTGTTTACCTCATGGTACAATTCTTCACACGTTTTTCAAAATGTCATCATTCAATAATACCAATTATGTTTTAGTCAATGAATGTTTCTGATGCTGCTGATTCAAACTGTATTTTTAAATTTGCAAGACATTAAATATCTTTAAACAAAAGCACACACTTTATGTGGCTTTTGAAATTTAAAACTAAAGACACTTGAAAACTTCAAGCAACTACCATCCGGAAATATCAGAGAACTGTCTACTACTGTGAGTTTATTACTGCAAAATTGGAAATAGTTACTGAACGTGCATCTAAACATTTAAAAACATGTTGACAAGTCTTACAACTTCCATTATTTGCCTATTTAGTTAAAGCCCTAGCTCTTGGAGTCCTAGAGAAATGGACTTTCAAGAAAAAGCTAAAAACATGTCATCTAAAAGCTCAAAAAATAGAAGGCAAATCAAAAGAACCAAGCTATATTAATTTTAAAATGCCTGGATTTCAGTGGGGTCTGAGTCATGATTTCTGAACATTTACGGTTGGCAATACTTGGGGTGGAAAACTGTGAAAAAGAACTTTACCACAAATACTTCCTCCGTGACTACTAAGAAGCCAGCTGGCAGGTCTGCCATTTCCTGTTCTGCCACTACCCAGCAAACTAGTTCATCTAACTAAGGATCCAGGCAGCATGCAACAGACAATTGCAGTGCACTATAGCCAGTGGAAGAAGCACTCCAGAGATTGTCCTGGACAGCACAGGAAGCAGGCAAGATACCAGGAAATGTATTAAGTAAATTAATCTGGTAACTATCAGGAAATAAATTCAGTGCAGGTCATCCTTCCTTTGTAATCTAATCCATATGGGGGTGGATTGCCATCAGCCCCTCCCCCCCACACCATTAACCTGATCTCAGCGTCATTGCTGGAACCCCACTGCCGTTCTCCTGGACATCAGTTAAAGAGATGGGGAAGAGGGGGTTGTCTCCTCTTTGTACAAGACATTGGGAGCTCTGATCCCATTCCCCATCTTCTTTACGGGATGCCTCCTCCTAATCCTCTTCCAATTCTGGTTCACCAGAAAGCCAGACCCCCTACAGGATGAATTACCTGTGCTGATCTGCCATGTTGCAACAATATAAATTTTACAATCTAACCTATCCCACCAGGCTCCCACTGCCATGACCAATCTGGCAGTGAAGGAAAAATTCCTTCCCAGCCCCCAAAAGGCAACTAGAATGATGTGCTCAGCAAGGCCCCCAAACCTGGCCCTACTCTAATCCCAAGGGAAGGGGGCAACAGGAGGCAGGCTTTTCTTCCCAGAAAGAATGGTCCCCCAGTCTGGGGGAAGGGCTTATAAGCCCTCCGGCCCCCTTGAGCATGTGTGTGTCCACTAATTAGACACAGAGCCACCAGGAGAGGAGGAGTGCACTCCTTAAAGGGTTTTCTTTCCCCTTCTGGCCCAGACAAAGTCCCCTACCTCTGAGGCTGTGGGAGGGCAACAGATGAATACTTGGGTTGCTGCTGCCTAACATCAGCAAATGTCAGTATTTCCTCCCACAGCAAAGGTCAGTTAATGGCCCAAAAATAGTTAGGTGCGACTATGCAAACAGCCTCTTTCCCTTGCACATTAGGTATCAAACATCACTGGTTCTACATTAGCTGCGTTTTCTCACAGTAAATATCTTGGAATGTAAACTGACCTTTATGGCAAGAGCGTTAGGAAAGAAAAAAGTTCTGAAGTCTTTCAGAAAGTGTGACTATTCGGCACATTCAGTAAATAGCTGCACTCAACATAGGGCCCAGGCGGAGGAGGAGGAATCATTGGTGACTGTTACCTCTGTGCTCCACTGATCCACTTGCTAGGAATGGATTCAGGTACGACCCCTCTCTCACCTTTCCCCCAAAAACTGGTACACTCTCATAACTACTTTTACTTGCAATAGCTGGTAACAGACCCTCAAGGCCATAATGCCAACTAGAGATGGCTAGTGTGCAGCTCAGTCCTCTCTTCTCCATGCCCCTCCCTTAATTCATTTCCTATGTACAGTATAACTGGCTCTATGCCAACCAGGTATTCCCGTCACCAGAGAACTCTTCATCTGACTGATCAGGGAAGTTCTGTTGCATGATGGGCCAGGACCTGACTGATGTGTTAACAGCAGTGCTTGCTTACTAATAGGCCCACACAACTGGAATTCTCTCCCAGAGGAAATATGAATAAGAATACATTCTCCAACGTTAGTAAGACCAGCAAAATGTTTGTTTTTGTACAGACTATCACAACTGATTATATTGTGGTTTTCTAGCTCTTTGATAAAACTGCCTGCAGCAGGAGCAGGGTATTTGATCTCCTTCTGTGAAACTGTGAATATCCCAATTTAAACCTGTAAATTGCCCAGATAGTGCCGGACACCAAACAATAATCATAAATGGTACAAAGCCAAAAGTATATCTATTCATGGCTATATTTGGTCCTCAGACTGTATATAGAATGGCCATGTTTTCAACATAAAAATCATGGATCATAGGACCTAGGAAACATATTCAATACACAGTATTTGTAACAGTATTTGAAAACCCCAAGGGATAAGTATGTTTGTCAGTATTTATAATTCTAGATATATATTATTCCTTTTTATACTTCTTGAGCTCAAAAAGAAACCAAAATTTCTGAGATTAATGTCTTGGATACTTCCAAAATTTTGTAATAAAAAGTAGCAAAAGACTGGACTAAGTAGCATAACTGTAAAATAAGTTTGTTTACACTCCAAATGCCTTTTTAGCTCCAATATAATGAGCATGTGAAACCAAACATCTTTGTTTTACTCTCTAGATCTACAAAATGACAGGCAATTGAAGCCGTTTCTGTTTAACATCCCCCTCAGCATTCAAAAGACAAATGCATCTGGATTAGGGACTGGTTTGCCAAATTTACATTTGATATGAATTAAACCTTCAGAAATGTGATTTCTTTATTCTAATGACCAATTAAAATGTTAATTAAATGCAAAAATCTAATTTATTAAATCAGATCAAAATCAAATCAGTTAAAACAGACAGAGGTTCTGTGAGGGTCTTATCCTGTTGAGTGCTTATCACCTGCCCCTATAAGCTGAATGCTGTACACTCAGTTCATTGTTAAATTATTTATCTTAATTTATCTTAATTTACACTTCCGAGTGATCGCTTTTTGTTTTGTTAATCTCCAAGACAAAGTTACCTGTTTCATCATTTTAAGGAGCAGTAAGAACTGACAACTTAGAATCTGGATTTTGAATTTCTCCCACCGTCTGAAAGATAGCTCAGGAATTTTCAGATCCAGAGTTTTGATGTAATTCACAGATATAATCCATTAACAAGTTTCAGAACTGGGGGCTAGATCCACATGGGGGAAAACATTTAATTATTATAAACAGTGGAACAACTTCAACAGAAGAGATTAAAAGAGACCTGCCCCAGAATACCTCATACTTCAACACTTGAGGCATTTTCCTGGGAGGGTGGAGACACAAATTCAAATCCCTGCTCCAAATCAGATATATGGGGGGACTGAAACCCAGTCTCTCACATCTTGGGGGAGGGCTCTAACCACCGGGTTAAAATTACTGGGAGGGGGAGCAATCCCACCTCTTCCCGCTTTCCTTCTGCGTGTGTTTAGGTATGCTTTAGGAACACCTATTGGATTAGGGTCGACAAGAAATGCCTAGTTTGAGAATCCCACCAGTGCTTATGTGTGAGATAGGTCCCTGGGCACCTAAACTGAGGCAGCTGTGTCCATGCTCACTGACAGAAACTTAAGCCCCTTGGGACAGTCCTGTGGGAAATGTGGGTGTCTACAGAATTAGACAGAAGCTGAGCAGAGGTTTTGAGGATCTCAGTAGCACCTAAATGTTGGACTTAGGAACCCAAGTCCCTTTATGGATCTACTGCTGGATTCTGATTCTTGACCCTTGAAAAATTAGTGAGATAGAAAGTTCACATCCAGGTTTTTGCATCAGACATCTCTCTGCATTCAATCAAAAATTTAAAAAAATCCAGAAAAAACAGCATAAGAGGCTTTGGGTTTACTTTTATGAAATTACAACATACAGTAAATTTCAGGGTATTCCATTGTTTACCCTTTGGTACAGTCAGTTGACAATATCAGTATCACTTGATAAGATGGTTCCTAAAGAAAAATTCGTATCAAAGTAGAGCATTTACATTGACAGAAATAAATGTACCATATCAGCTACAAACCCCTCTCTCTTGCTCTCCCTCTCTCTATCACTCACACACACACACAGCCCCATGCATAGTTATGGGCAACATTCAGAAGAATTCAATTGCCGCCACAGTTTATTGTACTTCATCAGAAATTACAAAAATCAATCACATTGAAGCCAAGGCCATAGAGACAAACACTAGTGAGAACATAAAAGCATGGAAAAGGCAGAAATGTAAGGGTGATTGTTAAGTGTACTTCAGAGCCCAATGCTCCTTCTGGAAAAATCACTTCTCTCTCCTAGTCATACGTATCCTCTGACAAAGTATTTTGTCCTTATTTATAAACCTAGAACTAAATTGTTCACTGACAAACCCCTTGCAACTGCATTTAAATCAATGGGATTGCAAACAGGCTGTGCATGAGTCCAGAATTTAGCACCTAATGCCTAAAGTTCCAATCATGGATGGTGCTGATTTCCCTCCTCTCCCACTGAAGTCAATGGGAGTTGATCAATGGGCTCTCAGTATCTCCCGGAATATGATCAGCACATCACAGGATAAAAACCTGAAATGGAAAAGACACAAACTCAGAGATATAGGGCCTGATTCTGACCTCTTTGACACTGAATCTACACCAGTTTAACTATACTGACTTCACTGGAGACCCTCCTGATCTACACCAGGAATCTACAAATGGGATCAGAATCAGGCCCAAATTTGTTTTAGGTTGATTTATAATGTATGCAAGATGACAAAACCAGTAACAGAATACTGAATAGAATAGAATAAACCATATTAATAAAATAAACCATAATCAATAGAATTAAAAAACGGTAATGGAATAGAATACTATATTCACTTGGAAAATGTTGAAGTATATTTACATATAATATGCTGCAATGTCACGTGAATACAATTTAAAAGGAGAAATTGTATATATATAATAAATATAAATACAATATTTCCATAAAATATTATTTCAAAAGAAAAATGGTCAGAAAAATAAAACCAACAATATCCCATCCTCCTTGAGTACTTTAGAAGAGAGCTGCATAAATAAAATTAGTATACAAGGAATCATTATTTGGTAACTGATGACAGATAAAAACTCCAGCATTGAAAAACTGCTCATTTCTTACTCATATATGAAATCCTAAGTTGAAGCAGCAATGACAGGATGGCAGAAATACTGCTTCTGAGACTTATTTTACTTTGAACTGTAGCATATATTTGGAAAATTGTCTACAGATATTAAAAAAGGGAATGAAATGTGCAAAGGAGATGGCATTTATCTCTTTCTGACACAAATCTACCTTCTTTTTAAGTAGTAGAAGTTTGCAAATAATTGGCATCTTTTCCCCCTTTCTTTTAAACAGGATCATAAAAATCAAATTAAAAAGACCTTTTGGAACAGTTCTGGTCCATCCCCTGACATCGCACAATTGTAAATTTTGCAATGCTTTCGGTAGTTCATTTTCAAATTATTCTGACAATGGGGCTTGAATTATATTGCAGAACATCTTTGTAGCAACCACAGCAATTGTTTATGTGAAAAGGTTAAACTAGGGAAAAAGTTTAATACATTTTTATATTTAGCAGCTGGAAATAAGTAGTAGAGACAGGACTATGTGACCACCAGCTCTGCAAAGATCACCTATAAATGCTTTGCTGACCAATTTGAAAAACCTCCAATTTTATTCTGAATATTTATTCAAACTGTAGTATTCTGATCAGTTTACTTTTTACTCAAAAAAAAAAAAAAAAAAAAAAAAAAGAAAAGGTGTATCTGTGTGCCTAGGAGAAGAAGGGAGAGAGGCAGTTTAGTGTTTTTTAACATTTTGTTTTAATACCATTTATTTATCAAACAGATCCTCCTTCCTTAATAATATGTAATTCTCTCCCTTCTTTTGCAGGATTGGTAAAGAGAATCTGAACCTTGGCACTAATGATGTGGCAGAATTTGGATTTTTAATAGTGATTTAAAAAACCATTAAATTCCACAATAATTAACTTTCTTGGTTAGTTACCCCATATTTTCATCCAAAACACTCCCTTATGATTGCTATTATACGGCCATCACTAAATATACTATGTTTTGAAAAATAATGCATTGGGTATAAAAATCTTAAATACAGTTCATGCAAATCTATCAAGACACCTTTCACATCAAAAATAATGTTGCCTAATATGAATCATATTAGCTCTTTACCTAACTTGAAAGTGTTAGTTCGGTTATATACTAGGTAATTAATTCCTAATTAGACTGCTTGATGGGTTTCTAATTAATCTGTAGTTTTGATGCCCAGCAGAGATGATGTGGAGTATGTTTCTTATTCAAAAAGGAAAATTATTATTCCAGCAAACTTGCAGGAGAAAAACAGTGAGCAGTTCCAACAGTGAGCAATTCAGTGAGCAATTTGCTAAACAACTATATTTAGCAAAGCCACCTGGCATAGATATCTATGATTTCTTTCACTGTCATTTGATGTACTAGCCATTTTAAATACTTGTTAGAAATGTATATCAGGACAAACTGATCTAAGGCTTAGTGTATACTTAACAATTATGTCAATAAAGCTAAGAGGGTCAAGAGTGTGAAAAAAAAGTCATACCTCTGACCAATGTGGCTATGCCAATCTCACCCCAGTATAGATGCAGCTATGTCGCCCAAAAACATAGCTACTATCATTCAGGGAGGCGGTGTTCCTAAAGAATGGAAAAACCCTTTTCATTGATGTAGGCTGCATCTACCTTTTGGGGTTATTTTGGCATGTCTATGCCTATGTAGCTGTGCTGGCATAGCCTCTGTAGTATAGAAGAGCCCTAAGTGAAGTTAAAAAACTACTGAGCGCACATTTCAATTAAGCTTAAAGGCTTGATGCCATAAAATCTAGTTCACCTTTCCACCAAGTCTATAGTACCCAATTTATCCATGCACCAAAAGGATGGCTCTCCATTTCCCTACAGATGAGAAGTTTTATGCATGCACTTGCTCATCCCATGACTTCCAAACATCTTAATTTCAGGGGAAAGCATTTTCATCTTGTTCCCTTCTCAGATAACCTAAACTAAGACACTCGCAGTTGGCAGATGTTGCAGTGGTTAGCATAAGAGATCCTGGACTGCATGTACAACCTGAAAAAACATCTGTGCATGCATCTTTTTTGGGAAAACTACCAGGCCCCCTTAAAAGAAAATCTGAATAAAAGTATTTGTGTAAATGTATTACACACTCTTGTCTTCCAATCCCTTTTCAAGGCTCACTTCTGCCATAATGTCCAATGCTGAATGATTAGACTGAGGAACAGTTGGGGAAAGTTAATATTTAATTACTGTATATTACAACAAAAATAAAGTAAACAGATCAAATGTGTGTGAAAATTTGGAACACTTCATCATCCGACTCTCCCTCAATCCTTGTGTGTTGCTCACTTCCTAGACTGTAACATCTTCAGGGCATGAATTTTGTCTACTTTTATGTTTGTTCAGTGTCTAGCATGACTAATCCCTGATACTGATTAGGTACCATGGGTGCTACCATAATATAAATATTATTTAATAACTATAATAACAAAGTAAACACAATTAGGGAGTGACATGAAAGATAGCATCAGCTAAGGAAGGAAACAGCAAACAGGTGGGGAAAAAAGAGCAATACAATTCAGGGAGATTTCTAATCTCATGTTAGGAAGAAGAAATGGGTGGAATAGAAAACAGGAGATTGATCCTAAAAATACTCTTAGACTTGGCAATCTCTAGGTGTCAGGGGGATGCCACGTCTCTGGTGTCTGCTCATTTCCCTCTGTGTCACAATTTCGGAAGCTAGAATGTGGATAACTATCCATTCTAAAAATTTCCTTCTTATTTACAAAAGTCTAATCACATCTCCAGTGTGGAAGGCGGAAACTCGCTCTGTTGGCACACACACATTCCAGTGGAAGGAGACATAGTGAAAGGCTCAGAGTGGGAAAACACTGGCAGAAAAGATATTCCTTCCTTCGCTAATTTACAAGAGAAAGCAACTTTTAAAGCCTTGAATGTATTTCACAAATACCTATAAAAGTGAAAAGATTTATAAGGATAATTTTGAAAGCAGAAAATCCAAAGCACACAATATAATACAACATAAAGAACTCCGTAATAGCAATCTAGCTAGAAAGTAGGACATTCTTAATGTATCCTCCATTTTAAAGTCAACCTTTTACTGACATGTATAGCACTTCATTGTTCACTTCTACAGTGCAGACCAAATCTCTGAGTCCAGTTGAACCATGCTAGTGCAGAACCTGGAATGGGTAGAAAAAAATGGCTATAAGGAAGTTATATCAACTAGACCAGTTTCCTGGGGACTGCTCCACTCATAGGGAATGTGGAAGATTACACCCAAGAAGGCCCCTACATCTACCTGTAGGGGGACAAAACAAATGACACAGCACCAGCCAAGAGGATTCCTTAGCTGCCCAGAATGCTACAAAGGGATCACTGCCAGGAGCCAAGATTTGGCCATGTTTCTTTTAAAAGACAGAGTTTCTATTTTTTGAAAGTTGCTTTCTGGTGCTCATCAGTTCCATCATACTACATTTTCATAGGATAAAGTATACTACAATGATGGAGTATAGTATAGCTGCATTAGATATACAAGATAAGGTGATTTAAACAACCAGGTTCATTGCCCAAAAATGTTATGATGGTCTGTTCTTTTCTTATGCTCACGTCCACATCTTCACATGTGTGGCACTATGCCCACTCAGAATGTGTTTTACTTCTCTGATGAAATTATAAGTGACAAGTGTGATGAGTTTAAATGGGCAGAAGCATAACACTGCAAGTGATCTCTCTCATTCTGCATACTCCTCTTTGAGGCTACATGTTTCTTTGCATTTGATAACTGCTGATAACTATGTACTCAAAAATACTCAAAAAGTAGGAAAAAAAAGACACAATATCTGTGCAAATCCTGGTTGATAAAATACAAATTGGATAGTGAGATGGTTTCTTTAGGTGTTGAAAGAGACAAGATGTGTGAGACAGTGTCTTTTATTGGACCAACTTATGTTGGTGGAAGAGACAGACACCAATTTAAGGTGTGGAAATATATGTTGAAATTACAGCCTAAAAACATTCTTAAGGAAACCCGATGACAGATAATATATGTTTTCAAAAACCTCTTTCCTGCATGTCTTCTCCAATATTGGAAAAACTCGGCCAGGAAAACAATGGCACAAACTCAATAACAAATAATAGATGAGGAAAGCTAACAAAGAATGGTCTTGTGAGTAAGATACGACAACTCAAAAAGGCTGAGTTCCATTCCTTGGATTTGGAGTTTTACCATGGATTTACTGTATAATCCTGGACAAATCATTTAACCTCTCTGCATTCCACTTCCCCATCTGTAAAACAGGGACAATGATACTTCCCTATCTCAGTTTGAGACATTCTATTATTGTGGTGTTTCTAACTATGGCCCGAGCTGAGAAAGCTGTTTGCACCACTGAAATCAATGAACATGCACTGTGAGGACAATGAGATTAACGTACAGGGAAAGCAAATCCACAACTGAAATACGCACGAGAAGAAAAGAACACAGGACTTGAAGGGACCTCATGGGTCATTGAGTCCAGTCCCCTGCTATCACAGGCAACCATGTCTCATATGCTAATGATATTGTATCACTTAATTTTGTCTTTGTAAGTGTTTAATCCACATGCTTTATATTTTCTCTGAGCAATGAGACAAGTCACATGCTTAAAGTTATGCATTTGCTTAAATACTTTGCAGAAGTGAGGCCCACATTGACATCTCAATACAAACAGAGCCAACAGTCAACAACCAACTGACAATGTATGAAATGTGCAACAACAGTGGTTTTGCTAAAATTAGTTCTGTATTAGAACCATTCTTGACAGTGTCTGCAGAGGTGGAATTGATATCATTCTTTAGGGAAAATACACAGCTAGAGTTCTGGCACGTGTGAGAAAGATAATGATGTATTTTATATTGAAAGGGCTTGGCTGAGTATTTCCAATCATTTCAACAAAGCCTACCTCATTTGCTGACCTCACTGTTTTCTAGGTGTATGTACAGTTCGCTCAGTACAAGCCAGCTACCATATATAAATGAGCATCCTGGAGAAGAGGATGTAGAGATGCAAACTTCTACTTGCCCACAAATATGCAGACATTGCCAAAGCACAGAAGTTCAACTTCCACAGACATGAGGAAGAGACACCCTCATAGTTAGGCTCTGCATTGCTGAACTACAGATGCTTTGCTGTCACAACCACTTACATCTCTCTGTTTTCACTAAGTTGTGGCACGTTGGTTGCTGTATTCTGTATTGTTAAAAATACTTTACATTTCATAATTCACATTTATAGGGCATTTTTTTCATTCCAAAGGAGTCCAAAATCTTTACAGATTATTTTAGTGCAGATCAGAAAGTGAACAAGCAAGGTAGAAAGTTACCTCAAACTGGGAGAAGAGTGCAAGGTTTATCCGTGTGACAAAATGTGTGTCCTTACACTCCTATCAAGTTGACTGTGGCAGTGGAAGCAATGCTCTGGAGCTCATCATGATTCTGACCTTCCAAAATACATAAAAGGCATCACCAAAGCCAAAAGTCCTGCTTCTATAGGATTTCTTCCAGATGTATCATAAGCAAAGTAATGTGCGAGAAAACCTAAGTCCACCAGAATGGTAATACCTTTGTTTCCCCATCTGCACAGAAGAGTGCAGCTTGAGTTGTGGTGCTGTGGGGTAGTTATTACTTGAGGCACAACATAAACACGTAGGACAGACCGATTCCCTACTGATAATGTGATGCATTTTATATTGATTTATACTAACAATATGCACTTTTCTGAACTTAGAATTGTGTGTGAGCTGCTGTTCGGTGTTCACTTTTGAAGAGTTAGAAGAGGAGCTGTTGAGCTGCTGTCATCAAAATAGATTCTTCTCAGTATGAGTTATACCTCTCTGACCATTTTTATGACTATCATTTTGATGGAATTAGTTGAGATCATTGGTTACATACAAAACCTATATTTATATAAAAATAAATGCAACATAGCAATAAAGACAACAAATCAACAGCAAAGAGAGACAAAAACGGCATTGTTATTTTATATTCAAATATTATTTATTTTGTGCCCAAACTGTCTTTATCCATGGCCAAGATTGCTTCTGGTAGTGAAGGGATTCATGGGGAAGTGCACATGGGAGAGATAAGCAAAGGTAGCTGCATTTAGGAAAATTTCTTCTCTTTTTATGCATAATTCAAAGTTTGTGTTGTAAACTGATGTTACATTCTCAGAATACATGAGATTTAAAAAATAAATAATTAAATATGGATTTGAAACCAATTGGGTGGCACAAATTCCATTATAATGAAAACTATCATTTATGGGACTTTAATGATTATGAAAATACAGAGAAAATAATGTTGTGGTTAGCTTTTATGTGCTCTACAGTACATTAGGTTTATTGCAGATTAAATGAAACAGATCTTGATCCCACACTTAATAAACATACAAGTTACAGAATCACAGAAATGTATGGCTGGGAGGGAACTGAGGCAGGGTCCAGTTAATCTAAAGCATTCCTGACAGGTGTTTGCCCAACCTGTTCTTAAAAATCCCCAATGATGGGAAATCTCACAATCTCTCTTAGAAGACTTACAGAGTCTAACTATCCTTTTAGTTAGAAAGTTTTCCCCAATATCTAACCTAAGTTTCCCTTGCTTCAGATTAAGCTTCAAGTACTTATTACTTCTTGTCCTACCTTTAGTGGACTTGGAGAACAATTGCTCCTCATCCTCTTTAAAACAGCCTTTAACATCTTTTAAGACTGCTATCAGGTCCTCTCTCAGTCTTCTTTTCTTAAGACTAATCACACTCCATTTTATTAACCTTTCCTCATAGGTCAGGTTTTCTAAATATTTTTTGTTGATCTCCAATTTGTTCACATCTTTCCTAAAATGTGGCACCTTGAGCTGGATACAGTATTCCAGCTGAGGCTTCACCAGTGCTGAGCAGAGAAGGACAATTACCTCCTCTGTCTTGTATATGACATTCTTGTTAATGCATCCCAGAATATTAACCTTTTCACTGTTATTTTACATTAACTTACATTAATTTTTGATCCATTTGTGTACCGCTCAGATCCTTACATGCAGTACTGTCACCTCACCAGTTATTCCCCATTTTGTAGTTATGCATTTAGTTTTTCCTTCCTAAGTGAAATACTTTGTACATCTCTTTACTAAATTTCATCTTATTGAATTCAGACAAATTCTATTTTGCCAAGGTCATTTTGAAATATAATTCTGTCCTCTAAAGTGCTTGCAACCCCTCCTAGCTTGGTGTCATATGTGAATTTAATACAAAACCTACTGCCACTAGTATTTACAGAAATGGCACAGAACAGACAATGCGGAACTGAGGTGGCAGCTGAATAAAAAGTTACTGCAATAAGGTCATTATCATGCCAAATTTTTTTCATCTTGAGTGATCAAGACTATATCCCAATTTCTAAAGAGGTTAAAAATTCCAGCCTGCAGAAAAATTAGACAGTCAACAGGAGAAGAACATCCAAATAATCGGGGCAGAGTGGGATAGTGGTTGGATAAGTGATTCTGTAATTAAGGCTATGATTGAAAGAATGAAATATTAAAACACATTGGCATAAGTTGCCTAAATAGATGCATAGACCAGGAGATTATAGTGACAATTCTGGAGAATATACTTGAACCATCTATCTGAGAACACTAAACTGGTACATTATAGGCTGTGGTGCATAAATACAAGGGTGAAGCAGTTAAGTATTTGGTGGTTAATTAGGCATACATTAAGAGATCACTTGAAATACTACAGTAGCTCCCCAGTTTGATATTCCTGTGTGTACTCTAGAATTTGACAGTACTGCAGTCAGCCATTTTGTATGTTAAACCCCTGCCAGCTGAAATCCAAACATCACATAGGTAGAAATAGTTTTGGGACCCTGAGCGGCAAGGCCATGCAGCTCCATGTTTGTAGTTTTGCTATCAGAATGGGAGATTGGGACAGAGAGTTGAGGTTCCATAAAAATAGAAGGACTGTTTGGACAGCCTTGGTTTTAGGTGCCTCTGATGTAAGTTTTATTGTTGTTATGACCAGAAATGCTTTGCTGACAAGGAGAATAATCAAGTTTTATTGGCTGTTGCTATGGAAATTGTTAGTCTATTATAGGTTATTATGGGTTATGTGCTTTGTTCAGAGAAAATTTATAAAAAGTTTAGTTAGAAAGTGTGCTTTGGAGCAGTCCGAGGAAGTTTTCTTTGCACAAGGATTTGACACTGTTGCAGGGTACTCGGTGTCCCGTAGGAACGAGGCACACACACAGCTGTTGAATAAAAGTAGTGAGTTTATTGAAGGCAAAAGTGACACACCCACAACAGGGGCTCCCTTCATTGCTGCCACTGAGACAGGCTTCACCCCGAGCATTGCTTTCCCCGTCTCAGTGGCAGCAACGAAGGGAGCTCCTATGGTGGGTGTGTCACTTTTGCCTTCAATAAACTCTCTACTTTTATTCAACAGCTGTGTGTGTGCCTCGTTCCTCCGGGACACCGAGTACCCTGCAACAGACACCTTAATTCCCCAGCAACTATATGGAAAGAGGGCCCCCCCTCCAGAAGTCTGGCTGTTGATTCCTCAAAACCATCTTCACTTTGGTAACTATACAAGTTTAAGATGCTCTAAATCTACTGTGACAGCGTGTGTGTGTTTTACATAAAACTTGTATCAGTCATACATGGTTTGTATCAATCATATAATCAGATGGAGGAACTTTCTCCCTGTTGATTTATTCCTGACACTCCCTGGAGAAAAACAGTAAAGTTACCACTGGTTTGGAAAATACTTGGGTAACACTATATGCAGCTTATGACAAAGAATATTACAGAGACCATAAAGCAGAAACTCTTGGAAGCTAAAATGATTTACAGCTTTGGAAGGGAACAGGCTTAGTTGTGATAAAATGTTAATGGAACTTGGTTCAATAATTCGGAAAATTAAGGAGAGCCCATTGAGATATACTGTACAAAACTCAGAAGGAAAAGGAATAGATTGGTACTAATAGGTTGCTTTGATATTCTGCAACAATTAAAAAACACATAGGGTGACTTTAAAGAGATTAGGCCATAATGAAATCAGCTGATAGTAAAAAGTGGAATGGGCAGTTTCCCTGACATATTAATGGAACTAAGTTACAGTAACAGGAATAAGCAGCACAGGAAAGAACAAAGTTATGGGCCAGTCTTGCTCCTACTGAAATTAACAAAACTCTCAGTGACTTCAACAGGTGCAGGATTAGGCCTTTAAAATCAACTGCAAAAATCTTGGTTTAAGGGGCTTGACTAGCATCATATGGGAACAAATGGCAGAGGCAGGGATAGAATCCAGTTGTCAATGGGAGCACTCAAGTGTCTTAAGCACAAGCAACATTTTCCTCCTGCAGTCCACCATCACATGCACTATATATCTTTCAGTGACAGAAACAAACAAGTTAGGGGACTAATGAGCAAGTTTTTGTATGTAATCCCTAAATTTCTAAAAATATAAAAGGGGGGAATTTCACCCTGTGGAACCACACTGACCCCCAGATGAATCATCAGCAGGATTAGAATGTTTAGAAACACTGCACAGATCAGTGAGCTCTAATAGCTACAGACTCTTCTGCCCAATGTCCCTCAGCCTACTTTCTTCAGTTTCTATCCCTTAGCCAATCCTACTCAGCTTGTAACCTTCAGTGCCTGTCTTCCATTATTCGGATCATCCTAACCTGTCCTGTCCCTCCCCTTATTGCGCTCCACCTGTGCCTATCCCTAGGACTCCTATTACCGTGCATCTGCACCTCTTAGTCTGAGGATCGACTTCAGGAAAATCTTGCTCAGCCCCTGAACCACTGGGATGGAACTCAATTACTCTGTGAGGATGGCATATGCTCAGTCTAGCCAGCACGCACAGGTTGAGTGGAGATGGCTCAGTGCAGATGGAATCTTCAAACAATAATGCTCTCGGTCTCTAAAAATGTCTATTAAGAAAGTTGAAACCGTTGGTTTTTAGAGCATTACACGTGGGGCAAATTTGGGTAGATTTTCATGGGGCCAGCAAAAGGTACCTGATACCAAGGCAACCTCCCCCAACACCAAATGTCAAATCCCTGCTCCACAGGACAGAGAAAGTACAGCTTGACAATTAAATGCCTGTAAGAACCATTTTAGCAAAAACATGGTGGGGTTTTTGGTTTGTGTTAAGCCAGAGGCAGTCATCCAGCACAGGAAATTTCAGCCCAAACAATTTAAGTTTGGCAAAGTTATAAGCAATCAAAAACAGGCTCTTACAATGGAATGTGTTTGGCAACTAATTGTAGGTGTCACCATCAGCACTGCCTATAATGCAGTGCAGAATACTGCTAGTATTATACGCTAGTGTTATAAATGTTTCATTAACATTCATTTAGAACAGGGGTCTCAAACAAGCAGCCTGCGGGGTTATTTTCTGTGGCCTGCAAACTCCCCGTGGGGCCCTCCACCACGCCCTCCAGTTTACCTAGAGCGTCTCCAGCCTGGTGCGCACCAGGGGCAGGGCAGGCTCCCTGGAGAAGAGGAAGAGAAAGAGCACTGAAATCCACTATTAAGGCCCTAAAACTGACAGATGAACAAAATCCAAAGCAGCATTAACACATTTCTCCCACATGCTTGGCACGCTCTCCCCTGGAACAGAGAGCATGGGAGGTTGGAGATGGGGAAGCATGATCTGATGACAATCATTATACATGGCAACACCATCCTGGCAAAACAGCTATGCTACAAAACAATGGGTAGCTTAATGATGACAGATTCAGTACTCTGAGCAGCCACCTGAGCCATCATCCAGTAGCTATGTGTAATATCATTGTCTTCTCCAATCTGTGTCTAAGTGCTTTAATGAGCAGGCATTGCCAGTAGACCACAATCCAATGTGGACCTGAATAGGTCCACTAGCATTCACTTCCCCACTATACCCTGACCTGCTGGTTTGTTATAGACCTCTGTGAATTCCCTAGGAGCACTTAGCATCTTGTGTTCAACAGATTTTTAAGATTCCCCCCATCCCACACACACACACTCCTGCAGACCCAGGGGTATTATTACATCTCACAGCTTTTCCAGACAATTTTCCCATTTCTGTGGGTTATTTCAGCGATGTTCCATACCATATAAAAGAACAGGGGAACAGAGATACAACATTACAGTGAAGCAAGTTATTTTTGTAAGAATTTTCTCTTTAGGATACCAGTAGCTCACAAAGCTTTGATCATAAGCAAACGAAGCCTTTCAAATTCCATTAGAAATGATGAAACCTTCATATGGTAATTTAGCAAAAATAAAGCTACAAAATCTTCCATCCACTGTGCTATCTGTTTGAGACACAGCTGTTTGGTTGGTTGGTTGGTTTTTGTTTTTTACCATCAAGAAGGTCTCAGAAAGATGGGCTGAAAAGCCCTAAAATAAACACAAAGCATGTTGGTGGTTTTTAAGTCTGATCAATGGATATTTATGAAACCTTCCTTCTACTTCTTTAAATTACATTACAGATGACCGCCTAATCAAAGGACAGAGTTTTATCACATGAAATTCAGCAAACCTATTTAGCTCTGAATATCTGTAACATTAACATATGCTTATTAGCCTAAACCACTTAAAGAACAGCTGTCATAGGAACACGTTGTTTTTATTACTCCTTCATGTATTAGCCATCTGGTCTTTTCACTACAGTGATTTTTACCAAATATTGCCATTAGAATTCCCACTGTGACTATGGTTATACACTACTTGTGAGTATTAAAGTTGTTTTCCTTTTATGTTCTCATTTTATTAGTCTGTCTGCTTGTTCACTAATGAATTGAATAGCCCCATGAAGCTACACTTGCAAAAGTAGTTTACTATCACATGACTCATTTAAAAAAAATCCTCACACATTTCGACTTATCAAACACCACATAGATGTAGGAATTTTGTTTACAAGGTAAGAAGTGGTTTACATTTAATTTCGGGGGGAGGGGAAGGAAGAGCTCTGTCAATAGACAACTTAAAAATTAAAGTCATGGTAGTTACATGTTAATTCAATCATGTTTGCAAAAATTAGCTTTAGCAGTAAGCTTTTTAGTATCTTAAAAGGTTCACAGTGTGAGGAAACCATGGCTTTCTGCTGGGCTATTGTACAATCTCTTAAACATTGTGCTAAGACTAACATATTCTACATTTGGAAATAATAAAAGTCACGGGTTGCAAAGGTCAACAGAGAGGAAGATATAATCTAAGAATGAAGTATTGGTTTGAATTCTTTTAAAGAAAACATTGAAGGATTTGAAACAATGATTCCTAATGCTCATGATTTGCTACCTCATTTTGGTTAGATTGGATATTTTTAGCCAGCTTCAGGTTGAATTTGTTTCAATGTTGCTTTTATGCTTGTGACAATTTTGGAAGAAAAAGCATGCTAATAATTTTAAGCACATTAAAGTCTTGTGTCTCATGAAAGATTGAGTATAAAAATTAAACTGCAGTTTGTGTTTCCCATGAGTTTTTTTTTCTCAGACTAATATTATAGGCTATTTCTGTGTATGTAAGTTTTCCATTTATGTAACTCATCTGATGTTGAGCAAACAATTTCTACTGTGTACAGTCCCTTCACCTTCTGCTTGATAACTCATTGACTTCAGACTTGTCACAGTATATGTATTTGTTACCGTTCTGCCCCTACATCATATACTGCCCATTTATTGTTTTCAAAATATTTCAGGAGAGTCTGAAATTATATTTTCAGCACTGAAGCAGCAATCAGAAGAAACTATTTACCACATGTAGAGAGCTTTTTAGTTATTTACAGCATAGTGTTATGAATCCGACAGCTTATTTTCTTTCCATTTAGCTTTCCCAACCTTTTCCACAGCTAACACTTTCTGTTCTCTAATTCATGTGACACACAAAAAACAAGCAAAAAAATCCAAGATCAAGATCAAGACTTGAAGGGGATGAATTATGTAGCCACATTAACTAATGAGGTAGCAGGCAGAGAGGCCCAAGCAGTGAGCCAGTCTGCCCATAGGGGCAATGGTCACTTCAGGTCAAATGCTGCCTGCCCCTATGGGCATGGATAGCCCTGAGGGCCAGATTTTCAAAACTGTTCCACACGCAGCAGCTCCAATTGTGACATTCATGGCCACATTTTCAAAAGAGCTCAGTGTCTTTTGGCAACTTATTTTGGTGCCTAAGTGGGAGCTGAACTCTTCTGAAATGCTGGTCCCACAGTTAGTGATCAGAATCTGAGAAGATCTCAGCACATTGGGTGCTGAGTACTTTTAAAAACGTGCCCAAAAATGTCACAATGGATCAGCTATAAAAACACTTCTTACCAACACACGTGGTTTAGTGAGAGGAGGATCCTACCTCTCAAGCTCTTAGTATGGGAGGAAGAGCACAGGAGGGACAGAATCTGTCTCACTACGCATAAATTCAAAATGAAAGATGATACAATCACTCATTGTTACCTTTCCACTGATTTCTGCCATCTCTCTAAGCAACTGAATTATCCATGTTAAGGAATCTTGACACTTGGCTTCCCATTTTAACGCTTTCATCTGGAGATATTTGAAGAGTATACCATTGGACCTTTCACTTGTGATTATTTACTGGTCTATGTGTTTGGCCTCCAGCCATGTCTTCTCTACTTGATTCTTTTACTGAGCATAGGGGCCTATAAGCTCCTCTTCAATTTCAGAAAACACAGGAGAGCTGAGAAACCCAAATATCAGAGCAGGTAGGACTCAGAGAGAAAAGACAGTTTGCTGGGGGCCATGTCCTCAGCTAGTGTAGAGCTCCAACAAAAATACTGGAGCTATGCTGATTTATGCTAGCTGAGGATTTCTCTCACACTCACGCACACACATATACACACAAACACACCCCTTCAACCCCATAGGCCCTTCTCCATGACTGCTGCAATGGAGATCGGATCAGATCATCCCAGTGGGGATAGTTACTGGTGGGAAGGAGAAGTCAGGGGAAGAGCAGTTCTCTCACGCATATATCCCTTTAAGTCCATTGAAACGTACAAATCTTAACCTCAGATGCACCAGCAGGGGGATGATGCAACAGAGTGTGGTAGCAGCTCAGGAACTGCATATCTGTCCTCCCCTTCTGCGCTTCTTCAGGCATGAAGAGTGATATCTGGCCCTTGGTGCAGAGATCAGCATGAATTTTGTCAGGCTAAATGTCACCATTTGATTTGCAGTAAGATCAGAAATTATTGGTGGGTCAGATGTTTTAGTGATGTCATAATATTGTACATCATTTGCCATTTTAACATAATGTGAACACAGTAGGTATTTTTTAAGGATGACTTTAAAATGTGCTTATAAAACAGCACCCGCAGTTAAAAAACCCACCACCAAGCAAAGCAAATCTCTCTCACGCACACAATGACAAGTTAATCATACTTACATTTGGATGGAATGGTGCTTAGTTGATGTGATAACACATGATAGAAATTAAGAGACAAATTTTTATTTAATTTTCCAATCATCATGTTGAATTGAGTGCTGTCATTTTACATGGTACGAGGCTTTGCAGCATCCACTGCCATCTAATAGGATATAATCCAATATGACAAGACACCATTTTAGGGATTTTTTGTTTTTAAGGACTGCTGCTTGTAGTATTTCAGATATAACATTTTATCCAAAAGGTGTTGGTACAAAAACAAGTTACAATAATACAATTCCCCGGGATTGAGTAATATTAAGATTTGCAATACGATGGGCAAATTTATTAGTTTTTTTCCCCACTAGTTTACTTACTATCAATTCAGTAGTCTTGGTCTTGTACCACTAGGCTGGTAGTGTACTGAGACACTGCCTAAACATATTGTATCATTTTTTCCTTTTGTACTCCCTTCAGTCTGTCTGTATCCATCTGTTGTTTCTTGTCTTAGAAAGCTTGCCTAAGAAGCTTAGGGTAGGGACTGTCTTTGTTTTGTACAGCATCTAGCACAATGGGCCCTGCGTCCATCATTAGGGCTCTTAGGTTCTAAACAATACTAAGAAATAATAACAATAATATGCAACCAAAATCAAACAATATTTGAACCCTGAAGAATCCATGAAGGCTCTGTGTGAAACAACCAGCCAACCCACCCCAACCTTACCTGGGGATGTCAATGCAATGTCATGGCTTACTGCAGACTACTCACTTTAGGGGAAGACTATGAAAGTTGTACAATTAAAAACACAGTAAGTGCTTTCCTTTCCTTTAGGGACAAACTGGCCTTGATGAGGGGCACAAGCCATTAGAGTAAAAGAAGTTAAATATTGCTAATCATTTTGCATTCTATTGTTTTATGATATTCCATAACAGACAGAAGTATCAGCTAGATATACTTCACAAGAAGTCATCTGAACAGTTATTGTTGGTTCTCCAGTTCTTTGGGTAGTACACTGACCAGCAAATGGAATCATCAAGGATTTTGTGACCAATTTCAGAATCTACATTGAACACAAGCTCGCAGCAAGTGTTCTACACTTTGTCCTTGACAGGTATAAACGCTTCAGCACAAAGAGTGTCACAGGATCTAGCAGAGCTACAGAAGCAAACAGAGTACACCAGTTGATTAGAAGTCCACACCTACCTCCATATAAAGTTGCCTTGAGAATTACTGAAAATAAGAAACAACTGATTGACCTCATTTGTACAGAACTCATTCAAGATAAGACATTTCGCCAGTATCACACTCTAAACACAAGCTACTCAACACAGGCAGAAACCACACTCCATTTTAAATAAACCAGGTTGGTGTGGTGGTCATTGGAGAAGATAAGGCCACCTTGCATGAAGAAGCTGGCAACATCTTTGAACAACAAATGGTGATGATTGCAAAGGAGAAACTGGTGGAAACAACAGTATCGTCAGACGACACTGATGTATTTGTCTTACTCTTGCACCATTACCTTGAACACAGCCTAATATCTTTAGTGAGTATGAAACTCTCAGTTCAAAGGAGAGCTGTAATAGACCTTTGTGCTACTGTAGAGCAAGACCAGAACATTGTACCAGGACCATTAGCTGTCTATAAACTCTCAGGCTGTGATACAGTAGCTTCCTATTTTGGCCTCAGCACAGGCACTGTGTGGAGGATTCTGTGAGTTGATTACTCCCTCTCTCTGGATGATATCAATGCGGCTAGTGCATAATATCATTGAACCAGCTACCAAATTCATGGTTGCATGCTACTGACAATCAAAATGTGCCACCAAGTTGGAAGAATGACAGAAATCATAGGCAGTGAAAATTGGCAAAGTACCATGTCAACGTCAGTGCTAAGCCTCTTATCACTAATAACTGAAGATGCATAGATAATGTAAAACAAGCACATCTTCAGATGCGTGCACACACAATAGTGCTTTGGATCTAGATACACTACTACTTGATCCACTGCAGCATAGATGAACATACGATGACAGTTCCAAGTGTCTGCTTCCAAAACACCATGCAGATAATGTTGTGCTTGCTGCTCCAGATATTTTAAGTTAATCAATTGCTTTTGTGAGAGAAATGCACCTGGTAAATCTATGAGATGCACATGAAACAGCGCCAAACTGCCACATATCATATTCTGTGTATGCCAAAGAAGTGTGTTGTGTTGTAATGACTTGAGAAAATCAGCATTATTATTTGCATATGAAAACCATGGTGACTAGCAGGGGCCTTTATTATTCATATTAGGAGACACAACCATAGTTTCACTGAGAGAACATTAGTAGTCATTTATGATTCCAAAATTAAGTATTTAACCCTTATTTGGTTGAATATTTTTCACATTTAAAAGAGTGGTTGTTGTATCACATGAAAAGTGATGTCCATGCTATGTCTGTAACCTCCTTCCTCATGTACCCATTATTCAAACACATATTGTTATTAATTGATATTGCAAATATTAAATACATGCATTTAAAACTTTTGTGCTTTGATTTTTGTATGCCCCAAATCATGCAAACTCTGAGTGATTATGGAGATGGGAAGGAAGGAAGGATGAAATGCTAATATTTCAATATGTTCAACTGTGATAGTTATTAGGCAGATTCTTAAAATGTATGTTGTTGAAATACAGGACCCCCCCGCCCAAAAAAAAACTTTGCATGGACCCTATATCAAGGGCGACCAGAGTGACTGTCAGACTAAAAGGGAATCATGAGAAAGTCATTTTTGGAGAGTTGGACTCTATTTTTATCTCTTCAATAGAACAGGAATGTTATTACAGGATCCAAGTCTGTGAGTGCCCTTGATTCCTACTGAAAACAGGAGGTATTCACAGGAGGTGCTCGGAACCATAGAACTGGATGTATAAAAAAGACTGTGATCTGAATAATTAAGGGAGTTGCGGGACTTTTGTAGAAATGTTGGGGGGAAATAGCCTGTGTTTATCTTTCAGAAAAAATATTGAGATGATCTGGAAAAGTTACACACACAAAGATCAGAAACTACAGAACAATTTCAGTATATGTTCAGTGTCACAGCTGGATATAAATCTAAGGATATGCACACACCTAAATTAGAATAAAATTGGTACACACATACTGGGGCAGATGAAATGAAAGGAGCTGCTGCAGAGTCTAATTAATACACAAAATAGAATACCAAAGGCAGAAACAGATATCAGTAGAAATACCTTTTTGTTTTAAGTGTTAAAAGGGGAAACGAGGGGTTCACAATTGATAAATCTGTTCCTGTGGAGATAATTCAAGACGATATTTGGACCAGTTCACTGATGTTCCCATTTTATTTGTTCTGAAAAATAGAGAGTCAATCATGCACAAGTGAATTTCAGTGTGTTAAAAAAGCCATTAAAAGGAGATAGCAGACACATTTATATTTGCTTTTCAAAGAAAAGATTTCTTAGACAGATACGGTATTTAACACAAGGAACAAAAAAAATCAGTAATTGCTGTAAATAATCAGGAATTGCTGTAATAATCAGTAATTGCTGTACTATATATAGTACAGAAGCCTGCAAACTTTATGGAATATTTACAACTTTTAAAAAATCCTTAATGACCATATCGTACCTTACCCCACTGTGCTGAGTGGATACTTAAAAAAAAAAAGTGTAAATATCACTCTAATGTCCCTGAAACTGTTGGTGAGAGGAGCGTAGCAGAGTCAAAGCAACATCATTTCTCCCTGCCAAGTCAAAACTGCTCTGCAGGTTCAGAGCATATGAAAAGGAGGAGGGAGCACAGACAGTCTATGGCCACATAATCTTGTAAACACCTGAAAAAGTTCCTACAGGAGTTAATGGTGATCCTTGACAGACAACTACACAAACCTATGACACAATAACTGCAGTAATAGCATCGTCAGCTCATGAGTTACTCAAATAACGAAAAAGTGTATATAGTTGAGTAATATTTTCTCAGAAAATTTCTCCAATCAAAAGATATGACAATTATGAGATTAAGAAAAACATTTCAAATGCTTAGCATGAACTAATTTCTTCTTTCCTCTCATATAGCAACCATGCCCCCATATCTATCTGCATTAACATTCCAACAAATGAATGTAATTAAAGATTTTAAATAGATTTAAATGTTGTAGGGCAAATTCAGTCATCCTGGCCCAGAGATGTGTAAAAAACACCAAGCCCCATTAACCCAAAGAAATTATTAACTCTTTTGGAGAGCAGGTGGCATTTCAACCATTGTTCTGCTTTGGGGCTGTCCTGAGAGAGGTTTTTTTAATTCCTACTAAGGCTCCATAACAGTTCCACAGCAAGACAGTCTGAGGAACTTCAGAGTCAGTGCACTTCTCAATTGCTCCTCTTTCTTGACAGAATTGCCCATTTTCTGGCCTACGCCTCCAAGCCAACTGCTGCACAACTGGAGTTTTGTCATTTAGCACTGTCACAACATAGTGTCTTGGCTCAGTTTCCACCACCAGAGAGATCACCCACTGTTTGTGAGTGAGAGTAAACCTTCTATCAGCATGTGTACTGGTGGTGAATCTGGCTTAATATTTACTTTACTATTAAGGCCATTCATTCATAGTCCCTATTGTCAAAAAATGTAGCAAGGTAAAGTTCTAAACACACACACACACACGAGAAACATGAATCGCCTGGAAGACCTGTTTGGAAACAAACATTCATATTCACAAAACCATCAAACATGAAGAGATACAACTTATATTCTCTGTTCTGGATTACTCTAGGACTGGCCTTTATGGTGCTGAAGGGAAAGGTAACTCACTAGAGAATGGATGGTTCCTCTAGGTAGGTGAAGATTAAGATCTCTGACAAGGCACATGAGAATTTTGCATGCAGCTGCCCTGGCCTACGATAAGATTAGCAGACTTCTGTTTCCATTGTCATCAAGCATTAGTGTCCCAAAGACAACTAACTAAAAAGAAGTAATAATAAATTGGATGGTGGAGAAAGAGGAGAATAAAACCATTGAAACAATGACACCAAATGAAGAGCCTGGGAAAATGGACTCATCTTCAGGTGAGGAAGCAACACACAGCTCAGCCCATGTATGACCAGATACATGGTCATAAACCAAGATAAACTAATACAAATGCTGATTTATTTTACTTATTTATTCAGGAGCACCTACAGTATATAAACTGTTCATTATTGAAATCATTTTATTATTTTAAATAAAATCTTCATTAACGGAGGTTTCCAAGTCTTAAATGGAAGATCTGGGAAGGACTAATTTGCCAGGGCTGCTGACCTTTAAATACAGAAATGATGAGTTTCTAAGAATCTCTCTCTTCTAATCATGCAGCATGATTGTCTCAGTAAAGGAAAAATAAACCTACAGCAACATTTTTTTACCAAATACAATTTTGCAGCTTGTCAAAACGAGTTAAAACACTAGAGCCAGTTTTCTTCGAGAAGTCTGCATTCCACAGCCTTTGCTCTCTTCTTTCTCTGCACTGTGTTACTAGCCGTGGGCGTTTGGATGACAATTGTAAGAAAGAAAAAGAAAGAAAGAAAACTTTCCAGTCTCCAAAAGCTGTACAATCTAGAAGATTCATTCGAAAGAATCCAATAGTGTTCCAATTTATTCTCAGCTGCTAACATTCAAAGGCAGTTCTAGGAACATAAATGAGTTTATGTATGATACATTAAAATTCATAGAGGTGCTCAGGAAAGAAATGCAACCATGCTATCCTATTGCACTATTCAAACAAGCCCATAGATCCTCATGATAAATGCTAAGAACCAAATATGACTTCATCTATTATTATTTGCATTACTGTAGCATGTAGAAGCCCCAATAATGGATGAGGGTTTCTTTATGCCAGGACTTACGCAAATCAAGAACAGAAAGACTTTCCCTACTCTGAAGAGCTTGCAGTCTAAGTTAAGATTCAACAGACAGGATACAGACAGAAGCAGTGTACAAGGAAAGAGCAAGACAATATTAATTAGCATGATGAGCAGTGGTCTCTGCACACCAGCAGATCAGCTTTATCTTTAGTTGGATTCCCCATGTAAAACGCCATAGGGTGTAAAGCTTCCCCGATTACCCACAGGTAGCTCGTCAAAGGACAGTTCTTCTCCCCTTTGTTTCCTCCCCAGACCCTTCTCAGTTGAAGTCCTTCTTTCTTCCTCAGTGCTCCTGACATCTCCATTCAACCCTACATGCTCTCTATTACATCCCTGCGGATCCTCCCCTCATCTACATATATAGGAGGTGCATGAATACACTAGAGTGGGGAGGTCTAATAGAGGAGTAAGAGAAAATTGGAAATACAGGGAACAAGGTTGGGCTTGGTTAAAGGAGATTTACAGTGGAGTGAACAGGACCATGTGGGATAATTATGGTGAGATTGTAGATTATGAGGAATAAAAAGAATAATTTTATGTGATTAATACTAAAAGAGGCCCACATCCAAGTTTCCATCACCATGTGTGGTTTGAAGCTGGTGTGGACTGTAGTTATGTAACTAGATGAACATAAAGAAACGTGAGAAAAAATTCCAAACAGGAATATTTTTAAATAATTATTCTGTACATTAATAAACATCTTTCAAATACAGTTACATAGAGAATGAAGTCTTCTGACATATTTATCTGCCAAATATAGAGACTAAAATAATTTTTAAAGGATTTTGGTCCTTTAAGTGCAAATCTCAGTGTACCCAGGATAATGCTTTGGTCCAAAATTCAAGTAGCTCTGTTAAAACACTGAAATCTCTCCCCAAACCACCTACCCACCCTTTTGTAAAATATTTTTAGTGATGATTTGCACAAATCTTTACATAGCTGCAATTTCTGAGAGAGTACATTAAGATATCATCATGGCAAAACAAGTGAAGCTATCCTCAAAGACTCAGACATATGCCACCTCTCTTTGTTGCTTCCTGGAGTAAGGATGGGGACAGGACCTCACTGAGAACTCCAACTGGAGGAATGCAGGTTGTTCTCTGCAAGGATAAAGTGGGACGAGATGGGATTCTCAACAGTCTGAAGTTCCTAGGTAGTCCTTTACCCTCCCCCCAATCATAGGTCCTCCACTACCCTCTGGCACACCTCCACAGTGAGACTCACTCAAGCCAGTTTGCAAATTATATCCTCCTGAAATATGGCCAATTTAGGTGCATAAATGCTATAGTTATGGTGCCAAGTAAGTACCTAAATCATTTCCAAACGATTCCAACAAAAGGCAAAATCTAATTTTCCATTTGTGGTTTAGTCTTATAAAACCAAATCTAAGATAAAATTTACAGGTGAAGTGGAAACATTTATCAGAAAATGAAATTACTGGGTTATATGCTGAATATCCCAACCAGACAAAACCAATCGGGCTCTTAATATGCAGGAGTCTCTGAACTCCCCCCACCCCACCCCATAGTTGCTCCAGGTCCTCTGAGTCTGTTGCCGTCTAGTTCTCACTCCACTTTGAAATTAAAATTTTATCCCATCACCACTACCCCAGAAGTTTATGATGCATGCTGGTCACATAAAAGCCTTAAATTTTAATTTATTACATGTGGCATAGTTTTGCATATTTTTGGAATATAAAATTACAAAAAAAAGTTTAAACTTACAATTATTTATTTTTGACCAAATATTTACAGCTCACCAACACTTGCATTGTTTTAGAGATCCATTTGGGATCCCTAGCCCAGGGGGAATGAAGACTCTTGAAAAAAGTACATCTAATAACCTAAGCTCACAAAAAGGAGATTATGATCACCAGAATAAATGGAAACAGTTTACTACACTAGCTTATAAAATATTTACCACCCTCAAGCGTACAATATCTCTGTACTTATAAAGCTGGGGCTCACTTGCATTATTTGCATTTTTTATTGTATGTGCAGTTCTCAAGCACAGATTTGCTATCACGTTTCATGACTGTAAGTGACGTGCTATACTGTCAACAAGTTCTCATGATATATTTTATGCTTAATTAAACTAATGCTTCTAAGATCCAGTTTTCAAATACTTTTTACAATAAAAGAGGAACCACAGGAGAAAATATTTTATTTAAGAATACATAGTTAATAATCAAACAGCCAATGCCTCAGTTGGAAGAATTGGTCAGAATAGAATATATGTATCACATTGGGATTTTCCTCTTTCCACAGAATGAAGAGAGAGCTGACAATCTTGAAACTTTTATTAAGATCTTCTTCAGACAAGTTCAAAGTATGAGTAAATTACTGCCTTCAAAGTGTGAGCAATCCGCTGGAATATATCTTTGTTACTGTTAGGGCTTGTCTTCACTAAAGGGGAAGTCGACCTAAGTTACACTACTCTAGCTACATGAATAACATAACTGGAGTTGCCAGAGCTAAGGTCAACTTACCCCGGTGTCTTTGCTGTTGCTGTGTCGACGAGAGAAGCTCTCCCATTGATTTATCTTACCCTTCTCGGGGAGCTGGAGTAACAGAGTCTCCCAAAGAGTGCTCGGCCATTGATTTAACGGGTCTTCACGAGACCCACTAAATTGTCATACACTGCATTGATTGCAGCAGCATCAATCTCCCTGGTAGCGAAGACAAGCCCTTAGTGTCAAATCCTGACCTAAGAGATATCAGTGTAAATCCAGTACACCAGCAGTTCTCAAACTGGGGGTCGCAACCCCCCCGCGGTTGTGGGCCGATTCCCAGGGGATTGCAAGTTCCCTATGCCGCTGAAGTGCAGCCGAACAGATTGCTTTCGCTTCTGGCGGTATTTCAGCGGACATGCCCTGCGCTTGAGAGTGTCCTTTGAAAAGCCATCTAAGTGATTGTTTCCGGTTTCGGTGGCTTTTCAGGAGATACTCAGAAGCGCACATCACATCTGCCGAAATGCCGCCGAAAGCGGAAACAATCACTTCGGCAGCATTTCAGCGGACACACATGGGTCGCGGCGGCCCGCATCGAAGAGAAAAGGGGCCGCTGCAACAAAAAGTTTGAGAACCGCCGCACTACACCCCACTGACGGAAGTGAAGTATTAGTTACCAGTGAGATCAGAATATTACTCTAGGTGAATACACTCAGATGCTTGAGGCTGGAGCTACTTTACTCTGCCCATATGTTAAAAAGAAAGCACTTTATTGAAATGGGTTTGCTGGGATTCAGCTGGCCATTAGACATGAAATAGACACCTATCCTTGAAAGGAAAATTATGTGAAATGCCAGCCTTTGGCATATATATAATTTGGGTATATATAATCCATATATAATTTGGGTATCACGTGGCAAATCTGTTAGATGGGCCAGTTGCCAAATCATCATCTCCCAATGAAGCAAAGTTTAAACTGTTAATAGTCTGTCCTTAGAAGACTGCAAAGGACCTAACCTGAGGGAAAAATCCTCTATTTGTAAGCCATGAATGCTGAAAATTATCAATTGCCTTTACCTTTTACTACAACAGATTTCATTTCTGGGACAAAGGACCTTCTCTTATAGCCCTGACCAGTGATAAGCTAAGAGTTTCATTGCTTGACTAGGTCATAACTGGATCATAATATCAGTATCTTCCTTGATAAGGAAAATTAGGTGTATACATTGGCTACATTAAATAAACCTTTTTGTGAATCAATCTCTGGTACTGCTTGTCTCTTAACAAGACTCAGTACTTTGTAGAAAAGGTAATCAACTAAAAAACATTTTAAATAAAATATTTTTTTTAAATAAATAAAATAAAAATATTTTAGATTAGTGATCAGCTGCATTGGATATACCGAGTGGGGTTTTAGAACAATAAGTTTGATTCTGATACCCTTTCTCCAGTAGTACCTTATTCCACAACCCCTAGTCCAAGGGTTCTCACAAGAAATTTTTTGGTGGCCTTAGAATGCTGCCACCAACTCTTGCTGATGGACGCGCTGACAATGTTTACTAAAATACTTAACTAACTTTAGGAAACCCAAATAAATAATGATTTGGACATGTATATGTGCATAATTTATTTATGTAGGGGTTGTTTTTTTCAGACTCAATAAAACATAATGTACAGTTGTCTCTATTCTTCATTGGACCTAAACAGAATAGAAATAAAATAAGGTGCTTTACACATTCTCTTCTATTTTGTTGTTTCTTTTGCTTTTTAGCTGCTTTTTTAAGACTTGTTAGCTAGTAAGGCTGCTGCTGCGAAAACTGATCTATATATATTTGGATGTATCATTTTTCACAGCAGACTTACTAGCTAGTTGGAAGGCAGTGAAAAGTGATATTAACAAACATACAAATATCACTTTTCACAGCAGACTTGCGTAGCCCCAACAAGCCATGGATGGAGAGGTGTGTAGGGAGGCAGTGGGGACCAGGTTCAATTGAGGGGGGGAGCCTGGGACTGGAGCCCGAAGCCCCCCAGCTAGGGGATGGAGCCTGAAGCCCTGTGGCTGGAGCCTGGTGCTTGCCACCCCAGGACTGAAGCCGGAAGCCCGAGCCTCTTCACCCCTGGGAAGGTGGGGAACTCACACCAGCTGCCAGCTCCTCTGGCATTTGTGGGTGCAGGAGAGGCACAGGCCAACCCCTGCTGTCAGCCACAGGGAAGGGGCCACTGCTCCTCTCCCTGCTCCCACTCAGTGCCCAGGAAGCTGTGGCCCAAAAAAAGTGTCTGGTGGCCCCAAGAAAAGCCTCTGGTGGCCGCATGCAGCCATAGTAGCTGCAGTTGAGAAACACTGCACTAGTCCTAGTGACTACAGTGGGAATACTCATGGAGCAAGGCACTACTCAGGGTACAGGTGGCAACATTAGCTGCAAAGAAATTTTAATAAAAAATACTCTAAACAGAGAAGTGACTAGGCAAGTAATTCTGACATCATCTTGTAAGCATAAAAGCGGTTGGGTGCTAGACAATGCAGGTGACAGTGTCTATTTTGAGATCTTCAAAACAGTAGCAATTCTGGATGTGCACTAATGAAGTGTTCAAGAACTAAGCAAACTATTATGAAATGAACACACAGGCCCAGATTAGGAATAGTCACTTACATGAGTAGCGCCATCGATTTCAGTGTGACTACTCACATGAACAACTGCTTACCAAAGTGAGTAAGAAGTTGTGGCATCATGACGTCCCTGTAGTCTACCATAGTACAACACAGCAGTGGCTCTATGTTTCCCTCTTAGAGTAATAATAGTCCAGTAACAGACCTACCTTCTCCTCCTAGAGGGCTGCAAAATATCAGTAATTTACAGGAAACTAAGTGTTTCAATTACATTTGAATATTAGGCCACAAATAAAGCTCTAAGATTCCAGTTTGTTTGTTTTCAGTAAAGTATTCAGATGAAGTGCAACAGTCATTTTGTATGTGTGGTCATTTCCCTGACATTTTATCTTGAAAATCTTTTCCAGCAACCTTTCTAGGGCCACATGTTATAAACTCTCCACTGCTGGAATTACAGCAAGAAAAGGCAGGGGGCTCGTCTGCTCAAATGTCATCCACATCATCTGCTTCCATCTGGTGTCTCTAACTCTATTGAACAAGACCTGCTACTTGTCTGCACCAATTTTTCATTAACTATATGTACTCAAAGGCTAAAGTCAGGAATTCTACCTCAGACATGACTGTTTGGTAACTTTTACCTAAATAATGTTTTAAGTCACAGTTTTAGATATCTGACCATCTTTTTCTGTGTGTGTTTGCTTTCTGGCATTCTGTTAAAAACAACAAAAGCAAAATAGTCAAAAGATTTTATAAGATTCAACCAAAGATGGAAAATTTGATTTCTCTTATTGTTGGAATCATTAGAAAACTATTTAAGTACTTGGTCAAAACAATTTAATTTTTAATTAGTAGAAATGTTTTCAGTTATTTGGGCACAAAATTGATTTGGAGTTCTCAAACATTTGTGGTTTTGATCCTACAGTGATTTTAAAGTCATCTTCAGTTTACATTACATGAATATCACTTATTTTTAGAGGTGAATTCTGTCTTCACCCACGCAGGTCATCTTGAAGTATAAAAAGAAAAAAAGAGTTGTAATAACATTCATCCCTAATGAAGTCTTTCCAGACCATGAATGTACAGTTCGCAGCAAACATCTGTGACCAAAATTAATTTTACAGGCCTCACTATAGAAATCAGTGACATGATTCCTATTGCAAAGGCACATTGTATAAGAAAGCAGGGAATGGCTTTGAGAAAGATAGAAGTCTCCAAGAAACAAGCCATGTAGCTAAAAAGAGAAACAGTGCAGTAGATTATCAGGATTGATGGTATTTGACTAAGGCATAAGAAATATAAAATAGCAGAGAGTGCTGTGACACTTGTGTATTTTTATGTTTGATTCTGTAAGTAAATAGTTTAAGTGAGGTGAAACTTGGGGGTATGCAAGACAAATCAGACTCCTTGGGGATACAGTAGTCTGGAAAGGTTGAGAGCCACTGGCCTAATCTACTGTTCATCTAACAGCCAGAATATATTCTATTTCAGAAAAATAAAAGCATGGAAGTGTCTAAGGCCAGAGAAGGCTCTCAGAGTGAGACAGGAGATCTTGCAGAAAGCAATCCTACAAAGAGCCATCTGAAGAGGAAAGTCAGATTAAGATTTACGCTTGTTCTTTAGAACAAAGGAAAATGTGAGGTGTGAATATTGAACCTCATACGTATATTCTGTGTTGGGACTCAGTTCATTCACAATGTGGTAAACCTTATATTATTAAAGGTACATCTAGTATATTTCTACAGGAGTACATAAGAAACTCTTTCATTCTCTGAATCACCAATTCCGACACCAAATTTGAGCCTTTAGCCTAGATGACTACAAAACACACGCTCTCATAGGATGTCTTTGCCATCACATCATTTTTTTAAAAGGAGTTTTTGAAGAAGAAGATCTGATCTTCAAGTTTCTTGAAAGTCAGACTGTTTCTCCACAATGGTGTGTCTGTGGGCCACAGCTCTCATTTTCATTTTCAGAACCCTAACACATTTCCTAAAAGCTAGCCTTGAAGAATAAAACTTCTCCAACACTCCATGTACACTATTTTTCTTTTACAAAAGAATGAGAAAGCCATGTTGCCAGCACCTCCACGATCTCCCCATATGTTTATTTCCTGGATGAACATCAAAATGAATATTCTAAATGTGACCTAAAAATCAACAGCTTATACAGCCTGGCTCCAGAAGGAGCGGCAGTTTTTATCAATGTAAGGTGGTTACGTTTAAAAATAGCAATAGTAATAAAGATGCCAATATCTAAATCTATTAATATGCACATTTGAAGGAAATGTTCTAAGACTACTGGTGTGCACTGGACTAAATGATCATGTTGAGGGGATAATACAATGGTATAATTTATTGCTAAAACAGGGCCTATTCTTCATAAATTGAAAAATCTAACATTTATACAGTGATGGTATTAGCTGAAGTAATTACCTCTGAATGCACTTTTCCAACGTCACATGATGGCTGTCTGTCTCACACCAGCCATCAAATTGTTTACAATGAATTGCTCAGACAATTGCCTTAAATGGGCAATTGTCACACTGAGACCCATTTGTGGTTCACTACTCTGTGTCAGCAATTTATGGCAGGCCTGACATACTCATTACACCTCACACACTGGGTCATGATATTTATTTAAAAGGTGATATCTAATAGTTCATTTGAAATTTAACACCACTCTGAAACATGTGTAACAAATCTGTAGGTGAAATTATTGAAACTCTCTGATGATATGTCCTGGAGACTGTACATAGACAAAGGTGACAAAACAGGTTTCTTCTATATAAAGGGGAAAGAAAATATGGTGACTGATCCTATGCACTTTTTTAAGGGGGAAGGTGTGATCCTAAGAGCTTCCCAGTCCCAGAAGGTAAGGGGCTCACTGGTAACAGGTAATGAGTTTCAGCTGGTCTGACCAAGTCAGTGTATCCCAACTCATGATGGTTGTAATCTGTATCTCAAAGATGTCATGTAATATCACTGGAAAACTAATAACTTATTGATTATTCATATTCCTGAGTGATGTATGCATGAGGTGTGTATCAAGAGTTATGGACATATGCTGGAATTATGACTAAAATATGTTTAAATCAGGCATGTCAGAGGGAGCTGGTAAACAGGTCTGTCCTAGACAAAGGAATCTGTATTGCTTCTTTGACTAACCCGATCTTCAGGCAGACCCAGCAAAGGTCTATTTACATATTAGGCAAACAAATATATCAAGCTTACAAAGTGGAGGAAGAGACAGAATGTCATCTACACCTAGTAGGAGAGAGAAGCTTGGTCTGGGTTTTATTTCCAAAGAATATATTGCAAATATTTACTGATTCTTACAAATGGGGGCTGGACCTCAAGTGATAAGCAATTGGATCAACTGATTGTATACAATATTACTGTGTTATAAAAGTGTATAGAGTGAGGTATTTTATAAAACCTTTTGATTCCCTGGTGATTAATATATTGTGAAATGTATATATTAACAGTACATAAGCAATTATGGATGATAATTGATATTATGCTTTAAAGCCTGTGGCCAAACAGAGAGAAATAGGTTTCCTCCCAGACAGGTGAGAAGACAGCTACCTACCTATCGCCAAAGAAATTAAGCAAGAGGTGACCAAAAGCACAGAAGCCCTATTTAAATGTAAATAATCAAGGGGGTAGGAACAGCACAGAAAGGGAAGCACAGCACGAGGTCATCCTGGTTCAAGGTCACTGTACTCTGGAAGATATAAGCAAAGACAGAAGCCATCTTTTGCAACCATTACAAGATAGACACAAGGGAACAGAGCTCTTGCAAGCTGAGAAAGGTCCTTCAACCAAAGTGGGGCTGAAATATCTGGAAACTGAATATAGGTGAGAAACCTTTTTAACTGAAGATCTTTCATCTAGGAAGACAAAGGAAACCAACCTTGTACTTCTGTAGAAGGTCCTCACTAAGGAAAAAATTAGCCATGGCTGGGAAGTAGAATGACTGGTGAAATAAACCATCTTGAACAAAGCCTGTACCTTGCTAGATTAAGTTTTAGACTTTTAGATGCATGCTTTCACTTTTATTTGCTTGTAAACCTTTCTAACTTTATTCCTTCAACTTGGTATCACTTAACCTGTGTCTTATTGTTAATAAATGTGTTTTATTCTTACTGCAAACCAACTCAGTATAGTGTTTGCAGAAAAGGGTGTATTGACCCCAGTTAAGTTAATAAGTTGTGATGTGATTTTGTCTCTTAAAAGGAAAAAATGAACCTTTTTATTTCTCTGAACTATCCAGGAGAGGGACATTCAGGATCGAATTTGGGAACATTCAGGATTTGGAGTGTGTTGGAGTCACCATGCCGTTTGTAACCACGGCAGTCGAAACCAGAGTGGGACTGATGGGATCAGAACTGAGGAATCAGGGCTCACTAGCACACAGACACCCAGAGTGCGACCTGCTTGTTTGTAGGCTAGCTGGGAGCATTCTGGTCTGGGAGCTACAGCAGCAAAACATGGTAAGGTACCCCACTGGTTTGGCTTGCACCATGAACCCTGTGACAGCTTCAGTCATGATTGCATAGTACATTACTTTATATGCTTTGTTGCTAGGATATTTTCCCTAGAAATGTGGCTTTAATTCATTGTTTATTTTCAGATTTCAGTCAAAGCACGCAAGATCCTAGGCACTGACTTTGCATCACAGCAGATACTGGGTAAGAGAATAAACAACTTTCTGCTTCAAATTTTAGACATGTAGAGTATGAGGTGTCCGCAACAATATCAAGAGTACCACTGACCTGTTGACCATGGTATGTTTGGGAGTGTTAGACAACACCACTGAAAATATTTAGTATGGACACCTGATAGACAATATTTCTTTTGTCTCCTTCCCACAGTTTTGTAAACTTCAGCGGCTGTCACCTATTTCCTAGGGCATGGTGCCAACTGAGCATCTCTTTCCTTTAGTATGTGAGTTCAAAAGACCAAGGTTGGCTCATTTGCCACTAGCAACCTAGGGGTGGAGGGGCATAAACAAGAAATATTTCTACCGTATATAAACAATTTCCTATCGTGCTTCTCTCCATTTCTACCAAAAAGCACTCCTTTCCAAAATTTATTATTACAGAAGAATCAGTTTGACAAGAATTATTAATAATGGAAAAAAGTGGATTACTAGATTTTTTATATTGTTATCTTGTATTATTATAATCCCTTTTTGGCTGGGTATGAAAAGTGACTCTTGGAACGGTTTGTTCAAGTGCCTCTCTCACTTCCTACCACTGAACAACATTGTGCTCCTCAGGTGCCACTAAGAATCAGCTACAAACAGTACTGATGTAGGTGATGTATGCCCTTTTCAGAATGACAATGATAAAACAAGATTTCATTCTATACTTTAAAGCTTTTGCCTTGAGGCCCTTGCTCCTAGAGCTGGCTGGTGACACTAGTACACCCATCCTTGAATTTCAAACACTGTTACAGGCTGGTGTTCATTCAAAGAAACATCTCTTATGCCATTAGTGATAAAACATTTGGCTTGTTTTCTTCTTCATTCATTGGTTTATTTCTTTCTATTTGAGATATATTTCACCATTAGTCATGTCTAAAGTCAATTCTAATTTGAAAAGCTCCACTATAAGTAGGAGTTGATAAGATTCAATATGGGTCATCAATATGAGTTTACAGCTTTCAAATATCTGCCTTTGGCAAATTATCTATTTTTTTCTTTTAGTGAGCCAGTCAGTATCTCTAAATAAAACAAATTCAAATGACCGATGACATTGAAATTAGACAGCCAATATCTTAGAAACTCATTTTTAAAGAATACATTTTGACTAATTACAATAATCCACAAAAGCCATTTCTCATTATGAGGGAGATTTTCTTACACGATATCAATTTTATACCCTAAATTGGTATATAATTTATCTATTTATGCTAAAGAAATTTGAACTAAAGCCTCTGGAATAAATAAATAATCAGGGAGGCTTATTTGTTTTAAATAATTGCTTACTTCTTTTGTGAATCTAGAAATACAGATAAAAGTGTACAAATAACATTCTTTTTTAAAAAAAGTTCTTTCAAAGACAAATAGAACTAAATTTACAAAACCAACCACATTTTTAACTGCTCAAGCAGTGAGAATTTTCAGAAAGGCTTCCGAAACTCAGGAAGGTGGCCATGGATTGTTCTACAGCCTCAGTTTCTTTATTTCCCCCAGAAAAGTGTACTGCAGTGGATGATATCCCACATAGCATTATTCTATTCTGTAGAGTAAGGCACAGCTGCTACATATTTGCATAAAACAAAGCTTAAATAAGTAGCTAATGGGCATAATTTGGGGTCTAGTTGTCTTTGCAGACAGAATTTTAAAAATGTCATTGAGTACAATAAATATCATTTTTACACTGAAAGCAAACAGTTCCATGGACTGTTTTAGATGTCTTATTAAAATTTGTCTTTGACTCCAACCTAGTAAAGGGCTGGTGATGAGCGAATTCTATCCCAATTATAACTCTAATTTTGTCTGAAAAAATTTGCTGATAGCATTTTGAAAGCATGGCCTGAATGTATCAAACTCTTACTCTGTTTGACCAAGGAAAGAGGTTAGAGCACCTATTTTAATAGGAGAGGACAACACTGTTGAATAAACATGATAGAAGGAGGCAGAATCCATTAATTTAACTGAAAGGGAGAGAGAGGGCTCTTTTTCTTTAAAGTGGGATAAATATCTAGAATACATTGTATAGTTCTGGTTAGAGGTTACCAAGTGGCCTTCTTTAGAAGGCACAGTATTCTAAGAAAGTCTCTGTAATATATGCAGTATATTGAAAGGTGATTTATGCCTTTGAAGAGAAAATCCTACAACAGATGTCCTGATGGAAGAGTACACCAAAAAGAAAATTTAGTCAATGTTTCTACATCTCTTAATACGCAACTTTGTTAATTTAATGCTTGTTTTTTAATAAATACATAAAGCAAAGCTAGGTGAAGCCAAACTGTCTACCATCTCTTTGGAACAGTGGTTCTCAACCTTTCCAGACTGCCGTGCCCCTTTTAGGAGTCTGATTTGTCTTGTGTACCTCAAATTTCATCTCACTTAAAAACTACTAGCTTACAAATTCAGATATAAAAATACAAAAGTATCGCAGGACGCTATTAGTGAAAATTTGCTTACTTTCATTTTTACCATATAATTATAAAATAAATCACGATCCCAGGTTGAGAAACACAGCTTTAGAGGATTACTTTGAGATTTATGTCAACACTTTCTAGAGAGCCAGCAACTGTTTAAACTGTTTAAAATTTCCCAAGATAAAAGGTTGATGGCAACACTGCACAAGTTCAACAATTACTTTAACCTAAGGATGTATAGTTAAATTGCTTTTGCCTCAATTCAGTCAGTCAGCATTAAACCCATTATGTTATTTTGTCCCAACCATCTTCTTCAGTACTACACTCAATTTATGTTTTGAGAAAAGACTTTACAGGCCACTCTTGTTTTTTCCCTCCTTTCTACTCAAACAGAAACTCGGCAATATTGAAATGCTCCATTCTGCTAACAAAAAGAAGCAGTAGAGGAGAAGAAACCAGCGTCTTTTTCAGTCCCACAACACCCATTAGCAACATTTCTAACCTGAACATAGTTTCTGAAAAGGAGAAAGGAAGAAAGTTCCAGGCCCTTTCCTAGGGCAACGATGAGTTCAACTTCATTCCAAATATTGAGGAATCTGCAAAGGGACTAACAGGCCCACACAGTGGGAATATTTTTCTCAGCTGATGCTCCTTCTCTTGGTTTCACTAACAGCACTAGTCTCCTCTCATATCTGGTACCAGGCCGATCATGTGACTACTCTCTTGTAGAATCAGAGCTTTAGAGATAATCCCTAGAAAACACCACAACCACAGGATGTTAGTGTACAATACCAATTCTATCCACCTGATACTGAAATGTTCAATAAAATATTTCCTTGCACATCTGTCCTATTATCTGCTTATGCTGGCTTGAGAGCAACACCACACAGCAGTTTTGCACATGCCAGTATTAACCAGCTGAATCTGTAAAACAGTCCAAAGGGATAATAAATAACACTGGTCTACAATTTTTTAGAAGTCGTCTGCTTCAGAGATAAAATGTGATATTTATTATGTATTTTGATGTGCTGAATTCAAATATGACAATTAAAATAACTGATTGGCTATGGTTTCTAAGATATTTAAGTTTTTACATTTTATGTCTATGTATATTGTGTAGATAGTAGAGTTTTAATCATAAATTGTAAACCTAGGTCTTTTCACGTGTTTATGGTTGCTTTACATGATAATATATCACCTATCCTGTTTATGTAACACTTTAAAAATCAGCAAAAGGGTTATATAGATAAAATGTATTATGAAATAAAAGGCAAAAATCTATTATGTACATAGTTTAGTCCTATTCAGTGTCTACTCGGCACTTCTTGGCTTGTCTCTTGTATTCATTAAATGGAGCATCTCTTGTCACTGTCCAGCAATAGTCTGCAAGCATTGATGGGCTCCATTTGCCCTGATAGCATTTCTCCATTGTTGCAACGTCCTGGTGAAATCGCTCGCCGTGCTCGTCGCTCACTGCTCCGCAGTTTGGTGGAAAAAAAATCTAGATGAGAGTACAAAAAATGTATCTTTAGTGACATGTTGCAACCAAGGCTTTTGTATGCCTTGAGGAGGTTTTCCACCAACAACCTGTAGTTGTCTGCCTTGTTGTTTCCGAGAAAATGTATTGCCACTGACTGGAAGGCTTTCCAGGCCGTCTTTTCCTTGCCACGCAGTGCGTGGTCAAATGCATCATCTCGAAGAAGTTCACGAATCTGAGGACCAACAAAAACACCTTCCTTTATCTTAGCTTCACTTAACCTTGGAAATTTTCCACGGAGGTGCTTGTGTTTTGTCAATGGCCTTGACAAAGTTCTTCATCAGACCCAGCTTGATGTGTAAGGGTGGTAACAAAATCCTCCTTGATTCAACAAGTGGTGGATGCTGAACACTTTTCCTCCCAGGCTCCAATGACTGTCGGAGTGGCCAATCTTTCTTGATGGAGTGGGAATCTCTTGCACGACTATCCCATTCGCAGAGAAAACAGCAATACTTCGTGTATCCAGTCTGCAGACCAAGCAAGAGAGCAACAACCTTCAAATAGCCACAAAGCTGCCACTGATGTTGGTCATAGTTTATGCACCTCAAAAGTTGTTTCATGTCGTCATAGGTTTCCTTCATATGGACTGCATGACCAACTGGAATTGACGGCAAAGCATTGCCATTATGCAGCAAAACAGCTTTAAGACTCATCTTCGATGAATCAATGAAGAGTCTCCACTCATCTGGATCGTGAACGATGTTGAGGGCTGCCATCACACCATCGATGTTGTTGCAGGCTACAAAATCACCTTCCAGGAAAAAGAATGGGACAAGATCCTTTTGACGGTCATGGAACATGGAAACCCTAACATCACCTGCCAGGAGATTCCACTGCTGTAGTGTGGAGCCCAACAGCTCTGCCTTACTCTTGGGTAGTTCCAAATCCCTGACAAGGTCATTCAGTTCAGCTTGTGTTATGAGGTGTGGTTCAGGGGAGGAGGATGGGAGAAAATGTGGGTCCTGTGACATTGATGGTTCAGGACCAGAAGTTTCATCCTCTTCCTCTTCCTCGTCTGACTCAAGTGAGAATGATTCTGGTGCATCAAGAACCGGCAGTCCTCCTTCGTGGGGTATTGGGCGTATAGCTGATGGAATGTTTGGATAATGCACAGTCCACTTTTTCTTCTTTGATGCACCTTTCCCAACTGGAGGCACCATGCAGAAGTAACAATTGCTGGTATGATTTGTTGGCTCTCTCCAAATCATTGGCACTGCAAAAGGCATAGATTTCCTTTTCCTGTTCAACCACTGGCGAAGATTTGTTGCACAAGTGTTGCGGCATATGTGTGGGGCCCACCTCTTGTCCTGATCTCCAATTTTGCAGCCAAAATAAAGATGATAGGCTTTCTTAACCATAGTGGTTATACTGCGCTTTTGTGATGCAAAAGTCACTTCACCACAAACATAGCAGAAGTTATCTGCACTGTTCACACAAGTACGAGGCATCTCTGCTCACTTTGGCTAAACAGAAATGTGTCCCTTTGCAAAATCAAACACTGACAAATAAGACAGCACGACACTGTATGATTTCTAGAGCTGATATAGGGCAATTTGTTCAGCAGAGTGATGTAAGCTTCGTTATGATTGAATCATCCATGACTTCTAGGAATAACATGATGCAATTCATATCATATATGACACAATACCAGCTTCAGATTGCATCATTCATTGTTTTGCCTCAAAAGCAAGTACTGTCCAACCCTCTCATAAATTTATTCATAGATCCAATCAAAGATGTATTTTAGTCATTTCTGGTTTAAATTGAGATCCCTTCCCTTTATAACACACTTATCCTCCACCATTCCCATGTCAAGGGTCATATATACTGACCCAATAGCATATCTTGAAAACTAGAGCCAATCAACAATTTTAAGCATCATTTTCGTTCTCAGTGACCCAGAATTAGTACAGTTTGACTACATTTATTTCAGAAGCCTTTTGGCTGTAGAGCAGTGCAATCACCTGAAGCCAAATGGCAAAGCAGTACCTCAAGTGATCCACAGGCTTTGAGAGCTGGCCTCCAGCACACCAGGTCCTCCATCTCTCCATATGACAAAAATATTTCATAGACAATTCTGCAATTCACATCACATGCCAGTGAGGAGAGAGAAAGCAAGATCCTCAATTTTCATTCAGTCTTCAACTAGAAAACATCATTAGGAGTTTGCCTATTTAAGAACCTTAGGATTTGGCTTCCAGACATGCTTTAGTCATCATTAATCTCATCTTCCGTGTTTATTAATGGACCTATTTTCATTTTTTTCCCTTAATACATTTATTAAAGCCCTTCTTATTTTCCCCTTAATGCCTTTGCTAGAATGAATTCATTTTGCTTTTGTTCTGACTTTATTTTTTTCCCCCTTGCAATTTACTTGATTCTGAGAATTCCTTTTTTTGGTTGTCCTCCCCTTTTCCCTTTTCTTTTCAAGGCTGTTTTTTCTTACCTGAGATGTTTAACAGACCCTCATGAAGCCACTTGGATAGATTTTGTATTTCTTTCATTCTTTTTAAATGGAAATGTGGTCTATTTTGGCATAATTGTGCTGTGTTTCAGGATTCCTTGACTTCTTACTGCAATGGGGGATTTTCATCATTCATTCCTTTCACTTTACAGATTAGATTTCTTAATTTCCCTGAACTTCTTTTTATTAATTTGAAAACTTCTGTAATGTTAAAGTTAATTACAGTATTTCTTACTATGTTGAATTCAAGAACCTTGTGGTCACAGGTTCCAAATTTCTATTTGAATATACTCTTAATCAGTTCCTCTTTATTAGAAAGAAACAGATGCAGCATCTACTTTCTTAATCACCAGCTACAATCTTTCTGCTGATACAGCATGTCTGGCAGCATTTATTACCCATCACTGTATCTGGCTACTTTAAATCCCCAGTGAGGATTGTATCATATGCCTCAAGTATTGGTCCAGGAATTTTGTGATTATTGTTCTCCTGTCCTGGTGTTCTAAAGCAGATGCCCTCTGGGTTTCATTCTTTGCAAACTTACCCAAACAATTTCTCCATCATATTCTTTACCAGTTTAAAGATTTGGGATTTTTTTACTATTTAAAATCTCAATAGTAATTATAATGTCTTGCAGATATAGCATTTAGTTTGCCCGGGTAGAAAGAAAAATTGCAGATATAGTGGGGGGAGTGGTGAACTCAGAACAAACACATGAAAGAAAAAAATGTCATCATATATTTAATCTAACTTAATGAAAGTCAGAATAAAATATATATGAAAAATCGCAAATGCTAAATTAGCTGAAGAATTCAGTGGAGACATGTCTAGGCAAAGGTAACCATTAATACACAGGTATGATAACACAGAGATGGCATATTGTTTTTCTTTTCTATATCCACAATTGTAAGGATGCGCAAGACATTGTGACGGTAGACTGCTAAGGGCGCTCTCATCCTCGACTCCAGGAAAGGAAGGGGTGTTCACCCCCCCCTACTCCGGGGCTGTGTGCTCATTTCCCCCCCCCCCCACACTCCTGGGAAGGAAAGGGT
>ML677326.1:53231608-53396397 GCA_007922305.1 Dermatemys mawii | reverse complement strand
TTCTAGAGCTGATATAGGGCAATTTGTTCAGCAGAGTGATGTAAGCTTCGTTATGATTGAATCATCCATGACTTCTAGGAATAACATGATGCAATTCATATCATATATGACACAATACCAGCTTCAGATTGCATCATTCATTGTTTTGCCTCAAAAGCAAGTACTGTCCAACCCTCTCATAAATTTATTCATAGATCCAATCAAAGATGTATTTTAGTCATTTCTGGTTTAAATTGAGATCCCTTCCCTTTATAACACACTTATCCTCCACCATTCCCATGTCAAGGGTCATATATACTGACCCAATAGCATATCTTGAAAACTAGAGCCAATCAACAATTTTAAGCATCATTTTCGTTCTCAGTGACCCAGAATTAGTACAGTTTGACTACATTTATTTCAGAAGCCTTTTGGCTGTAGAGCAGTGCAATCACTTGAAGCCAAATGGCAAAGCAGTACCTCAGGCTTTGAGAGCTGGCCTCCAGCACACCAGGCCCTCCATCTCTCCATATGACAAAAATATTTCATAGACAATTCTGCAATTCACATCACATGCCAGTGAGGAGAGAGAAAGCAAGATCCTCAATTTTCATTCAGTCTTCAACTAGAAAACATCATTAGGAGTTTGCCTATTTAAGAACCTTAGGATTTGGCTTCCAGACATGCTTTAGTCATCATTAATCTCATCTTCCGTGTTTATTAATGGACCTATTTTCATTTTTTTCCCTTAATACATTTATTAAAGCCCTTCTTATTTTCCCCTTAATGCCTTTGCTAGAATGAATTCATTTTGCTTTTGTTCTGACTTTATTTTTTTCCCCCTTGCAATTTACTTGATTCTGAGAATTCCTTTTTTTGGTTGTCCTCCCCTTTTCCCTTTTCTTTTCAAGGCTGTTTTTTCTTACCTGAGATGTTTAACAGACCCTCATGAAGCCACTTGGATAGATTTTGTATTTCTTTCATTCTTTTTAAATGGAAATGTGGTCTATTTTGGCATAATTGTGCTGTGTTTCAGGATTCCTTGACTTCTTACTGCAATGGGGGATTTTCATCATTCATTCCTTTCACTTTACAGATTAGATTTCTTAATTTCCCTGAACTTCTTTTTATTAATTTGAAAACTTCTGTAATGTTAAAGTTAATTACAGTATTTCTTACTATGTTGAATTCAAGAACCTTGTGGTCACAGGTTCCAAATTTCTATTTGAATATACTCTTAATCAGTTCCTCTTTATTAGAAAGAAACAGATGCAGCATCTACTTTCTTAATCACCAGCTACAATCTTTCTGCTGATACAGAATGTCTGGCAGCATTTATTACCCATCACTGTATCTGGCTACTTTAAATCCCCAGTGAGGATTGTATCATATGCCTCAAGTATTGGTCCAGGAATTTTGTGATTATTGTTCTCCTGTCCTGGTGTTCTAAAGCAGATGCCCTCTGGGTTTCATTCTTTGCAAACTTACCCAAACAATTTCTCCATCATATTCTTTACCAGTTTAAAGATTTGGGATTTTTTTACTATTTAAAATCTCAATAGTAATTATAATGTCTTGCAGATATAGCATTTAGTTTGCCCGGGTAGAAAGAAAAATTGCAGATATAGTGGGGGGAGTGGTGAACTCAGAACAAACACATGAAAGAAAAAAATTTTATCATATATTTAATCTAACTTAATGAAAGTCAGAATAAAATATATATGAAAAATCGCAAATGCTAAATTAGCTGAAGAATTCAGTGGAGACATGTCTAGGCAAAGGTAACCATTAATACACAGGTATGATAACACAGAGATGGCATATTGTTTTTCTTTTCTATATCCACAATTGTAAGGATGCGCAAGACATTGTGACGGTAGACTGCTAAGGGCGCTCTCATCCTCGACTCCAGGAAAGGAAGGGGTGTTCACCCCCCCCTACTCCGGGGCTGTGTGCTCATTTCCCCCCCCCCCCACACTCCTGGGAAGGAAAGGGTGCTTATTTCCCCCCCCACTCCTGGGAAGGAAAGAGTACTTTTGGCCACTGTTATCAGTCTTTCCCCTGTTATCGCATACTTCCCATGCCGGAGTACTTGGCTTTCAAGGTCTGCTTGCTTTGAAATGAAACACCTGTTTGCATCGTGTGAATCTAACAAAACAGAAACAAGGTATTAGTTATTCATGAGGTATGCATGAGATGCAAATGTTTCTGTTATTTCTTTGCCTGTGTGCCTACGCGCAGTGGGCTTCTTCCCCGGGAATTGCTCCAGTGCGTCGGGTCCCCGTCTAGGTGACAGGAGCGAGAGGGAGCCCCCGCTGCGGGTGTGTCACTTTGCCTTCAATAAACTCACTACTTCTGTTCAACAGCTGTTTGTGTGCCTCATTCCTACAGGACAGAAAAGCACTCTGCAACAACAATCCATTGTTAAGAGTGATTATTAATACTCATGTAGCACTATTAATATGCACGCCACTTTGTAGCTGCCTTGGAGAATGCAGTTATTGCCCTGAAGAACTTGTAATTAAAATTCATGTGAATTATATGCTGAATATTGTGACGGAGTCAGACCAGAAGGATAGAGGAGAGTGCTGGAAGGCAGGTACATTAGTCTCAGGGTGTGCAGGTCCTTGTTCCCTGGATAGCCAAACAAAGGCTACTCCAGGCCAATCAAGACACCTGGGGCCAATTAAGAACCTTCTAGAAAGGAGTAGAAACAGCTAGCCTAATTGGGACACCTGAAGCCAATCAGGGACTGGCTGAATCCAGATAAAAACCTCCCAGTTAGTCAGGTAGGTTGTGGGTGTCAGGAGCTGTGGAAGGAAGTTATGCTGTTGGTGAGACTGAGTGTTGGACAACATATCATACTGAAGGAAGGAGGCCCTGAGGTAAGGGTGAAGTGGAGTTTGAAGAAGCGGGGACTGCTGTGGGGAAGTAGCCCAGGGAATTGTATTGTGTTTTGTGCCTAAAAGGTCAGCCATCTTAGCTGATACTATTAGGGTCCCTGGGCTGGAGTCTGGAGTAGAGGGCGGGCCCGGGCTCCCCATTTTTCCATCTTCCATACTGGCCTGTGATGAAGGTAACTCACTAGGTGGTGACTCTTGCCAATTATACTGAGAAAGGGAGGTCACTCTGGGGCCTAGATGAGTTTCTGAGGCCCCTAAATCTGCCAGGAAGCGCAGGACCCACAAGTACAGACTTGGAGCTTTGTCACAATATGTGTATCTGCCTGTGAGCTACATAAGAGATATTATATATCAATACATATTACAAGTATCTATTATTTGGCAGTGTTCGATAAAAAGGGGCCCCCTGCAATAAATTCCTCCTGGCCTTGCTTAACTTCCTTATCTTGTACAAATATTCTTGCCTTGTTCCCTCTCCTGCTCTTTCTCTCCTTGATTGAGTAACCATAGAAACCAGTTTGCGCAAGGTCAGCCTGAGATGATACAGAAGACGACATGTACCTAGTATTTTTCCTTTGTCTGTCTTAAACCTATAAATACTGATGTGTGTCTAATAAAACTGCCGCATGCCTCTCAAGCTACTTGGCCTGAGGGGGGTGCATGCCCTTTGATCAAAGTTACCTGGCCACAGTGTGTTTCTTATATGGTCTCTGACAGTTTGAGGTACAGGTCCGACACCGCACTACCCAGGTGTTGGAACGGTGAGTAGGACAAGCTGATTTTTACCTAACAGCAGCTATAATCAAAATGTAATTTGACATCAAAATAAAACACACATGTCATGGGAGACTAAGATTTAAGAAACCATGCTAGCCAGATTGATGTTTTCTACCTTGCCTTTTTATAGATGTAAGCAAAATGAATGTGTTACTAAGACAACCATTTCTGAAGATCAGACTGACGAAATTTGCTCAGAAAAAAAGTGCTCCTTAAAATGATTCTCTGGCTGAAAAAAAACAGATCATATTATGTAAATCTAGATTATCCTTGTGATTTAAATTACAGCAATTCCAATTTGCCACCTATTCATCTTATGTTAGTCACTGTTCACACCCCACATTTGTCTTTGTTCAAAATAAATTGTGCTTGATATATCACCTTCTAGAATGTACAGTCCAAAGCCTAGGCAAAACTGCATAATGTTCAAGCCATTCCATTAATACAAATTTTTGCATAGTTCTTCTATAACCCCGATTGGTGGTGTTGGTAATCAGAGTGTGGACTTGTTCTCAAACACACAATTACTTACTGCATTTAGCAGCGAAAGGCTAAAAGCTCAACAATCCTTCTATCCCAGCTTTTCTGTTAAGTATTTGGCATTCAAAGTATCACTACTTTTTCCATTCTTTGTACAATCCCTCGAGTGCACTTTGTACATAAATCAAAGAGGATGGTCTCAGAAGGACAGAGAGCTTACAATTTATATTGTCACTATTGCACCCATGTCCCTCCCTTTCATACCATCCCATCTGACATCATCACTTGCAGTTTCCATTACTTATTACAATGAATTTAGGAATTAAATGATGTGCTGAGAGTAGCACAGAATAAAACTTTCTTGCCAACTGCATCACAGTTGTGATATTCCTGATGAGTCAGATACCAGGAATCTGCCTTATAGTACTAACCCAACTTAGATCTTCCTCCTGGTAGCAGCCAACAGTATTATCAGCCAAGACACTGGTAAACAAGTGACTTGAAAAAAATTACTGGTACATTTTTGGTCAAATTGTGCAGTCCATGCATAGGCAAAGCTACTACTGACTTCAATGAGAATTTTGCCTGAAGGATGATTACAGAATTTAGCCTTAAATAGTACCAAAAGGGATAGGTTACTTTGCTTTTAAATAAATGACCTTTTTTTAAACAGAAAAGGAAAGGGAAAGTAAAGAAAAGAAAAACAAAAATCCAAAATCCATGCAGATGAAAACCATGAAGCAATACATCACGAGCCAAGTTCGGGCGTATAAAACAGAATATAGAATCCAAGGGCACCAAAGCTGATATTTTAAACCATAGGATAAAGCATGCCATACAAAGAGAATACATACATTCTCAGTTCAGATTACAAAATATTTCTTTATTAATTGAAGTTTGATGTTAAAATGAATACATGAAAGTTTGCAATTGGAAGAAGTTTTAAGAAACTACCATTTGTTTCTGTATGTGTGTACATGCACCTGTGTAAAGTTTTAAAACTATGTACTTTTGGCTTCTTAATTCACAATGTTCAATGTGACAAAGCTCTGTCCTTATCTTCGTGGATCCTGCATTTCCTGGTGGATTTTTACTAGCCTCAGCGGCTCACTGTGACCCTCCACGGAGCCCTTCTCTCTCTGGAGACAAGGTCACAGCCTATTGAGCCATTTTCATCACAAACCAGTGAGGAGAAGCTATCCTTCCTGGCACAGTCTCTATTGTCTCCCAATCTCAGAGACTAATTAGGGCAGGCAGAAAGGGGGGAGCCCAGGCCCGCCCTCTACTCTGGGCTCCAGCCCAGGGACCCTAATAGTATCAGCTAAGATGGCTGACCTTTTATCCACAAAACACAATACAATTCCCTGGGCTACTTCCCCACAGCAGTCCCCGCTTCTTCAAACTCCACTTCACCCTTACCTCAGGGCCTCCTTCCTTCTGTATGATAAGTTGTCCACCACTCAGTCTCACCAACAGCATAACCTCCTTCCACAGCTCCTGACACCCACAACCCACCTGACTAACTAGGAGATTTTTATCTGGATTCAGCCAGTCTCTGATTGGCTTCAGGTGTCCCAATTAGGCTAGCTGTTTCTACTCCTTTCTAGAAGGTTCTTAATTGGCCCCAGGTGTCTTGATTGGCCTGGAGTAGCCTTTGTTTGGCTATCCAGGGAACAGGGACCTGCACACCCTGAGACTAATGTACCTGCCTTCCAGCACTCTCCTCTATCCTTCTGGTCTGACTCCGTCACATCAAAGGATTACTTTTTAAATTACCAAACTTATTTTACATTATAAAATATGCCCATAGTTCCTCTTGAAGGGATCTGCAGTTTCTTTCAACAGAATTTATGGGAAAGATCAAGAGCTACAGATGGAGCAGTTTTTCAAAGGCTTGAGTCAAAAGACTGATGAATTTTGGCAGATGAAAGATGCACATGTTGTGAGGAGATGACTCTCCTGTGGAGAGACAGGAAGGTGATCTGAGTGCACATCCACCATGTGTAGTCCAACCAAGAAAATTATGCACAGATTTTGTAGAAAAGTATTTGCCAAAATTTTAAACACCTGACAATAGCATTTTACAATGCAAGAGCTGAAAGAAATCTTAAAAGTGTGCTGTTAAGTCCTTTACAGCAGAGATTAAATATCCAATTAGAGTTGTACATCCTCCCAGGGTAAGTGGTTCTAATTCCAAATTATTTATTTATCTTTTAAAATGTATCCTTCCAGCACTGAGTTATTTTTACAGTAAGAATTACATATGCACTTTCCATGTATATAGCACATGTTCTTGGCTTAGTTACAGGAGACCAGCAATAAATACTGAAAATGTTGTATTGATTTGGAATGATTCAGCAAGGTCAATTTAAACTCTAAAAATATATCAATATATCAAAATAAGAATCACATTGCTATTAAGAATATACAACTTCTACACAAGTACACAGCATGTTCAGTTCTTAAAGCTGCTTAAAAGACAATTTTAGTGTCTTTTTAATTACAAGTAACTACCTATAACACTGTAATAAATATTTACACATGATGGTCCCAGTAATGAAGATCCTTCTCGGGAAAAATGTTCATTGATATTAGAGGGAATTGTGCCTATGTATGGGGATCTAGAATCAAGCTCATTATCATAAGATCAAAATTTTAGTCTGACTGAGCAGTGCCATCTACTAGTCATGCTGTCCATTAGGTTGCCACTTTTAACTGTTTTTCCTGGAGGACAAACATGCACGTCGATAAACGATGTAACACGAACCCTAAAAGCTGTTTTGGAGGCCTTTAATATACACTTTATTTTGTACTCTAAAGATACTATCATGCATTTGGGATCCCTATAATAAACACTGTATCTCAATGGTCAAAAGGAGAAAATAGGATGTTCTAAAATAGGATGTTCTGTTTGTTTGATGACTGTACAATAACTCACAAACCCAAAAATAGTTTATGAAAATTTATTCAGTTTTTAATATCAGTCAAAAATTCATTAATATAATTAAACCTCCACAGTTGTCCTGTAGTCTTGTCAGTTTGTTCTTATCATTGCAATGTTTTGATGTATAGTCTTTTGTGGTTTTTCCACTACTTCTGTAGATTTTTACTGGCCAGTTCCTATTTCCCCACTTCAAGTCTGAAGTCTATAAGGATGGCCATTTTATGAAAAGGACTTCAAAGCAGGGCCTGTCTGCCAGCTGAGTGGTAACTGTGTCCAGGAGACTTGAACTCAATGTCTGATTTTAGCTTTTTTGCTCTTCATTTACTCCTTGATCTTGAAGGATGTTGAGAAAAATCAATGGGCACTACAGGTGCCCAGTACAACTCAAGAGCAAACCCTCTAGAAGGCCTTGAAGAAATGGCTCATACTCCTCATCAGTGATCCCTCTAGCATATTAGAGAGTGGCAGCAACAGGGTGCATATGAAGCCCCTTCCATTCCTTCTCAACTAGAAGAGACTGATGCACATGACAAACCAACAAAGTGTCAAACGGGAGATAAGGATCCCTGGGTTACAACTGAGAGATGAGGGAGCTATTTCTGCAAGGAATACAAGAACTTAAGAGTCATATCTTACTCTTTTCAAATCACTTACTTTATCCGTTGGTAAATATACAGCAAAATCAGCTGCCTGCTTAAAAAACATTGGACTCAAAATCTCCAAATTCCAACTAATATACTAACAACTGTCAGTATTTCAACTTAACACATATATACAGTGTAATTCACATGAATCTAATACCATCAGGTAGACAACTGTTTCTTAAGCTTCTGTGTAGTTAATGAGAAAAAAGGCGTGGGCCCTGCACTAGAGAGCTGTTACTGTTCAAATTCACAACTAATTACAATAGTTTTGCATGGCAATTCTTCTTACAAAAAGGTAGATAGAGTCAAGGAATTTTTAGCTTATAATAAAACACATGAAATTTAAAGGTTAAAAATCAGATTCTGACCAAAACATTCTCAGAACATAGAATCAAAGGACACAAAGGCACCTTAAGAGATCATATAGTCCAGTCTCCTACACTCATGGCAGGACTAAGTATTATCTAGACCATTCCTGACAGGTGTTTGTCTAACCTGCTCTTAAAAATCTCCAAAAATGGAGATTCCACAACCTCCCTAGGCAGTTTATTCCACTGCTTAACCACCATGAGATTTAGGAAGTTTTTCCTAATCTCCAACCTAAATCATTTTATTCATGACACATTTTAAGCCTGTGGTTTCTTGTTCTATCCTCAGAAGTTAAGGAGAATAATTTTTCTCCCTCCTCCTTGTAACAAACTGTATATCTGTGAAAACTGTTATGTCCTCCCTCACAATCTTCTCTTCTCCAGAATAAACAAACCCAATTTTTCCAGTCTTCCCTTATAGGTCATGTTTTCTAGACCTTCAATCATTTTTGTTGCTCTTCTCTGGATTAACATTGATCAAAGACACATTCTCTCATTCACAGCATGTGACCCAGTAAAGTGTATGAGGTGTTCTGTATAATGAGCAGCATGCTGAGATGTAGTAATTTTAGCACTTTTGATCTATTATTAAATATGCCAGCTCTTTCTGACTCTCTCCCCTCTGCCATTTCCTCTCTTTCATTTTGAAATCATCCTGTCTGATATTTCTTTCTAAAAGGAGTTAAGAAAATAAAATTAAAAAAAATACTGGCTATTGTCAATTATATTAAAAATGTGAGGTTATAAGGAGAGAGAGAAAGAGGGGAACACTTCATCTGCGTAATTCATTCTCAACACAGGCCTAAAATCTATATGATTTTATAACGTTCTGGTCTAAAAACAATATTGTTAGCTGGTTATATTCCAATACTGCATCTCTGAATCAAAAAGGTATATTCTGTCTCGTCTTGGACTCAGACCTCATGTGTACCTACAGTGAAGAGTTGTACTATGAGGAGTTGTAATGCTAAAGATACTATCCCACAAAGGCATACCTGTCAAGCTACTGTGGTCCCAATGTGGGGCACAGCATGTGACATCAACCCAAAATGAGGCACATAAAGGAATTATTTACACAGGAACTGATGTGGCATTCATTCCTTCAGTGTAAATAACTCTATCACCTAACTTTAATGAATCTTTGTTGATGAGGTACATAATTTTCAACAATAAAAGCTAAGTGACACCAAATTTATGTGAAATGCAGCTAACTTGGGACTAAAATGAGTGACGTCTCTCCAAATCAGAGGTATGCACAAATGGGAGATTAAATACTGAAGGTGCTTCTGCCTGTCGAGGCAGCTGATAAAGTTCCCTCAGCACCTGATAATCTTCAGTTTCTTGAGGCCCAATTCAGAATAAAGAGCTTGAGTTGAGTAAAATAACATAGAAGTGCAGGAAATGTTACAAGGAAAGGATTTTTTTTTTTGCATAAATAACTGTTCCATCTAAGTTATAAGACTCAACATTTCTGTTATAAATAATTTACATTATTTTTAAAAAGGAAAGATAAGAGGAAATTCTCCTCTCTAAATATGCAGGCTCCACTGTCTAAGGTTATTTTCTGAATGACAGCTCCACTTGTCACATCTGGCAAAATTTTAAACACCTGACAATAGCGTTTTACAATGCAAGAGCTGAAAGAAATCTTAAAAGTACACTGTCAAGTCCTTTACATTATTATGTAATTCATTTTGCAAGGCCCTTTGGCTCTCACAAAGACAAGTTGCTATATAAACACAAATTCTTCCTAATTCACATATTTCTGAATGTGCTATGCATTCATTTTTTGCACAAGCTTCAGATTTTTTTTAAAAAAGCACAAAACTTACAAATGTACTTAAATTGCTGTTTTGAATTTTCTTTCCTAGATCACTGATATTTTGGTACCAAGGGAAGAACATATTACTGCATTAAGCATGTAGAGGCTTTGTTCAGCATGTTCAAAGTTTCCCAGCATCATACCTAAGAGCCAAGCTGAAACAGACTATGTGCTGGAAGGAAGTGGAATGGCTGATAGAGAGAGGGAACTTCTGCTTAGACCAGGGAGTAGCCTCTACAGATGCCAAGTCAATATAGTTTCCATGTGTATCATGATCAGTGGAACTTGAGTCAGAGAGCCAATGTTCCCTGGAGGGACACAGCAATTACGAAGAGCAGGTACATTCTAATAATATACAATGAGGGCATAATGCAGCCCCTAGAAAAATGTGACCTCACAGTAACAGCCCCCCCCCCCCCCCCCCCCCCCCCACACACACACCTGCAGCCCTCCCTCCAAATAATTTGGTGCCAACCTTAGTTTGGGATAGTGATGATAAGCATCACAGACCTCTTGAGGAATACAGTCATACAAGCTATGAATCTGATCAGGGTGCAGTATCACAATGTTCGAGCTGCAGTGCAAGCAGCAAAAAGGGGGCCCCATTGGACAATGGAGTCAATTGTGAAAGCAAATGGGGATGTTTTCAAAGGTGACAAGTACCTCAAAATAAAGCTGCAGGCTGAAGAGCATGTTTACTGCCTGGGATTGGAAGTAGACCCCATAGTGGTCTTCCTTTGTACTCTCTATACGGGAAAATTCCATTAGCACTACATAACCCAGTATGCAAGGAGCTCGAAATTCTGCAGAGCAGGGGTACCATACCACCCGTACAGGCCAGTACACCTTGGATAACCAGCACAGTAGTGGTAAAGAAGCCATCAGACAAACTGCACATCAGCATAGACCCAAAGCCACTGAACTAGGCATTGAAAAGATGCCACAATCTACTTCCTACACCTGGTGACATCTTGCCAGAACTGTCCAAAGCCAGAGGGTTTGCCTACACGAATATTTAGTTTATGGCAAGCTGGGGTATGAATCTAGGGCCCTGGCCTGCTGTGCTATAACTGTCCATGTGGATCCTGCTGAGCCTGAACCCTTCATTAATGCACTCTGATCTAGTCCACTTTGAAACAGAACTAGATCAAAGAGCATTAACAAGGTGTCATTTTACGTCAGCAGGGTGCACCTGGACAGCTGCACCATGGCAGGCTAGTGCAGGGTGGATCCACCCCTTAGCTTGCCACAAACTAAACTTTTGTGTAGACAAGCCCATAATCTATACAGTCTATGATGTCAGGAATAGCTTTTGGCACATAAACTTGAATAAATATTGCAGCATGCTGACAACCTTTGCAACACATTTGGTGACTACAGATGGCTGAGCATGCCAATGGGCATAAGCCCAGCACAGAGGTGTTCCAGAAAACACTCACCGCTGTGCTGGAAGGACTGCCTGGGGGTGAAAATAATTGCAGATTATATGTTCATTGTACCTGAAGGAGGCATTGACAAAGAAGCTGAATGAGACCATGACAGAAAACCGGAGCTTTTCCACAGTGATGCATGGACAAGAATATAAAACTCAACCCAGAAAAAAATGTGATGTACATTGGACATCTGCTCACAGGAGAGGGGTTGAATGTGAATCTAACACTATCAAGGCAATCAGAGTCATGCCAACTCCAGTCCAAGTTCTGTTCACACTTGGCTGCAGTGGTGGAACCCATACTTTTTAGCTCACAAGATAGGATGTTGACTGGGACTGGGTAGATTCCTAATAGCAAGCATTTGACATGCTGAAACAAATGATAATGAATGCCCCTGTCCTCAAGTAACACCAGCCAGGAAAGCATTTTGAAAGCATTTTTTAGATTTTTATTTATTTAAATTTTCACAGTTGTGGAAAATTGCAAGGGGTCAGACAATTATTTAATGACAGTGCAAGTTGAGATTTAAAAAGTTAAAGGTTGTAACTACTAAAATACACAAATTAAGGAGGAAAAGCTTATGTGGCTCAAAAACTTTTCAATCTCACCAACAGGAGTTGGTCCAATAAAAGATGTTATCTCACCCATCTTGTCGCTCTCTAATATTCTGGGACTGACATAGCTAAACCACACTGCATAAAACACAAATTCTCAACTTTGACCAAGTGTCAAAGTATACAAAATAAATACCCTTAAATCAAACTCTAATATGTTCTCAAGCAGTTTTTTTCTTACCTTGCCTTGCCGTAAATTTCAATCATAACAGAGGAAAATATTTTTCATCAGTTTGTGTGTGTACAGTTTAAATTACATTGAATAACATGTACCGATAAAAATCACATCTGACTTTCTTTTCCTCACATTAATTGTGCTTTTAATGAATTGCCAGGGACACCTAAAATATAAGATGGCTGCCCCTTTAGGGTTTATAAATCAAAAATAAACAAACAACATAAATGAAGCACCCAAGTGTTTAGGAAGTAAAGAATATCAGAGCCCAAATCAACCAGGAGCATTTTGTCTTGACATTCTGTCATCCATCAATTTATAGAGTAAGAAAATATTATCTCCTGGTGGTCCTTTGCTTTTTACACTGGACGGGGAAGGACTATGGCCATCCATACCAGGCTGTAGTGCAGGACTGATGTGCAATGGGGAACAGGCTGCCCTCCATAAATGGATGTATTATCCAGCATCCTGGAAAGTTCAGGAAGCATTTATCCCCTTTCAGGCTCTGCACTAGCCCTTCATATGGGCTATGTCTTAAAGATATGAGCTAACTATATTAGTAACATCTCTTTTGTTAATCTCTAGATCTGTGCTATACTGTATAAATGGCTGCTTTTAATTAAAGGAATTCTGTGTTACTCCCTGTATGTGATATAAAAAATGGTAGGGACAGAACAGTCCATTAATTCCCCTGAGCATTGAGGGAACACAATTCCCTCCTCTCTTCCCAAAATGCAGTCATATAAGGGTTGGGCAGAAACTGTCCACAATGAATTGCTGAGTGGGCGAAGAGTGAACAGACAGAATTAGAATTAATAGTAATCATAACAGGCATAAAATTGATTTGGTTGGCTAATCCTGCATTTTTTAACTTGGGATGCTGCTAGATATAGAAGAAGAAAAGGTAATAGTTGCTATAGCAACAGAACTACACATAGAGCTTATATTGCAAATGCCACTGTTCTTGGCTGACAAAGCAGAGCAGTATTTTAAGCTGGAGTACACAAACGCTGCGGAACATTGACCTCAGCTGTATCTAACAAAAATGATTTCAACATCATTTTTGAGTAATAAGTATGAAAATGAATCTGTTTTTGAGCTATTTTTTTTCAAGCTAAAAAATTATTCCTGAACTGAAATTTACAATTGTGACCTTTAAAATCCAAGCATTTGACAACTGTCACTATCTGAGATAGCCACACATTTCCCCTATACTCAGGGAAGGAAATATCTGTGGTATAGCATACAGCAGTTGGCCAAATGACTTAATTTTTAATGGTTTCTTCTGTACACTTCAACTGAAATAAAAATTAAATGCCCTTAATGATGGACTCTTAAAATGATGCTTTCTAAGGAAGGATATGATGGATCGTTATGTAGCAGTGAATCTAATAAGCACTACCACAATGCACACAATTTGTATGTAGGCTTTGCAATCAGTATTGGAAAAGAAAAAATTGGAAAAACAAAAAATCTGAGAAAACAAAATGGGAAACTTTTTAAAAATACCTAAGTAAACAATGCGTAAACTTAAGGGTCAAAATACTATTGTAATATAAATCAATCTTTACTCCCCAACCACATTATTCTTCAATATGAAACAACTATCAGATAGGCAAGTTTGTTCCCCCAGTTATCACACCTGAGTTATTTATTGTATAGAATGGCAAAATGGATCTACACAAAGACTTGAGGATGATTAATTTTGTGTGTTTTTCAGCCTCTAAGTCAGCATGAAATACGTGTTGAATATTAGGCTTATTTTTAGAATATCAACCAATATCAACCCAGAATTAAATAACTGCAGTGAGCTCATCTACTTTAAAAGGTTCCCCAAGAGAGGCAGTACTCATATTTACTAGCGAAAATAAAGAAACAGTCCTAGAAATAGGAGGGATACCATATTTCAGACCTGAAACACACTGAAATGTTTTTGGATTCTCTCCTCCCCTCCTTTTTACTCTGGCCATAGTCATCCTTAATCTATCACTAGCAGTGACACATACTGTGTCTACAATAGTGACGTTTTTCAAAAAATGATTGTAAGGAAACTGCAGTTTGAATTTTAAATAATCCCCTGACATCCCCACTGACTCCGCTAGAAGCAGCACTTGAGTTTGTGCTGTGCTGTGACTCTCATTTTTTAATAAAATTAAATTCTTTAAGTGCATTCTGAAGTTAATTCAGGTAGCCGCCACTAAACATATAGACATGGCATTATCATAACAAGCAAGGATGGGTACAGAATGAATGTTTCAGTTTTGATTCTAAACTGGTGATTTTAATCTGACACTGAAATTCACCATGGGTGAAAAGTCAAGGGTTTGATGCCATTTTGACAGAAGATCAATGTTCAAGCTTTGAGTAAAGAGCTTGTTAGCTGAACAGATGTTTTGAAGACCCAGCTGTCCTAACCCAAGAGAAGAGAGAAAGGCTCCATATCTTTTCTTTGGTAGACTACAGAAGCAATAAAATACAATTTTTTGAAGAGGCAACTATGGTCAGGCTCTCATAGCATAGTGAGGGGAATTGTCAGGGTTCCCTCCCCACTCTGAACTCTAGAGCACAGATATGGGGTCCCACATGAAAAGACCCCCTATGTTTATTTTACCAGCTTAGGTTAAAACTTCCCCAAGACACAAGTTTCTCCTGTGTCTGGTTGATAGGCTGCCACCACCAAGTGTAAACAAAGAATTAGGGACAGGGCCACTTGGAGCCCTCTATTCCACCCAAATCCCCCCACGTCTACACCCCCTTTCCTGGGAAAGGCTTGAGATAAACCTTCACCAATCCTTATAGGTGAGCCCGATTCAAAAGCCTGGATCTACCCAATGAGAAAAATCAGTCAGATTCTTAAAAGAATAATTTTAATTAAAGAAAAAAGAAAAACAATTTACATCTATAAAAAATCAGTGTGGAAGTACTTTACAGAGTCACAAAAGATTAAAAGAAAAACCCACACCATAGAGGAATCCCCTCTGCTTAGTTTCAAAGTTATAGAGAAAACACAGGGATATCTCCCTAAAGCATGAGAAATTCACAAGTGAGAAACAAATATAAGCTAACATGCCTTGCCTGGCTAATTACTTACTATTTGTGATGGTTAGAGACTGAGGTAAGATTAGATGAAGGGAAGAAAAAGCTGTCTAGCTCATTCGAAATCCCCAAAGCGAATAAGCCACAAACAAAGACAAACAGAACAAAAGTCTTCCCTCACCCAGATTTAAAAACATCTTTGGTCCCCATTGGTCCTTTTGGTCAGGTGCCAACCAAGTTCTCTTAGCTTCTTACCCCCTTACAGGTAAGAAAGAATTCTAGGCTACTTTATGGTTTTGACAGGAATAAACATTAGTTTCCTATTGATAAGACTGCTCTTTCATTTTTCAGGTAGCTAGCTATTTTTAAAGTCATGTCTTTGTTACATTAAGGTAATTACTTCAGAAAGTCTGGCTCATCTTTACTCTTTTTATGACAGACCCATAAGTAATTACATCTCCTTTTTTTCCCCTTGACATTGTAGTTATGCTTTTATTGACAAACCAAGCTCTCATTAAAGTCAATGGTAGTATTCCACTATTTTCAAAACACCACCAGGCCCTTAATTTCCAAAACAGTATTTGGGACAAGGTGAAGAGAGGGGAGGATGGTAACTCACTACGTGTCATAGAAGGAAATCAGGGAAATTACCCATAGCCATGAGATCATTTATATAATATAAGAAAGTAAGAGTAAATTTGGTAGCAGCCACTCAATATTTTTTTTCATTTTATTATTTAACATGGGTGTAATCCTGCATGGCAATTAATAAAATCCTCTAATGAAAGTTCACCAAATTCCTTTGTTGCACACAGATAATAGGACTGCAGCAAAAGCTATGTACTATGTAAGTATTATTTTATAAAAACTACTGATAATGGAGAGAATGCTTTTTCAAATATGTGTTCGTAGCAAAGCTATGGAAAGTGCCATTCAATAGGCTAATTATGATTTATCGCTACAGACACATTTTGGAAAGAGAATTTGGAAGAGACAGCTACTTAAAATGAAATCTTGTTAAAAGCCAGGCTTTTAACCAACTGGCCACAAAGTACTGCCAATCTCAAGGGATCAAAATCACAAGTCAGATCCCCAAAAATCCTGAGATCCCATTATGAGAACTTAAAAACATCACCATGTTTTCTACTCTATCTTTTGACTATGTACATGTGATCATTTCAGGTTGAAAGTCAACATTTACTGCACACAAACGCACACGTTTCTCCCTGGCTGCTCAACTGAAGACTCCAATTGCTATCTCCTCACTCCTAACATAGGGAAACAGCCATACATTTCCTCTTACTGACTTTACTGGGTTTCATCCCTTCACCTGGGGTTCTCCCCATTCCCAGACACAGCAGTACAAACTCCCCAACTACCCCATTCCCTGCTTCCTCCTGCCCCTATTGTTCTCCCCTTCCCTAGACCCAGCAGCACCACCTCCCTGATTCCCTCCACCCTCACCCCCACGGCTTCCCTCTGCCTACATCCCAAGTGAAGGAGAAGTCAAGGCAGCAGGAAATTCTTGCTGCTTGGTCCCCAGGCCCAAGAGCAGCTTTTCTCTCACTTCCTCCTCCACAGTTCCTCGCAGCTATAGGATCATACACTAAAGGCAGGGTTCAGAGACAGAACAGATCTGTGTCCTTACTGCGAAGGCTCTCATGGACTGCTCTGCCCAAACCTGGAAAATCACATGAATAGAAGAGTTTCTGTCATCATCACAACAGCTCCTCCTACAGGCTCAAAATTCGCATGACTAGTGATCAGTTCACAAAAGTCGGCAATACTACCGTCCTCTGGAGGCTCATGCTTAATTTTTCTCAGGTGTGATGCCATTTGTGACAGAGAATGCTCTATATAGTAACACAACTTTTTCTGAAACTATGCCCCTTTCTCTCCACTACTCCCTAGACTCCAGGAGGTGCCATTATAACCCCTTCTATCTCCAGCCCCCATCACTATCCCTCACGTGGCTCTCAGCCACCATATTCCTTTGCACCCCATTCCCTGACACTAACTCTGTGTCTGCTCCCCATCTGCTCCCCTCTTATTCTCCCCCAAATTGTGCATCACTCTATGGTTCAGGTGTTGGACAGGACACAGGGACTGTGAGGATATTCACTTTCACAATATCTCTGCTGCTTCTCACAGATCCTGCACCCTATCTAGCCCCTGAACCACAAAGTGACAGCCAATTTGCGTGTGGGTGTGGCTTCAGTGTCACTGAAAAGAGTGAGATGTGGTAGCCAATTTTATTAAGAGCAGCCTTAACTCCACATACAGATTGACTGTAGGGAAACAGGGGCCATCATGCTGGCTTCAGCCCCACAGACAGTAATAGGCGATGCTAAAGACCTCTGTGTAGCTCAAAAGATTATCTCCCTCATCAGCAGAAGTTGATCCAATATTACCTCACCCAGCCTATCTCCCTAGGAGATGCTGGTCATTTTGAATGAGGGAAAATGTGAGAGTTGACAGCCTTTCATCGTATCATCATAAGGTAAGTAAAAAAAAAAATACAATAAAATCACCGGTGTAAGCAATATGGTATCAGATTATATACACATCTTGTTTAAACAATGAAACCCTATTAAATTTATATCACATAAAATTACATATAAAGAGTCTAAGGGTATGTTTATACTGCATGATGGGGTGCAATTGCAACTCATGTCAATGTTCCTGAGCTAGATTTAATCTAACCAATTCAGGTACCAGAGCAGTGAAGAGCTGCAGCGGGATGCGCTTCACGGTGGACTGTGCAACCACTCCCAGAACCGTCGGTAACTACTTGAGCAGCTAGTCTGCACTGAAGCCTGTGCTGCCATAGCTTCACTGCTCTAGTACCCAAGCCAGCTAGATTAATACAATCTCAGGTACGTCTACACAAGCAGCAATCACACCCTGGGAACGCAGTATAAATACACTCTAAGTGAACCCAAACCCCAGGTTAGGAATAGTAAAAGAATACATCTACCTAGTTAAATTAATCTGTCAGATAAGTAAATCTGCCGTGGATCCAGCTAACCCTAAAATTTCCCTTACACTTTCTTCCACAAACAGTTGTGTATACTAGCTCCACTTAACACTTTTGATGGATTTTATGCTTCTGAAAATGTGAGGCACCAACAGATTTGCTTGACCAAACATAGCACACCATCTGAAAATGAAAATACATATGCACATACTTGCCTGTGTTCCTCTTACTACGTTTAGAAGATTCATAGGCCTGGGCTACATTGTGGGTGTGGGTACAACTTAAGATGCATAGCCGAAGCCGGCATATCTTAGGGTGACTTATCTGGCCATCCACATGGCGGGAAGTCGACCGTGGATACTCTCCCATTGACTCTGCTTCTGCCTCTTGCGAAGGTGGAGTTCTGGAGTCGATGGGCAGCTCTCTTGGGGATCGATTTATCGCGTCTACAGTTGACACAATAAATCGATCCCTGATAGATCGATCACTGCCCGCTAATCCGGCGGGTAGTGAAGATGTACCCTTAGATTCCAAAGCCAGAAGGGACTATTGTGATAATCTATTCTGACCTCTGTCAGGATGCCAACACGGGCAGTCAGGACCAAGGGTCAGAGCAGGGCCAAACCTGAGGTAAGGAATAGCAGAGGAGTGTGTAGTCAGATTCCAGGCTATGGTCAATACCAACGGTCAAAGTCCAAGTCAGGCTTCAGGGACCGAGTCAGAAGCCGAAATCCAAATAAGCCAATATCAAGATAGGAGCAATGATCATGGCAGCTACAGGAAATCCACACTATTGCCTGGATACTTACTGGAATGCCCCTTAGGTTTTATTAGGGTGGGGAACTTATCACCCATTCGGCTGCTGCCTTTCAGACCACTTGAAGCAAGACTTCCCATGGCCTGTGTCCACAGCACATTGTGGACAGTAGATCACAAGCCGGTTAGAGTCCATTAGTTTCAGAGATGCCAGCTCCCTAGCAGTTCTGCAGGCCCAAGTTCTCAATCCACAGGATCATGCAACTTCCTGTATAATACAAACCATAAAACTTCCCCAAAATAATTCCTAGAGCAGATCTTTTAGAAAAACATCCAACCTTGATTTAAAAGTGGTCACCTTTCAAATCCATCCCAGCAACTGCTCTGCAGGTTACACTATTACTTCAAAGAAAAGGTCACACAGCTAGTGCACAGAATCTTGATGCATACCAGAAGCCAAAAGGCTCTCAAAAGGAAACAGAAAATACATTGAAATATGTTGTGCAATGAAGCAGCAATGTGTCAGGTCCTAAAATATCAGGTGGAAAAACCAAAGCAAGGAGGAAAAAGCCTACTATTCTTTCCCTCCTTTTCTTCAATTTATTAGTGAACTCTATTGTGGCTGACATTAAAAAGCCCATTTTGCTAACAATTACCATGCAAAGATATCTGACATGCTGTATCTATGTCATATTTTTAGCATAAGAAGCTTATTGCAGCATTTTAGATACCACATTCTCTGATAATTGTTGGCAAATGTTTCTTTTTCAATTGTGATCACTAGATTTAGTTTAGAGAGAAAATTATTCCACATGAGTTGAAGAAATGACCTTCATTAGGCAATAATCTTCAGAGCATGAGGCTTCTGGCATAATATCCATAAGTGGTAATTTTTTTTAATCTCGATGGCCAAAATATAAAGCTACATCTGTTGCAAAGTCATGAATTTTAAAAAAATTACTATTACGACCAGCCCCAAAACAAATTCAGAGAATTACAACCCTTCGCCAGAGAAAACAGGAAAAATTGAGGGATATTGGGAACTTTGTTTTAGTGGATTAGAATAACTTCAGGGCAGGGTGCATCTTCTGGGTTCTATATTTTTGAGCATGTTGGAATGTTATGAAAGTAGTTAAAATAATGGCAAACATTTTCAAAGGTGACTAGTTAGTTGGATTGCCTTGGTTACTGGGCCCCAAATGTGTCACCTCAAAGAGGCCTATTTACCAAAAGCAGGTGCTTGGCAACCTGTAACTCAACTCAACCACCGAAAAACCTTTTAAAAAATCTTGACTAATATGTATATTAATTACTTTGCAAAAGAGGGGACAGTAAACAAAACTACTCACCTGCCAAGACCGCACAGCAAGCAAACAATTCAAAAAATATCTCCAATTATGAAAAAAAATGACAATAAAACAAGAAGAGAATTTCCTCCATATGGGTTTGAAATAAAGACAGATGTCACAAAATTATGCATAAAAATGAAGGCATATAACCAGTCAACCCATTCTCTTGTGCAAACCCTGTTGACAACCTTTTGTTCTTTGCCACCTCAGAGCAATATTCTGTAACCCACCAGAGAAAACTCAGGTGATGTACATTAACAGACCCAAACTCTGGGATGACCACAGCTGGAGGAGTCCTAAGTGGAGACCTTTTAAACATGAGCAAGCAGGCTGAAATGCATTAAAATGTACCAAAAGAAACAAGAGAGTCATACAATATAATGTCTGAACACCCAACAGCTGGGGACAGATTTTCAAAAGTTCTTTCTAAATGTGTGCTCAGATTTTGCAACTTTGTGCTCAGAAAATGTTGTACCATCATAAATTTTAATTTGCATGAATAAACTATATTTGGCCAACAAATACTTCAGAGATAGCCATGTTGCCTTATCTGCACATGCAATTTTCACATGGAAGTCCAGGGTCCACTTCATCTTATGTGCATTCATATTGTTCCATATGTGGAAGATGCATGTGCAACAATATGAATGCACATAAGATGAAGTTACAATTTCAGTCACTAATTGTTGTTAAAAAGAAGGCCTGAACAGTAGAAGTAATTTGCTTAGCGCCTGGACTGCACTCCTTTTAAAATGTAAGTAGCATGGGGAAGATTTTCTCCGGCCACTGCATAAGAAAGGGCAAGAGCCAGCAAGGAGCCATTCTATTCTTTGCACTCCATGAGCAAGGTCCAAGGAGAAACACAGGAGCTTCTTCCTCCTTATGCTCCTATGGGAGCTGACCACCCATTTAGGGCAGGCAGGAATAGCCCTATAGCCACTCCACGCTACCCTGTGAACAAAGAGCTTCTGCTGGAGACAAAGACTCTGATCTTTCCCCCAATTGAAATCAATGGGAAAACTGGCAGGATCAAGCCAACAATCCCTCCCCAAGCTCAGCATAGAGTGGTAAAGCTCTGTATCGCCCACTATTCAGGACTGTGCATTTCAGGCACAGTCTAGCCTATATATTTATGAGATATACAAATGAACAGGGTTACTCAACCAAGAGCTTACTCATTTAAGTTTTGGGTTAAAGCGTGGAAGAAAACATTTAGTAAATCCAAGGTTAAAAAGGGGAAAAAAGACATTTTAATTAAAGTAGATATTTTAAATGGGAAACATTTTATATGTAAAATATTCCTTGACTAAAAATAAAGATTCAAATACTTGCAGCATAAGCCAAGAGGTTGTTTTACTTTGTTATGTGCAATTACGTAAATCCTGTTACAGGTGAATTTATATGTGAAATAACTGGGGAAATCATACAATGTGCCTTTTTCATGCAAGTCACAGGAAATGAGAATTTATCATGGTACTTGGCTCATAAACAGCGTCTCGGCTATAGCAACACAAAGGGGGTAGAATCCAGATGGGGCAGAAAAGGAGAGGGCTCTCAAAGAATAATTAATGTCAGTGCCAAAGGACAAAACCTGGACAAATTCCAAAAATGTCAGGTGTATAAGATATTTCTTTGCTGTGACTATTTATTCAGTATATAATTTATTCAGCTACAGACCCTGGAAACATTACAGGGATAATCTTTCCAAAAGGAAGAACTGTTCATGAATAATTTCTTCACTGTATTAAGTGTATCAACACTTTCTTTCAACGCTAATTATGAATAAATGTCTTCTCTTCCAGCCATTCTCCCCTTAGCCCTCAAATAAACAGTGATCGTAGCCAACGCAAGGATAACCCTGCTGTTTAGTTGCAGTGTGTTCGAATTTTCATGTTTTCTACTGAGCCATTCCAAGTTGTTAATTTTAGTCTTGCGCTACTCATGCCTTTATGCAAATGATCTCATTCCAAGATCTTCATATCATATAGAGACTACAGTTTAGCTAATGACTTTCTAAAGCCTGTACAGTAGACTCTCGATTATCCAGGATTGGGTTAACCAGAAAGTGAATTAACCAGGATGTCAAAAAAAAATAGGTGTAACTCGCAGGGCCGGCTCTGGCTTTGTTGCTGCCCCAAGCACACATACAAAAAAACCCCACCAGGGCACAGGGCAGCCAGTGAACCGCGGCACAGGGTGGCTGGTGAACCAACCCCCCATCCCCATATTTCCTATGGATGGTGATTATCCAGGATTTTATTAACCAGGATTCATTTTTTCCCCTATCATCCTAGATAACCGAGAGTGTACTGTAGTTCCATCTTCTCGGGATGGCAACGAGTATTTCTTGTCATGACATTTTAAAATCCCATGTGTTACTCTTGTCTTAGACTAAGCACATTTTGCCCCCACCTACACTACATTTTCACCAAGACAGGACAATATTTATAAATACTTTGTTTTTCAACATTTCAGTTAATACAGCTGGACAGCCAAGTGTGAACAGAACTTAACTTTGTTAATATTTTTACAAATTGTTCAAGAGGAGAAGGCTGTAGTAACGGTGACCTTATCTTGAGAACTGTATTGAAAACAGTTTTAATGATGTTACTCTTACCATGGGCAAACCTGTAGTCACTAGACCCACAGCCATATAGCACCATCAGCAGCGTATGCAGAGGCAGAGATCTTTTGGGCATTAGAATCATCAGGACCGTTAACGAACAGAATGTGAGGAGGCAGTTCTCATACAGTATGCAATCAACCCTGCTTCTGGTTTTATGCATTGCCACAAGCTGTTTCCATGTTGCTGAAATCTGTGTACAATGATGACTTTGCTCCATACTAGTATTTTAGCCACTTGCAGTTAGAAGAGTATTGGTCTGTATATATAATAAAACTATTGCTACTACTTAGCATTATATATATAACAAATATAATGCTTTCAAATCACAGCTATTTTTCTTGGGGAATAAAGAAATAATCAAGGACTCCCATGTATCCTTCATCACCTGACTCTTCCTCCCAACCTCTTAGACAGAATCTTTTGCAACAAGGACAATTTCTCTTGCTCCTGAGTCCCAAAGCATCCCATCCTATCTGAGCAAGGAGACTGCTGCCTCCATTCAACAATGTTAGCACAACTGCCTGCTGCTGTCCTTCGCTGCTGCCCTGCTATGTCTGAACCCCACGTCACAGCTAGATTTAAAGACACTGCTTTATTGTACCTCAGTCTGCACAGCAAGCAAATATGTTTGTGTTTTAAGACTAGCACAATGGAAAGCTAAAAATTGGCCAAGGCCAGCTGCTCTTGTACATGCTTTTAACATTTCTGATAGAATTTAACACTTTAACCATTACAGAAGTGAGACATGAAGGAAGAAAGAAGGTTAGGGGATTAACAAGGGATTTGGGAGACCAGGTTCTCTCCATGCTCTGCTACAGACATCTGTGTGATCTTCAACAATCACTTGGTCTCACTGTGCATATGTTCCCCATTGGTAAAATGGGGATAATATCAATTCCTTACCTCACAGAGGAGTTGTGCGGTTAAAGGCATTAAAGACTGTGAGGCATTCAGATATTATAGTGATGGGAGCCATGTAAAGTCTAGAGATAGATGTTCATTTTTATCCCATGTAACTATAGTAGAAATGGTAAGACACTGTTCAATGAATGCTTGCTGCATTTAGGTTGTTGTCCAATGAATTTAAGTTTAGCAACATAAAACTAGTCTTAAAAGAAATCCAAAGTCAAATGGTAAGTTTCATATAACATATAGCACCATAAGTCCTTTGCACTCTCTTTTAATGCTATGGTATAACTAAAAAAGTATCAGACAGTACCCTGGTTTTCACAAGGGACCCAGCTAGAATCTAGCTTTCTGAAGTGAGTTTCTTAACAGGAAAAGAAAACACATAATAAGGTACCAAGCCTCAGCCAGTTTTGTAAATGTATGGTAATACAATAAGAAAAAGACAGAACAGAGATTATTTTTTGTAATTTCTATAATACTGTAAATATAGGTGGTGCTTTACAGACAAATGAAAATACATAAACACAATAAAAGAGAAAATTTTAAAAATACTAAGTATTCTAATGCATTTATATTTGCAGTTTCCTTGGGGGAAAAAATATCCCTATTAAAGTCTGATTTTAATTTTTTTCATGCAAATTTGTTAAGAACTATAGAACTTCATGTGGTTGAAATTGGTACTACTCAATTTTTAGTATTATTTATTATTTTAAATCTATTTTACTGCACTTGATCTGTAGAACAATAAAGTCTCCCTCTGGTGACTAATTTGATGTCTGAGAACTTCCAAAACTCTCAGTTACTGAGGTAAAAGTCTTTGCCTTATAATTTTTTTTGTAGTTTGTTACAGCTGTGTTTTATTAAAATTCTATCTATCTGGTTTTCTCTTGATTTGATAGGGTTGAATAAATTATCATCAATTCTTTATTTTTAATCAGCCAAACACATGCTGAAACTAAAAAATATCTATAGGACTTTTTGCAGAGGAAGCAAAGGATGGAGTCTAATCTTCATTACATTGCATACATACCTAAAGTTCAATATGAAAGGGAAAGGCATTTGGCTTGAACTCTGTAAATCTTTTTTTCTTGTTACATTTCACATAACACTCTGAAAGGTACTGGAGCAAAACTCCTAGAGTTTTGTCTCCTTTTGTCTATTCACATAACAGGTATTGCATGAGCTAAGATGGGGCGAAAAAATCCTACCAAAACAAGGCACTGCACAGTTCTCACTTCTCCTCCTGGAGAGACGATAAGAGGACAGGCAAGGTGTGACAGATGTTAGTCACACTGCTTAATACACTACTGGAAGATGATGAGCATCATATAATAACTTATGTAGGGATTAGTGTTCAAAGCAAGAATAGCCTATCGCCATAGGGATCAATAATATGACTTTTTAAAAAAACAGATCTTGTTTCTAGATACATTTGGAAGCATCCTCAGACAGAGCTAGAGTCAAGTTACCAGAGTCAAGTTATCCTTCCTCGTTTTCACTCCCTGCCTTAGCCCCCTCCTTTCTCTATTTATATACATATTTTTCTATTACTGTAATCCCCACCCCAATGTGTTATATTTATATTGTTTAGTTTTGTATTGTCTGGCCTTGTCGCTCTGAGGAATTGTAAGACTGGGTAACAGAATACTTCTACTGGAGGGCCTGTGTAACGTGTTATTCAGAAACATCTGTAACTGCAAGTCATTTATAGTTTTGTACTTGTCACAGGGTCCACGCAGGTTTCCATCCTCTGGTGCCTGGACTCTGTGTTTGGGCTGGTGAAATAAGAGTCCTCGTGCTCTCTTCTGGTATTTCATCCTTGTCCTTTTATTTACAGTGCAACAGCGTGGCCCCTTTTATCCCCCAACAGGTATCCCCTTTCTCGGGTCTCCTGGCCCTTGAGACTCCCTTCCTGTAGTGAGGAGACAGAGCTGCAGCCTCCTGGCCCCTCCCAGGCTAGCCTCCCAACTGAATTATTTGCAGGGCTTTTCTAGCCTTCCAGTCTTCAGCCCAGCTGTGGCTATTTAGCTCGGCCTAGTGCAGTGAGCCAGTCCTCATTAGGGCCTGCAGCTGGGCTTCCTGCAGACTGCTTTGAGATACTGCTCCTGGCCTCTCTGCCAGAAAACAGGGCTTAGCAAGCAGTTTAGCAGAGCAGGCAAGGGGTTTTAGCACAGCCCTGCCACAGTACTTAAAAAAAATTCAACAAAATTACGCACATTTTTTTTTAAAAAAAGTATATTGAACAGAATAGTCAAGTGTCCCTAGCCACTGTACCTCAACTGTGATCTGGCACATTCAGACATGGCACTTAAAATAAATGGGGGGGAATGAGGTGAAAAGAAATGAGTGGTGCAGCTTTAACTATGGAAAAGTTATCAGTGCCTCCATAATATTTAACCTCTTTACTAATGAAACCCACTTTTATATTTACACTGTTTTAAACAAAGTTTACATTGAATTTAATGGAACAGGATGATGTTCCATGTACATTTAACTGCAGTGGTTAATTAACTTACTTACCAATTCAAATCAGTGTTTCTAGTATATCCAGAGGGCTAAACAAGCACCATCCAATAGTGATTAATTTATGTAAGTCACTACAAAAGCTGTCCAAAATCTGGAAACGGATAGAACTGCAGCTCCAGAATGTTCCATATTTCATTCCTTTTGGAGTAATTTAGTCCCTATTTTTCCTATAATATCTATATTTTATTTTATAAATGTATTACATATTATGATAAAAAAGTCTCAAATGCACAAGTTAAATAAGACAAAGGCCCCAATCGTGCAAATATTTAAGAACACACAAAGCTGTATGAAATCAATGAGCCTACTCACACGACCATTAGTATGTTTACAGGTGCATGTGTTTTATTAATTCTGTTTTTTTCCTAAAGCTCCAGGAAGAAATCGCACCCAGTGACGTTCCGACACCGTTTGCGATTTGGGGGGGGGGTGTCATAAGTGTGAAGTAGCCTAGAATTATTGTTTACCTGTAAGGGGTTAAGCTAAAGGTAACCTGAGAGGTGGACAACTGACCAATGAGAAATTCCTCAGGAGACAAAGGATTTTAAGTTTCATTTTCTCTCTGGGTCTTTCTCTGTTCACCTCGGCTATGGGATGAACACAGCTGTGTCTTTCACTGTAACTATAAGATTCTATCAAGTACTGTAGTCAGTAAGTTTACCTTCTTTTTATCACTTGAAGGGTTCTCAGTGGTGAGTGTTGGCTGGGTGCTTCTTGATATTGTAAGCTTCAGCAGAGATATCAACAGTGGGAGAAAGTTGCCTCGGGGAAGAGGTTTGGTTTCTGAATCCTTTTGTTGATTATGGTAGATGCTATTCTATTGATGGTTATAAGGGATTTATTCCTTTCTTTTAAGAAGCTGACTGCTTGTTTTTCATTGTGTAAGATCCTGGTTTTGGATCGGGCAAGTCTCGCAGGAACAGGCGAGGTTTTTTTTCTCTCAAGCTTCCCAGGGAAGGAAGAAGTTTGGGGGGCTAGTGGAAAGGGAAAGAAGGGTCCCAAACTACCCTAGACCTAGTTTGGTGGTGGCAGTGTACCAGGTCCAGATACAGAAGAAGTTGTGTTCTGGGGAAAAACATTTTAACCCAAGCTGGTAAAATAAGCTGGGGGGGGGGTATTTCTTTTTTCATGCGGGTCCCCACATCTGTACCCTAGAGTTCAGAGTGGGGAGGCAATCCTGACAATTACATATTATAATAAAAAAGTCTCAAATGCACAAGTTAAATAAGACAAAGGCCCCAATTGTGCAAATATTTAAGAACACACAAAGCTGTATGAAATCAATGAGACTACTCACACGAGTAAAATTATACATGTGCTTAAGTCTATGCAACATCTGGGCCAAACATTGCATGCTTCTGATCACTGGTGGATTTAAGAACTCTATGAAAGTATAAAGTAAGCCTTACGTTTGCCTTAAATGATAAAGGTTTTCTAGCTTACCTTTTTAGCAATTACTTATTTGGCGCAAATAGTTATTTAAAAAGTTGTCTGAGCTTCTACATTTTGAAAAACTCTCAAATTGTGATTCATGAGAGACACAAGGAGGGTGTGGTAATATCTTTTATTGGACAAACTTCTGTTGATGTAAATGACCAGCTTTTGAGTGACACAAAGCTCTTCTTTGCGTCTGGAAAAGGTAATCAGTGTCAGAGCAAATTATGATTCATGCCATTTTAATTCATTGATCATTTCGAAGTGCAGTTATTAATTCGTTGTGGTTTTTGCTTATAAAACAAAAACTGGCAGCTCCTGGGTATCTGTAATGAGACTGTTCTCATTACTTCAGTAAAAACAAAACTTTTATTGGTAGTAAACAAAATATAGTTCACTTGGAACTTTAATTACGATCTTACTTCAAAAAACTACACAGTGGAAAGATATACTACTTTGAAAGAACTATAAAATAAAATTATGTTTGAGCCTAGTCCTATAACAATTGTACTGTTCCTGGAAGGAGTGACTATTGGTGGCAAAAGCTACACAAATCAGACCCTGCATGCCAGCACACACAGTATCTTACAGAATAAAAACAGAAAGAAAGATTCTATCAGCAGAATATTATACATAAAAACAGTAAAAAATACTGGGCCTGGTTCTGCTCTCATGTACATGGGTACAAATCAACAATAACTTCCCTAAACTCCACAGATTTGCACTGGTATGAGTGAGGAGAAACAGGCCTGTTGTCACAAATACTGTATCATTGAAAACTTTATCAGATAAAAATCAAAATCCTCTGGTCAATGTGGCACTTTACTGTCAATCAACATGTATGCAAGTCAATCTAGGCATTACATGGTCAGTGCTTCCAACACAGTTCTGTATCATAAGCATATTTACAGCATGTTAAGTTAGATCAAGAATATGTATGGGAAGCACTAAATACAAAGTACAGCGATAATCAACACAGTGGAAAAAATAAATGCCTGGGGCAGGAAGGCCTCCAGGTCAAGAAAGCAGTGGGGCAGGCAAATTTGAACTACAGGGTATTTCAAATAGATAAACTACTATTTGTGGTGTTTTCAACTACGACAGTAACCAAAATGACGTAAAAGGTCCAGATTTTCCTCTCACATTCACGTCACAAACTTCAACTGGACTCCATGTGGGTAACTGAGAGCAGAATTTTCCTGAGCTTGGGCTTTCATCTATGATCATCAAAGGTTTTTGAACAGAATTACAGTACAAACCATCTTTAAGTCACACCTATCTGAATCCTTTAGATAAAATGGGGCTTCATTTAAAACTGAGATTGTTAAAAAGGTCACCGTCTATGGGTCAGATTCAGCATATTTGTCATCCAGTTTGCTGAGCTCAGGCTGTAGCTGAAGTCAACTGCAGAACTCCCATTCATTTCAGCAGGGCCAGGATTTCACCTCTCTCTCTAAGCACAGAATGCAGGACACATATGACAGCTGGCCCCTGCATCTAGAAGTCAGATGTGTCCCCACACAGGGAATATAAGCAAACAGTTACCGGTAAAGTTTCAGTTATTCAGGGCTGGGTTAAAATTCAAAGGGGTAGTAGCACATCTGGACAATAAAATGACATGCAAGATAACCAAAACAATGTGTAGTGAGTAATTTTATTGAACAAACCAATGAATAACTGGCAGGGTTTAGGAACAACTTTGGGATATCAGTGCCCCGAAGCAGTGGAGATTAAATAAATCAAAAGGGGGGCGGGAAGAGAAGTAGAAAGGACGGGGGAGAGAAAGGGCAACATATAGCTCTTTATTAGCTCATGCAGATGACCTATGCAGCTGCCTCAAAGGCAGCATTCTGAGTGAAGCAATGAAGCATTGCCCAGGCATAAATGACTGAAAGCAAGAAAAAATTAATTCATTTTAAATAATAAACACGAATGTTATACACTTCTTTATGAGTTGTAAAGAACTCTTTTTTGCCAGTGAACACAGGCAAACCAGATCTAGCACCCAGTTTATTGCTGTGTGTCCCAGTAACTTCAGAGAAGCAGAGCTGTTTGAACTAGAAAAGATCTGTCAGACCAGAGTCTGCAACACAAGAAGACAGGCACCCTCCTCCCCCAATCCCTTAAGGGAATGATCAAACCTGTCATACAGTGGAAAATCCACGTCAATGAGTTGGAGTGGTTTGAAAATGGAATGAATTTAAATTTCCATAACTTTCTTTTGATTTCTAAACCATATATACTTAAAGATGTCACAAGCACATGCCCAGTTTGTGGATACATTATGAAGCTGGCTTTACTACTACTACTAATTCCATGGCTCATAAGACTCCTACTGAGTGCACTTGTAGGGACAATTAATAATTAATGGCAATTCCACAAACGTTTTTTTTCTCAAAATTTCAAATTTGAAACATTCTTTTTTGCCAGTTTTTTTTTAAAAATGTTTACAAAACAATTCCATAGAATTTTCAAAAGTTTTCAACTACCCCATGAAGAATACATGAATGTGCACAGACACCATCCCAGAGACTCAAGTCTTACTTTTCATCCCACTAATCAATGGCCTATACCACTACATGGCATTCACAGCATGCTCAGGGTCAACAAACTCTTACTATGCTGGAACAATGAGGGAAGCAAATATAACAGGAGCGGAGGATCATATAAGCCAGAGATCAGACTAATGAACATAACAACCACCATACTGGGTCTGCCCAATGGTCCATCTAGCCCAGTATCCCGGTATACTGGCCGGTGCCATAAGCTTCAGAAGGAGTGAACAGAACAAGGCAATATATTGAGTGATCCATTCCCTGTCATCCAGCCCCAGATTGTGGCAGTCAGAGGTTTAGGGACACCCAGAGCACAACGCTGCATCCTTGGCCTTCTTGGCTAATAGGCATTGATGGATCTACCTCCATGAACATATCTAATTCTTTTTTTAACCCAGTTATACTTTTGGTCTTCACAACATCCCCTGGCAATGAGTTCCACAGGTTGACTCTGTCTTGTGCGAAGAAGTACTTCCTTTTGTTTTAAACCTGCTGCCTATTAATTCATTGGGTGATCTCTGTCTTCTGTTATGTGGTGGGTAAATAAGATTTTATTCACTTTACCCGCTCCATTTATTATTGTATAGACCTCTACTGTATCCCCCCATAACGGCTGTCTGTCTCTTTTGCAAGCTAAACAGTCCCAGTCTTTTTAATATCTCCTCATGTGGAAGCTGTTCCATATCCTTAATCATTTTAAGGACTTCTCTGTACTGTTTCCAATTTTTCTAATAGAATTTTTTTGAGATGGGGTAACCAGAACTGTATGCAGGAGAAGAAGAAAAGAAGTGAATGGCTTATGCCTCTTGAAAACAATCTCCTCTCTGAACCCTCTGGCCAGCCTATCAGCAATGCTTGCTATCCCAGAGGGTTTTTTTGTTTTTTTTTTAATCTCCCAGAGATATACTTATTAAATCCCTGTACCACTTTACCCAAACAGTTTTCTGAAGACAGAGACAGAATATGAGTTGGTAAAACTGCTTCATTCCCCACGTTCTAGGGCAGCAGTTCTCAATCAAGGGTCCAGGGCCCCGTTGGGGGCCACAAGCAGGTTTCAGGAGGTCCACCAAGCAGGGCTGGCTTTAGAATCACTGGGGTGCTGGGCAGAAAGCAGAAGCCCAGGCTCCAAGCTCTGGCGCCCCAAGCCTGAGCAACTTCGCTTCATGGGCACCCCAGCTGCCCTGCTTGCTTCTCCCTAACGCCAGTCCTGGATTTTATGTGCAGAAAAACAGTAGTTGTGGCACAAGCGGGGCATGGAGTTTTCAATAGCATTTTTTTTTTTGGGGGGGGGGGGGGCTCAGAAACAAAAATGTTGAGAACCCCTGTTCTAGGAGACAATCCACTGAGGAAGAGAAAATCCCTAAGGATGATTAATACCTTTTTGTTCAAAGCTCAACCACTGAACTCAGATACTACCTTGCACAGAACATGGTGTCTTACTGTACCCAGTTTCAGACAGGCCTCAGCCAACCCCTCCCAGAAATTATTTCTTTTGCCAAGAAATATGAATTATGGGCCAGTGTCCAGACCTGCTATGCTCTCCTTTTCTTTCTCCTTCCCTTCTCCCACTTTTCCTCTCCTTCCCATTTACCTTCATTTTTCTCTCTCCTACTCCCTATCCTTTACTCCTTCTTTTCTTTTAAGACATTTGACATTACTTATTAACATTAGAAATCACTGGAAAAGATTTTTAAAATTACAAAATGTAACTTCTACTTTTCATCAAATTTTCTAACCCACACTAGTTAACATGTAGTGAACGTTAATCTGTCTTAAAAAAGGAGGGCACAGAGATGGAATACACAGATAGAACGGGAAGAGCAGAGGGATTTAGAATGGGATTGGGGAAGATAAAAGAAAAGGGATGGGAAAGGTCTACATTTGGAGCTGAATCTTAGAACATCCTCATGGTCATGGAACCAGGGTATCAAGGGTCCTTTTAATTGTCCCGCCCCTTATGTGGGACCCTATCCTCCCACTTACTCCATCCCCCCTCCCTCTGTTGCTCGTTCTCCCCACCCTCACTCACTTGCTCATTTTCACCAGGCTGACTCAGCGGATTCAGGTGCGAGAGGGAGTGATGACTCTGGCTGGGGGCGGGGCCAGGGATAAGTGGTTTGGGACAGGGGATTGAGGTGTGGGTGGGGATCAGGGGTGCAGACTCCAGGCGGTACTTACCCCAAACTAAAATTAAATACATTCATTTTATTTTAATGGTGTTCCTTTAAAAATTATGATCTGATGACAAGTGTCCTTTGAAGATTGCCTGGATTAATTAAATTGACCTATTTGTTACAAATGAAAAAAAATATGAACAAATCTTTTTAGCTCTAATCAAGCAATGTTTCGGACTCATACTCCTTTTGCTGACTAAACTGAAACATTTATTTGTGAAGTATTATTATTAATGCCTACAGCTTCCATTTTTCAGGGTTTAGTAATTTATTTTTCAGGGTTTATTTTGAATATTTTTTTAGTTTTATGTAGATGTTGGAAAATTGAGAGGGTTTGGGGCTCTTCATTTGTATAAACTATAATGAGTAATCGACGTTATATACATTATTCATGACAATAATAATATCATGAGTAAACTCTTTGTAGTGCTCCCTAATGATCAAACAGCAGTACAGATGCTCCCCGACTTACAGAAATCCACGCTTACGGACAAAGCTCCATAAGCGAAAATTAGGCGTGTGGGGATTTTTTTGAGTAACGATCGGAGATACGTTTCTAACTTACGCACAAATGGAACAGAATGCTTGTGTAAGTTGGCAAGCGTCTGTATTTTACAGCATGATAAGGAACATTTAGTTCGCACCAGCAGGGTAAACATGGAGCAATTACTGCAAAATACATTAGTGCGCTTTAGAAATAACACCCCTGAAGACCGCATTACTGCTCCATGTAGACAAGCCCTTAAACACAAGTAACCATTTCCAGAGTTGTTTTTCAGGTATTTACTGGATAAACACCTATTTCTTTTTCTCTTTTCCCTTTCTTTCTTCCTTTTCTTCCTGCTTCCCACTTGTTCTATCAGTTAAAACTGAACATCAGAAGCCTTATAATACTGTACTGAAATTGCAAACAATAAAAAAGACTATATAAAAATCTAGCCATTTTTTGCATTCTGTTGGAGTTTGAAAATGGTTGCCCAATTTCAAAAAAACAATGGGTCAATATGAATTGTAACAGGAACAGTGGGGCAAACTATAATCTGCTTTATACCACTATACATCTTGGTGAATTCAATTGAAATCTTAGTATTTACACCAGTTTAAATTAGATCAGAATTTGACTCAAGAGTCTTTAGCAACCAAGATGACACATACCTCAATTAAAAGATGGAAGACTCAAAAGGTAACTGTTTTATCAATTATGTTCTTTGAACACTTTGACTAATTACATTCAATTTTCCTGTATACAAGGCAAAGAAGAACTCTTTTTTCTTGTTTGAAACTTCTGTTTAGGCACAGATTTCAACGCTGTTTCACTTAAACAAAAAAATCACATTCAGCTGCAGTCACATCAAATTCCGCTGATGCTAATTAGGCAATCATGCAGAGCCCATCCTGCTGGTCCTATAATAAAGCTAGTGTTAAACTTTGATTTTTATTCCATGGTACTATCACTATTTCAACTGACAGCAACAACACTTAGCTTTAAACACAAAAAACCTGAGATTACAGTCTCAGAGGCATTGCTCACTTTGGAGCTTATCTTGAAATATCATATACCACACAAACATACATTAATATAACTGAATTTTTCGAAGTACGAAGTGATGAGTGCAATTACATCCTGCCTCAAACCATGTAAGAAGGGATCAATAAGACCATATTTTTTCAATTTCTAAATTATTAATAAATTATTTTTCTTGTCCCCCTGCCACCTACACCATATTAGTATATTTTCATAGTCATTCTCAAAAAGACAGCCACACTAATAAATGTAAAATTACCAAATTGAAATGTGGCTGCAGGCACTTCATTGGTCTCAGATACAAGCTCTCCAAGTTCTTCTTCTGATCTATGAATCAAAAAGTGATTAAGGCTACCTCTGCTGCTGTCTTGATTAACAAGTATAGTCACCATCAAAAGAAGACTTCTTGAAGAGCAAAAAGGAGCCAACTACATGCTGTGAAACTTAGTTACTACACAACAAAGATCAATTATTCCTTCTTTCTCCTCATCCATCATTGAAAGCTTTATCATAAGACCCCGAGCTAATTCAGGTGACACAAAAACAAAGAATTTGCAGAAGATCCTGTGCCTGGAAGCACAGAGTGCCTTGTATCACCTATGACCACACCATCTCCCCACAAAACTGTCTCATCCTGTCTTGTTGTGGGGAACTCAGAGCATGAGGGAATTAGGAGTAGATGTCTGAACTGAAGCACTGAATTTTTCACAAAGGAGGAGAAGTAGCAGCAGCCAACAAGTTTTTTCCTGCTTTTTCTGCAACAACTGAATGTGATTCACCTCAATGGCCTTCATCTAAAACCAGGCTGTGTAACTAGTATATATAGCATGAACTAGTGCCAACCAGAAATAACTCACTGCATTTGTAATAGTGCTAAGCCATCTTTAGAACATAGCACATTGCCATTTGCTTGTTCTAGGGTGGTTCTGGAAGTGGGGAGAAGGAATGGCAGATGAGAAAGAGATCTACGGCAGTTATGAAATATTTATGCCCTCCCAATTACTTTATATGTCTGCAAAACTAGACCCAACTGAAGTATTTTAATTTCCTTTTTAACATTTTTCAGTCTTTCACTGAAAAATAAATTAAAAACAAGTAAACTTTTGTTAATTTTTTTGTTTTTTTAAATAAATGTCGCAAGTCTAAATGTTACTTGTAGCAGTCAACATTTATCTTTTCCAAGATTTGTAATTTAAAGTAGAAAAGAAAGAAAAGGAGAGAAGCCATTGGAATCTTCTGCCTATTTTGCCATTAGAGCTCACTTTTCCTTCCTTCCCTCTAGTTTACAGCATTTACAAACCCCAGGCTGCTGATTCCTCTCTGCGCATGTTTAATCGACCCCTATGGTTGCCATGCCAACCAGCAAAGAGAATTCTAAGCTTACCCTGGGCATTTCAAAGCAGTGACCCAATTACTGTCTGTCAACAAATTCACTGGGACAATAGCAAGCATAACACATTACTGAGATTAAATCCCAGAGACTGAACTACAAAAAATGTCTGGAACAAAATCTTCATCAGTTTTAAAGGCCAGAACTCTATAAACAGAGTTAGCTGTAATGTCTTTTAATCTTTCAATGCAACTGTTGATTTTAAAGAGCTATTTCTACCATAATCATATGTATCCAACATTCATTTTATTTAGGTTTTCACTATGTCAACACATTGAAGCAAATGAAATACAAATGGGACATCTTTTGTACTTTACAGTCTTCGAACTAGAGAATATTAAACATTTTAATTGTTCATTCATAAATACAAGATTAGAAAATAGGGGGTTAATTGTGTCAGTTTGGTACAATTTAGCTGTCTTGGTGGGTATCAGATACAAATCACAAAAACACTGATTTGCACAAGTTAGTGCTATGAAGAGGTTAATTATAGCAATGGTTTCTGTACTGTTCTACTTCTTCACAAACATAGCTGCAGAAAGATTTTTAAGCTGCAACACTCTCCCTCTTCATTTCCCAATCTTTTCCCTTTCTGTGTGCAGTCCTATGCTCTCATTGTTAACATCTGTGGATGGATTATTCTGAATTAAATAATTCAGTTGAAAAACTCCATACAATCAATAGAACTAGCAGGGCCGGCGCAAGTTTTTTTGCCGCCCTAGGCGGCGGCGGCATTTCGGCAGCTGCTCGCACGGCCCCCGCCCGCTTCGGTGGCATTTTGGCAGACATACCCAGAAGCACACAATGGCTGTGAGTACTGCCGCCAAAATGCCGCTGAAAGCGCCAAAATGACATCCTCAAAAACCGGTGCTGCCCTAGGCAAGCGCCTAGGTCGCCTAGTTCTTGCATCGGCCCTGGGAACTAGACATATGTAGTTGCATATTACCAAACAGAGAAATAGATACATAGGTGCTGGAACTAGAGGTGCTGGAACACCTGGTGGTTTGCAGTGGTTTTCATTATATACAGGGTTCAATGACTCTCAGCACCCACACTATAAAAATTGTTCTAGCACCCCTGAATATATACATAAAATATATAATATATTACTCTTCTGGTTTATATTGATGCCATCAGGCTCCCTTGTAAATAGCAGTTACCATTAAGAAAACAACAACAGCATAGTCAACAGTTACCACATGCTGATATCTGAGATACTTCTGTTTTTTTCCCACATTGTGGTCACTCTGTGGTACCTCTTAGAAAATGCTGTTTTTAAATCGCAACCACTGAGATTCTATTTTTGTACTTCAGTTCTAGTGTGTGTCTAATCTATCTATATAGAGACAGATACACACGCACACAAGTAAAATAGGCTGTCCAATACATATTATATTTAAAGTTGCCCGATACCTACTTTTTTAAGATTCTGTTTTCATTTGCTTATAAAACTTTGTCACATTCAAAAAAGAATGAATAATTCTGTATTTAAATGAGGGTTTGAATAATGTGCAATAAGGCATGGGACCAACCATTGAACGAGGAGAAAAAATATTAAGTAGCTGCTAATTAATTGAGCACAGTTTGTTATGTGCACTTAATGAAGCACGGGTTCAGTGGAAACAATATCATTCAGACATATAATTAAAGACTATCATATGTAGCCTCCACAGAAGGGGCCTAAATTAAGACTGCATGGGCATCTTAATTCTGGCATTTCTTAACTTTTGAGTGCCTGACTTTGGAATCTTAACAATGTTCATTTAACATAGTTTTTGTGTGTGTGATGTTTACACACAATACAGCCTGCCCTAATATCACTTCACCAGGGAATACAGCCTGCCCTAATATCACTAATATCACTTCACTAATATCACTAATATCACTAATATTAATATCAATATTAGTGAATATATTAATATCAATATTCGTGGATATATTAATTATATTAGTGGCTAATATCACTAATATTAATATCAATATTAGTGAATAATAATGATATTAGTGAATATCAATATCACTAATATTAATATTAGTGATTTTCACTAATATCACTTCATTAATATCACTTCACCAGGGAATACAGCCTGCCCTAATATCATTTCACCAGGCATATTCACAGGAATATTTGAGGAGAAAGAAGAAAAGAGAAAAGTAAAATCTCCTCCACCTCCCAAATTGTTTCTGGCAGGGAATAGCAGATCCTGCAGCTTGCTCTCACTGTAGTAGAGAGGGAGGAGAAAAGTTCCTGAAGCCTGGCCTCTCTCCTTAGTCGGAGCTTTGAAGAAATCCCAAAATGTAAGCAATCACATGCCTGCAGACTCCTGGTCAAGAGCAGTAAAATACTGCCCAAAGAATAACAAATGTTTCCTGAGACAATTTGTATTTCCCAAAGCCAGTTGCAGAGGGCAGTATGAACACCTGAATTCACTATTATATCTTGAGGAACATTGTGATTTGATGGTATACACTGCCCCAGCCTTGGACAAAGTATAATAACATCAGAATGTAGTTTTATCCGTCGGTGATATTTAATAGCCACTGCTCTCAAAGCCAGGCAGTTTCTGTATAATTTGAGGTGCACACACCTACACAGCATAGCAAGATAACTGGCAGAAAGTCCCCCAGTGTTGGTTATAAAGGATCAAGAATTCAAATGTAAGGTGAGCACAAAACTTTCTCCTCTGCTAATGGGAAGGAGGTGATCACAACAGCAGGGTGAAAGGCAGAGTGAGGGGCTCTTGCTTTCATCCAGGGGCTATAGCACCATCCCCTGCTCAATTGCTCCAAACACCCAGTCCGCCATAGCTCTGGCAACCACCCTCATCTATCCCATCCACCACCATACAGTCCCAATATATGCATATACATCTTACTGCCACAGCAGCCAAACCAGGCACCTCAGTACTCAGCAGCCCCAAGCCTCACTCTCCCACCCAGAGTCCCAGAATCCACCAGGCCCCTCATCACCCAGCATCCACCCATCCAGCTACTTTCCCTGCCTCCAGCACTACTGAGGCTTAGATAAAGGGGAGGGAAGGAGAGAGCACCCCAGGCCAAGCACTATCCAGACCAGGTGAGCGGCCCCTTCTCATATGATTTACTTTAACCACTACCTATAGAGCTACATCCAGTATTGCCAACATCAAGTGTCCAAAAAAAAAATCACAATTAAAAAAATGATTTTATAATCAAATAATAAATGTGGGGAGTTTGTTCTTGCCTTCTGAGTCCCAAACTTCACTTTTTCAAGCTTTTAAGCACAAAGAAAAGGGCTAGAAACTTACTCTTTTAAAAAAAGAAAGCTGAGATTCTCATGCCACCAACTGGAACATGAGGAAATGCAACAAACATCAGAAGACTCACCACAAAATTACTGGAGTTGGCAACACTATCTTTAAACTTTCCTCAAAGCCTTTGTATCGGGCAAATTGTACAGCAACGCTGTTCCTTTCTGGTTTTCCCTTTGCCCTCAAGTGCAGATGACTTACTGCAGCCCTTTACTGGACGCAGATTACTTCACCCACCATGCCAACTCAGTTCTGCTGGCCAGTGCATTGGAGTGCGCAGAGTCAATCCATGCCTCTCTTCATCCCACCTTGCTTGATAGGGAGTATGAAGCATGTAGCCCTGCTGTACTCTCATCTATGCTGCAAGATGAGGCAATAAAATCAGACAGGGTGCAGGGGGCCTTACTCCCTGGCACGACAGCATTAATCTGAGACACAAGCTGGTCCATAATGAAGTTAGTAAATGAGTATTTTATTAAGTCCATCTCCCACATACACACCCCCAAAAAAATTTGCATTGCGCTCCAGCCAGTATTATTAATAGGGTGCTTAGATTGTTATTAAGTACCAACAGAATCCAATCTGCTCTGCAAAACTGACGTAATTGCCAGAAACGCAGTATCTGGCATCTGCCATTAAAAAAGAGAAGAAGAGGGCAGATATTGTGCCATTTGTGCAATATAATGCTCTGGTAATAGCACTGAAATCAGCACACATAGAAATAAATGCATTACCAACATCATACAGTAAGAACAGTGTGTTTTTTAAAAATAATGCAAAGTATATATGCATTTAAACCACAGCACATAAATATATCATTTATTAATTAAAAGATGACAACATGCTCAGTACTGCAAAAGCCACAAAAATGAATGCAGACCCTACCCCAGAGAGCTTAACATCCAAAAGATATGATGGAGATGGGACTCAATGGATGGGAAGAGGGCCGGCCCACAACATTTTGGCACCTGAGGCAGGGAACTCAAATGACACCCCCATGCGCCCTCGCTTTGGCCAGGTTTCAGTTCTGCCTTCATCTTGGTTTGGAAAGGTTTCAATTCTGCGTTTATCTTGTTCTGCTCCTCTCATGGTACTGCTCTGCTACCTACCCCAATAAAGGAGAACTAACAACTTAAAACAGGGATCTCAAACTCAAATGACCAAGAAGGCTACATCGAGGACTAATGCATTGGGCCGCATTACCGACACATCCCTGCCACTGCCCCTCTCCCCTATGCGACCCCTTCCTTGAGGCTCTGCCCCTGCTCCGCCTTCTCCTACCCGTTCCCATTCCAATCTCTTCCCCAAAGTCCCCACCCCAACTCCGCACCCTCTCTTCTCTTCTTCCCCTCGTCCCCTGTGCACGCAACTTCCTGCTCCTCCCACATCGCTTCTGGAAACTGCTAAGGAGCGAAACAGCTGTTCGGTTGTGGAAACTGCTTGGAGATAGATACAGGAGGTGGGAGCAGCACACATGCGGGGGGGAGGCGAGGAGGTTAGAGGTCACAGGAAATAACTCGGGAGGGCCAGGGATGAGGGAAGTTTGGCAGCCACAGGAGTAACTCCGGGAGAGGGCAGTGCAGAGGGAGCTTGACGGGCTGCAGCAAAGAACTCCGCGGACCACACATTTGAGACCCCGACTTAAAATGACTTGTTCAAAAATGTTAAGTAACACTGAACTTTCAAATGCCTGAACAGCAAATGTAACTTTTCTTGTCTGCATAGTAAACACTGGAATTTTTATCTGTTTGAATAATCAAAGTTGTGCTTTCCATGCCTTCTTGGTTGCAAAGATTTGAACTGGTTCATGAAGGTCCACAGTCTGGGCCAGCTCTATTGAGATGGTTGCAAAGCCAATCAGCTTCTCCTGTGTCATAGTGGAGCATAGATGTGTTTTTATTAACTTCAGCATGGAGAAGCTGCGTTCTCCACTGGCAACTACTGCAGGAAGTGTTAGAAGTATGCGCAAAACAACAAAAGCATTTGGAAAGAGGGTGATCATCTTATTTGTGCACATATAGTCCAGAACAGCCTTTGAAGTTGATCCTACTGAAATGTACCTTGAAAGGGCTTTCAGTTCATCACCTAAATCACTTGCATCAATATCGTGCATGTCATTATGTGTCAACACTGTCTCTAGTGCGCTGCATTGCTGGTATAGGTCTTCTTCAGGTATAGTGAGGAATTTTGGAATATCATACAACATCCCAAATATACTGCTGGGTTCCTTGAGCTGCATGAAATGTTCTTCAACTGACTGTATTGCACAATCTAGCACCTAGCTAAAGAATTCAACTTTGAACTGTTGTCTGGGGTCTCTTATGGGATTATCCTGTACCTCATAATCAAAATGTCTTCTTCTTCGGTGACTCTTGTATTCTTGAATAGGTGGGAAAATAGCTTGTGGGGTGTGAAGTTCCTCTGCCAACTTCTGTGCATTCTTCAGAACGTTTTGAATTCCCTCATCTGACTCAGAAGACTGTAGGTATGACTTTGCTTTTCCCAGTTGTTCCATTGCTCCAGATATATCAAGTCAACATCTTGGAGTCTCTTGCTTACAACATTTATTTTAAACAGTATGTCATGCCACAACACTAAGCCACACAGAAATTTGAAGCTATGTATGTTTCTGGTGATTCCATTTCCTTCTGCCACTGTTCTCCCACGAACAGTTCCTGTCATAGCATTATCCTCCATAATGGCAACTATGGCAACATCTATCATCCCAGTTTGGTATTTCGAGTGGAGCTGATAAAGCCTATCACCTTCCCATTGTGTGGCACTCAGTGGTTTCAGTGTCAGAGAGGATGTTCCCAGCTGTTGCTTCAAAATTTGCCATTGATGAGTTCGTGCAGAGAAAAATACATAGATGCTTTGAATTACATTAAAAAATTCAGCAACCACACTAGAAGCTGATGCTGCATCACAGAACACCAATTTCAATGAATGAGAACTGCATGAGACAAAAAAAACTTAAGGGTTTAACTCTCGGATCCATGTCTGTACTCCTCTATTGTTTCCTCTCATGTTGGCACCATTATCATAGCGCCAACCTCTCATGTCAGCTATCACAATTCTCATATCTTCCATCCTTTTAAGAAACATATTTGTCACACCAGCTCCTGTAGTATATCAATGTCAAAAAAGTCTAACAGTCACCATTTCAGGGACATTTTCACTAGGTTCTGTTGTTGTTACAAAATGCACCATTAAAGTCACTTGTTCCGTGTGACCAATGTCAGGTGTGCAGTCCAGAATAACAGAGTAATATCTTGCTGACTTCAGATCTGCCACAATCTTCTGTTCGACCTTTGTTGCCAGTAACTGTATAATTTCATTGTGAATTATTTTTCCAAGGTAGTGGCGTGTGTACATTTCTTGGGTGCTGACTCTTTTTACCTCCTGGAGTACAGCATCAAACTCAGCTATCACCTCCACAGTTTTAAGAAAGTTTCTGTTGTTTGGCACATACAGCTGATCTGAAGTGCCATGCAGTGCTAGATTTTGGGTAGCAAGAATTCTCACAATGGTAATGAGACTTTTCAGAACATTTTGCCAGTAAAGAGACTTTGATGCAATTTTCTCTTGATGTTGATCATCTGTGGTGGCCTTTAACATTAGTCTCATTTCAAGCTCCTATCGCAGTGGTCATCAAACTGGGATGCGCACACCCCCAGGGGTTTGCGAGACCACCCCACGGGGTGTGCGGGCCCCCAGCATCACCGCCGAGCCTGCCCAGAAGACCACCAAACTCCCGGGTGGGCTATTTTCATTCCTCCGAAATGCCGCCGCCACCCGCAGCTTCCGCTTTTTGCGGCAGCTTTTCGGCAGACATACCCGCCCCGGGGCCACAAGACTTTTCCCTCCGCGGAAAGGGGCCGCGGGGGAAAAAGTTTGCAAACCCCTGTCCTATGGAATGCTCTCTGGTGATTTGTGCCTTCTCATGGCATGCCAGATTTCTAGCCAGATGCTGCCAGTCCTCTGTTCCTGTAGAACCCAGTGTGGTTGGAACATTAGACTGGAAGAGTTTGCAACAGAAATAGCATGCAGCATTCTGGGTTTTTGAGTACATAAGCCATGGCCTCTCCATTTTGTCATCATTGGGGATTTCACGCCAGTAATGTATTGGAAGGAAACTTCTATTTTCATTGTCTTTGGGGAACATGAAGTTTATCATTTGCTGTGGCCTATACAATACAAGGAAGTTCCTCATGCTGGAGATCCATAGTCCTGTATCATCTAGACTTAAGGAACTAAACTCAGCAACAGCTGTTTTTTGTGCCTTCACCACACTTTTCTCTGATCTACACTTTTCTTCAGGAACGTGGATGATTACATCCATTTGAGATGGACATATGGATGCTGCAGTAGCTGCCAGGTCACCTGCACTCTAACTGGAAGATCAGGCATCTCCTCACCATTCACATCCTCACTGAGGCTGGAAGGCTCATTGTGAACATTTGTGTCTATGTATCTCAGGAGAGCTCCTTCCTGCTTGCATGGAAAAGCTTCCTTTGCTTTCTTTCTTTTTCTGAATGCTGCCCCAAAGGGGCGTTTTCTTCTTTCACTCATGACTGCTGTTCTGTGCCAGCTATAGTGGCTCTCAACTCTCAGTTGAAGGAGACAAATAAGCAGGCTGGTAGCAGGGTCTGAGTGAAGGAAAATGTCAGTGTCTTAGGCCTAACTGGCTCCTACTACTTCAGTTGACTGCCTGTTCTCCTCAAGTGGGTCAGTGAAGCAGCAGGAAACAGGAAGCTCCCTGAGAAGCTGGTGTTAATCAGTCCATGCTGCTGGGGTCATAGAGAGGTACATAGGAGGTTCCTCTGCCTCTCTTTCCCTGTAGCTTCTGCTTCTTTCTGTTATTCCCTCTCACCTTTTCTTCTGTTGCCTATGTCATGTCCCTTGTGCTCTCCTTCCTCCAGCATAGCATTCCACCATCTCTGTGCAACTAGAGCAGAGAGAATACATATGAACCAGCAGCAGACAATCTTCTACGCTCTGAGTCCTAGTGCCTCCTGGTCTGGCACCTGAGACGGCCACCTCAGTTCGTCTCATGATAAGGCCAGCCCTGGATGGGAAGCCTACAGAAAGGAATAATAGTATATGAAATTCACACTGATCATTTTCAGCAAACTGAAGAACCTGTCATCACAGGAGCCCATGGAGAAGGAAGATCTTCCATAAAGACAGGAAACTTCTGTGTATTCACAGCTTTTCTATCCTTGAAACACCTTACTGGGAGTTATCTCAGCCCATGGAACCCCAATGTCTACTTGATCCATAGAGTTGAAGACCTTTACGTCTGGTCAAGTATTGAGTCTCCCATACCCCCACAGCAGACCGAGTCTTCAAATATCCCCACCCAACCAGGTAAAGCACAAAGGCAATGAGATAATGGAGTGGGGAGTCAGCGTCCCAGTTCCACCTCCTTTTTCTTGCCATATTTCTGCCTCCCAAAAGGTCTTCTGACCAAAATTTCTTCTGGGTCCTCACTCCCTACCTTCCAACCTGCTCTTCCTGCTCTTTTCCAATCTTGGCAATACTTTCTGTCCCCTCTTACTCTTCAGAAAAACTGTTGGTGCTCCCTACTATGGGCATTCTTTTGCCTCCACCCACTCCTTCTGCTGTTCCACAAATAATTTTTTTATTTTCTTACCCTGCTCCAAAAGGCCAGTCCTGCAGCTCCCAGCTAAAGACTTCTTCCACAGCCCCACATCTCCCTACATTAGGCAGGCAATCCTGCTACCCCTTAATGGGGTCTTCCATCATGCCTCTCAACCCACCTCCTCTGAACAGCTTCCCCTGATGTTCCCTAAGTGGAAACTTCCTCTGTACTCCACCAAGGCTCTTGGCAATTGTTGCTCTTCCAGCTGGGAATTTTCTCTACCAATACATCAAAGGCATTCCTATAAACTCGATGCAAGGCTTCTTCAAGGGTGCCATCCCCAGACACTTAATGCTACCTACTGCTCTCTCTTCTCTTCCCAGCCAGGCTGTCTCTGTCTTACACTCTCCCTACAACCAGTCTGTTCCTGTCCCCACTTCCTCTCCTCTTGCCTCCAGAACCCTCTCTGTTCCTTTCCCTACCTCCTCAACCAGACTATTACTATCCATCCCAGCCAGCCTGTCCCTGTGTGTCTCAACCCTAACTCCTATCTCTGCACATACCAGATGCCTAGTTTCCCTAACATGGTTATATAACGTATTTTTTCTGTCCACACAGAATAGAAAAACACATTTTAGAACCCAGCGAACCCACAACCATGTTTAAAAATGGTTACTTTTTTATTATGGATGGGATCTTAACTATTGCTGAACAGTCTAGAGACCTTACACTGTTTTTTGGTTACAATCAGCAGTGCTCAAACTGTGGGTCAGGACCCCAAAGTGCATCACGATCCCATTTTAACGAGGTCACCAGGGCCACTGTTAGACTTGATAGGACCCAGGGCTGTAGCTGAAGCCCGAGCCCCACTGCAACCTAAGGTGGCAGGCCTCTGGCTGCAGCCCCCTCTTCCCCAACCCGAGGTGCCAGAGATCTGGCTCCACCCCCAACCTGGGGTCATGTCGTGACTTTGTTGTCAGAAAGGGGCAGCAATGAAGTTTGAGAACCCCCATGTTATATCAAATACATGTTTATTAAATAAAAATGCATACAGTACACAACTTTAATTATAAGCAGGGGAATGGAGAGGATGAATGTATGAATGATTACACTAAAGATTGCTCTGAAAAAGACTACACTCTCTGCTCATATGTGGAGGAAGTATCCATGTGATAAATTGCAGCCCTTTATGATACATGACTTTTTCCAGCACCTTTGACTGCCTCATTTGCTCTCTCCACACTAATGGATGTCCTGGGGACCCATTCAGACAGGTGACATTTTTTTCTTGATTAAATCAGCCTGCCAAAGAAATATTTCTTTCCCCTCCTCCTCCCAACTGTAGATCTTCAGGGTTCAGTTCTTGATTAGTGACATCTTTCAGTACATATGCAGAGTGGTCCTTATAAAAATATCCTATAGAATTTAATACAGATGAAACCTTTACTTCTACAGGACCTGATGATGGTGGACTTAAAAATGCAAATATTTTTGAGTCATTTTAAAAGACTTTACAGCTCATTCTGAGCTCTATGCAATTAGACTTACAGCAATTAAGGAACTTGGTTTTATAGATGGATAACAAAAAAAGTCTCAAAAACAGAAAAGTTCCTAAAATATTTGTGATTTACTTTTTTCCCCCTAAAACATGTGGCATACACAAATAATGATGTGCTATGCTGTAAACATTTTTAGACATTGGTTTGGGATGACCTGCATAACTGCATGTAATTTTACTAGCTGAGATTAAAGAGCTTTCCCAAAGTCATGCCAATAAAATACTTATGCCACCACACATTACCCAGTATTGTCTCTCACTACCTTATATTAATATGTACTCATACATATGTGCACACATGTGCATGTATATGTATGTGTTTTGTTAGGTTCACTTCTTGTGCTTATTGAAAATGTGGGTCTTTAAGAGTGACTCAAACAGGGAAAGGGAAGTGGCTCTGAGGACATTGGGGACAGTATGGAATAAAGCACAGATATGGGATGTGGTTTCCCATAATACTACACAGAAAGTATAATATATTGATTAAATCAATCACATTTAACATGTTCTTCTGTGTTTTTCTCATCTGTTGTAGTAAGCCCATATAGTCTACATGCATGTATTAATCATTTGAAATGATGGTCACTGATTACTATAGTTTGTTTATTTTTTACATTTTTTGAGAGCTTTGTGATGTGAGTGGTTTTCAGTAAAATTATTAAAATGTCAAAGATTAGGCAGTCATTTTACTTAAGTTTTCACAAGTTGGAGTACATCATTACATATATGCACGATTCCTTGCTGCTGTTTTCTTATATAGCCTACATTTGATTTGGGATACTGCAAAAATGCTGTTAGCTGTTTCTACCACAACAGTGTGCAAGCTTTTAATAGGCCTGGCCCTTCTGTAATTGCTAGGGGACTGACCTCGTTGTCTCACCCTCTAAATGACTGGGTTAACCTCTAATCTCTAATACCATTATTGCCACTGAGAAACTCTACAAGGGCAAGCTTCCAGGAACCTTTATGCCCTGTGTATGTGCACAGACGGGCGTGACAGGTTTTATTAAATCCACCGTTTTTATTAATCCATGGAATCATATAAACAAACCCACAGCATGTGAGAAGCTATTGAATGCATGCAGTGATTATATTTTGGATACTGAGAAATAGTAAAACTAAAGAGCTAAATCTGAGCCCAATGTTGCCCTGACAGGTCCAGGAAGACTGGAGCACAGATACTACCTGCTATAACCCTCTCTTAAGACTCCTCCTAACCATGATAGGATTCCTCCTGGCTTGCCTGGGAAACAAAGCTAAGGGGCTTTTTCTCTAGACACAACTGCATTCCAGACAAGCACATTCTGCTCACCACAGTATACATACCCACCACCCGGACAGCTAAACAGACACTCAACCTGCAAACCACGCTCCTTGGGGATGTGGTGCATAGGTAAGGGCATTAGGTGTGCTCATCTCTTAGCACTCTCATTAATAATTGCTAGAGATCCTGTCCTGCTGTTCCCATAGTTGGCCAAGGAGACAGTAAGCACTCCTTATATTCTTCTCTCCACCTTGCAAACTAGAGGGCATGACTTAGGACACTCTTTACAACACTCACAATATTTCAACTACTTCATTTGTAATAAACACACAAGGTCCCGCTCTGTTTCCGGTAAAATCAGTGGAAGCTTTGGTATGGATTTCAGTTATTGTGCTCCTGAGACTTCTTGCGAATGGTTCAACCACTGAGCCAAAAAAGTCAAATGGGGCATTGCACAGACACAGGAGACCACCTTCATGGGGCCAATGTCAGGATCAAAGCACAGGAATGGATTCTTTTAAAAAAATAAAAAACTAGCATGAGTGTTGCACTCAGTAATAATACTAAAAATACTGTTTCCATATGCTGGTCACTTAATGTACATAAGATAGTGGGTATGTGCAAGCTGGAAACACCAAAAATGTTTCTCCCTAAACATACATGAAACTTACAGTATGGATAATCCCAAGCATTCAAAGATCATGTGTTAGGCCTCAAAACTCATGAGATTTTTTACAATAATACATGTGGTAGTGATTTATTTTCCTTCTAGTTTAGCATTTTGGGTTCACATTTTCAAGTTGTTTTTTTTTTCCTGAAGCTGTGAGGGCTAAAAATTTATTTTTAAAAAATGAAATCTGAAATTATCCTGACATAGCCACATGACTTCAGAAGCTGTTGTTTTAAGAAAAACTGGGAACTCATGATAAAAATCATAAGAATTGGCAATACTGATGGGATCATTATAATAATTTTTGTGCAAGACTATCAAAAAGGTGCCCACTAAATGCTCCCTCTTCCTTGACTGGTCTGGTCACCACAATATATGAAAGACCTGTGAAAAAAAGAAGCAAGAGAGAAGAGACTAGGACATCTGTAGCAGAATTCATTCCATGTCTGACCTATTGCACCAGAAAGAATTTTTGAAATCTTTTATCATAGGTGTGTAGAACACAAAGAAAGGATTCCTGGCCTTCAGAATATGTCCATAAAGCATCATAAAGAGAAACTTTTTTGGGAAAGAATTTATAGCTTGTTTAATTCCACTTACCTACACTTGTATTCACTCAAGTGTTTCTCAATGTCAGGAAGTTTCATGTTACCTTGCAGATAAAAATCACTGTGATTTAGATGGAACTATCCATTGCTGTGGATGCAGAGCAATGTCATGTAAGCTCTTTTTGGCTTTGCATCAGAAAGTGGAACTAGCTGAAATTCTCTGGTACTGGCAATGCTTTGGGCTCCATTTGTGGATTGGACCCATGTCTGTCTTAGCTGGTTAAGGCCAGTATTGAAACAGTGGGTCTGTTCATTGCTGTTGAAGATTGGTAGCACCAATTTTTTTTTTTTTTTACACTAAAGGAAGGTTAGATGAAGCCTCTGCTCAGGGAACCAGCCTTGGAAAGGAACACCCTCTCATCTATAGAACTACATCAAAGTTCCCATTTCTGGGGGAAAATATTAAAAGGATGGTGAGTAAGGAAACCCTGACAGCATCTAGAGTGCTCAAATTTCCTTGGTCCTAGTCTTTTGTTATGGACCTGGTACAGGACAGAAAATGTCCTAGCAGCATTGGTTGATGATCCTCTCCTAAGCAAGGACAGCACGTCCATTCTGATTTTTTTTATATCTATCAGCAATAGAATTGGTCAAAACACAGAGAAAAAAAATAAATCACCAAATGTTGCTAGCCTTTGTTAGGCTAAATTTATTAGCCACCCAGGCATACTGGAAGGTCATCCTTATGTATAAACATTTAGACTGAGAATGAGAGGACCTATTTTTCTTTCTTAATATTCTTATTTGTTGGTGATTTATGGTTAACGATAGTTATAAGGAAGTGTGAAGGGGTGAAATAAATACATGGTCTACCTACTTTCAACCTAACTTTTTATTACATTCCAACTTCAAGATCTCTGAAAATCCTCCCATGCACCAAACCAAGCTGGATAACAATTAAGAGGTCAGATACTGTCCTCAAACTGCAGTGGAGCTTCCACTTAAGTCAATGGACATTTGTGCGTGTAGATGGCCTAAAAGTTTGATTTGGACTGAAGTCAGATAAGCAAGAGTAATAAAAGGGTTTTCTATTCCTCTCTAGCTCTTCTTTTACACACCTCCTACCCCAAATAACAATCTGTCCAATGAATATGAAGAGGTGTTGGTGCTTTGTCTGGAGCAAATCAAACTAAAAAAATAAGACAGGTCACATTGGTTTTGTGTTGCCTGGGACCTATTCTCCATGCCTACACTCCATAGATAATGTGACATACACCTCAACCACAGGCAAAAAAAAAATCTGTCCGAAAGATTTTTGTATTTCACACCCAGAATTCAGCAGATCTCTGTGAATGAACGAGGCTTTTACAACACAGCCAAACCTCTCTGTATTCCCACTGTGATCTGACTGTAGGAGAAGTATGGCAGACATGTATCTCAGAAACACATGATCATGGTTTAATCAGAAACGTATCTACAGCTTTGTTGTAGTATGTGATGTTCATTCAAAATCCTTCTTTCCAGTTGCCAACCACAGAATAAGCTTTCTACTCATCTGATTACCTGAAATTTGAATGATCATCCTCATAATATGGAACAGCCATTCATCTGAAGGAAATGTATACTTCTGACAAAAGATCAGAGACCAGATTTATAATCTGGAAACTCATTTCAACGATGACACATATCCCCGATAGGTTAAGCATCATTCAGCATCTGTACTGGATGTTTTCAAGTCTCCTCTGTACATTCATTAAGAAATCAGTCTCTAGAGGAAGGAATAGAAGTTGCAACTGAAATACCAGAAAAAACAGATTCCAGATATAATTCTCTACTGTAGTATGCCATCAAGATATGTAATATAACACTCTAGCTGCTGTTATATCTTTGTCAACCCCACTGTCGCACAGTGGCTAGTGCTAGGAAATGAAGTAGATCCAGCGCCCCTGTGCCAGATCAGCTGCCTTATTTGGCCAGTTAAGAAGGTGTAGCAGCACCTGGATGATATAAAAGACCAGGGAAAGACCCAGTGAGAGAGAGATCAGGTGAGTCACAGCTGCCTGGAAGCACAGACTGGAAGAGCAAGGAGCGAGGCAGATAAGAGACCATGAAAGGTCCCAGAAGGAAGCAGAAGGTGTTTCCTGGAGAAGACTGAAAGTGAAGGGTTTGCTGGCTGACTTCCCCCAGCCAGAGGGCCAGGGCTGCAGAGGGCTGAAGGCAGGAGGAACAGCAGCAGCAAAGGGAGGTTTCTACCAGCGCTAAGCTGCAGTAATAGAGCTGAGGGCTGGAGATGGCTGCAGATGGGAGAGCAGTGGAGGGGCTTATCTGCTGATGTCTCCACATTGAAGAGGTGGACCCAGGGGAACAGTGAGAGGGCCAGGGGAGGTGAAGGATGTTCCCATGATGAGTATGATCTCCCAGCAGAGAGGCTGGGAGATCATACTCATCATGGGAATGATGAGTTAGTCTTTAGTTAGTCTTTAAGGTGCCACAGGACTCTTTGTCACTTCAGCAGAGAGGCTGTGAGGGCTCCCATGAGGAAAAGTGGGGTTCCACTCCAGCTAGAAGGGCTAGGGTGGCTCTCTTGGCAGAATAACAGAAGATTGACAAGGAGCATAGGTGTGGAAGAAGATGCTGGCATGTGGTAGGATAGGACTCTCGCCAGAGAAGCTGGTGGGGTGCCCAATGGGAAGAGCAGGATTTGAATGACTATCTACATTGGGTCTGGGACTTTGGAGGGGGGAATATATAAAATAGGTTTTGGAAATCAACTATGTTGATGGACCAGAAGATAAGCCTAGATGGAGTAATGAGGAATTCAAAGAGAAAACTAAGCCAAGTGTGCCTGTCATGCTGTCACCTACCACAGGAGGGAGCTCCAGACAATGCTGCCTTATGACACGCATCTTTTATTTTAATGACATGCACAAAATGTTGCAAGTCCCTTGGTTTTTTCAAGCGTGCAACCTTCAAAAGGGAGTTTCCAGATCAGAGTTCCAGGTCATGAATTCTCATAACATTTCACCCCATTATCTGTCAATGAGGAGTTCCCTTGGCTGCAAGCTTTGCTGGTCACTGAGATCTCTCTTGGACAGATCGTAATAATGATGATTGTTCCGAATTACAGTAGCATCCAGAGGCCCAACTGAAACCAGACAACTGTTGCGCAAGGTATGTACAAACACAATAAGAGACAGTCCCTGCCTAAAAAAACAAAAAAATATACAAGACCCATAAGGAGTGGGGAAAAGGAAGTATTATTTTATTATATAAAGCAGAGTTTCTCAAACTGTGGTCCACGCACAACCAGTAGTCCGCAAGCTCCATTCAAGTGGTGTGTGGATAGTTCCCTTTAAGGTGCGCACTTGGGCAGCTGCCCACGAGAGAATGGCCACTCACCTAATCAGTGGAGTTGTGTAGGCGTGGATCCAGTAATTAGGTGCCTGGACCCTGCAGAAGACACCCATGTAAGGTGAGGTGGTGGCCTTGGGGAGAATACAGGGTAAGTGGGAGGGGCAATGGGGTGAGAAGAGAGGATGGGAGGAATTTGGGACATGCAGGGCTGCGGCAGCCAGAGAAAGTGGTGACTTTTCCCAGTTCCAGGGCTACGGCTGCCGGGAAGAGATGGCCCTTCTTCCGAGCCCCAGCTCAGGGACTGCTGCGAGAGGAAGAGAGCAAGAGACCCCCCTCTCTCTTTTTCAGCCCCAGCTCAGGGGCTGTCATGGCGAGGGAGAGAGGGCACATCCATAGCATTAGAAAGGTACGACTACTGATACTAAAATATGAGTTGTGCACTTTTATTTGTAGAACATGTTGTATAAAGCCTCCGCTCAATCCAGGGTTTTTTTATACAGCGCTTTTATCCAAAGCGCCTTACAATAGTTAGCTAACGGTACAAACAACATTTGGAAAGATCATTAAGTAGTCCACCGAGAGCCTCAGCAATTTTCAAGTGGTCTGTGGAAAAAAAAGTTTGAGAACCACCAGAATATAAAGTATTTGACAAATGGGGAACTGAGGCACAGAAAGATTAAGGGTAGGATTATCAAATGCACTTAAGGGTCTTCAAAGCACAGATCCCATAAATTACTTGCACAAGATCAAAAAGGGAGGTGTATGGCAGAGCTGAGAAGTGAATGCAGATCTTAAGTCTCAATCCAGTGTTTTAACCACAATACCAAACTTCTTCATAGAATTAATAGTTTGAGGGAACAATGTCTCTTTAGCTGGAAATAATTTTTTGTTTGTTAGTTTTAATTCTGCACAGAAGCCTACAGTTTTAAGATTAGATTTATTTTATGATACCTTAATTATTTTATAGCAACTGTGCATAGTATTATTTAATGTGAAATATTTGCAGTTCTTTTTAATTGTTTGTAATAGGAGAGTCCACAGATTAGGAAAAGGGTCAGAATGTGTATAGTGCTGCTCCATACCAACTAGGCATAGTCTTGAAAAATAGCAGACGGCAGGGATTGGTTTGGTTTGGTTTATTTTCCATCTGTTGAAGAACTGCAATGGGATATCTTGTTGAGTACCATATAGAACTAGTTTTGCCAGGTAAACAAGATATGGCCTATGGCACAGCTTGGGGGCAAAAATAAATATTCTCTATCTGCTCTGCCAGTACCCATTCACTTATTATGCAATAGAAAAATCTGCATGCTTCTGCTGCATGAGATTTATAACCCAGTTTATTGTACACTGAAAATGGAAAACCGCCATCACAGCAACCATCACTGTAGGCCATGATTAAGCAGTAAAACAGATATGACTTAGCAAGAGATGATGGTATGAAGATGATCTGGGAGACCCCCTTGGTAACACAAATACAATCTTAAGAAGGCTTGTGGAATATGTCATCATTTTTGCATGCAACAAGGGATCAGCAGGACTCCCAAAGATCTAGTATGAAATGAAGTACCCTTTTTTATTTTTATTTTATTTTTGTTCTTAATTATTATCAGAATGTCATGCATCACTGGTAACATCATTTTGTATTCCTCATATTTCGTTGTTGAGTGGTACACCTGCCGAACAAATGCAATACTTCTGAGTTTCAGAATGTGAAAATGCAGTCAACTGACATATTGCTTCCTCTGTAGCACTCCAATAACAGCTGTTGGTAAAATAAACGTATGTTTTTGATGTTTGTTTTCACCTGACTCCCATCAGAAGGCTCTAAAACAAAATCCCATTGTAGTCTGACTAACCGCAAATGCAGCTCAAATTAAAGCTGCAAGACAGCAGATGAAAAGCTTTGCCAGAGGCTAGTTGTGTTCATAGAGTTCAAAGGTTGCAGAGTTAATGCACAATAATTATAATGTACAGCATTCCTAGTTTTCTCTCTTTTAATATTTATAATGCCTTTGTGGCTGAACTAAAATACATTCAAATCACTTAATTCTTAGTGACACCTAATCATTCAGACAGACCTGATCAGCAGTAGATTTTAGCACCACTGAACTCAGACAAAAGATGGTCACTGCTCCTGCAGATGGCTCTGCTATTAACTACTTGTTCCCCTCCCACATGGTAGAGGAGGGAGGAGCAAGGGGTGTGTGTGTGAAAACCAACATTTAGAATGATGTTCTATGGTACCAGGAACTGAGTCAATCCATTTTCAAAGCCAAGGTTTGAACCTCAAGAACACAAGAGCCTAACAAAAGTAGAGCATTAGCATGCTAAGCCCGCAGAGTGTTTCTCTCCTCAAACAAATAGCTAAAATATTTTTTCACTCATTTCCAAGCTTCTGTAGTTCACCAGCACAGAAACACGGAAGTACAAAACCCGGGGGAGGGAGGGAAGAGCAGGGAGGAGAGAAACTGTATTTAGGTAGATTAGAAGTGAGAAATGAATTTACAGCTATGGGTCTCAGAATAAACCAAAACCGACTGCCACGACTCTCCACTGTCCCTGATTTTCAGAGCTCTCCAAACTTGTATTCAAGCACTCCTTTTGTTTACCAATCTTTGTCCCTTGGTAAAGGGTGAGATTGAAAAGAGCTGAAACTAATGTTGTTTTGATCAGAGTGTATTTGTTCAGAGACTGTCCCCCCCAAAATGTTGCCTTTACCTTATAACAATATGCTAGAATTCAGCAATATTTTACTGCAGTGTTTTGGACAATTATTGCAAGGTTGTGGAATGGGAGCTGTTTGTTTTTAAGACTGCCACTGATTTGTATGCATATGTGCTTATCAATTTTCCTGCCTTCCTAAGAGAAGAGAGAGACCTACTAACTGAATTTGCAAGTTGAAGAACTGGGCTGTATTAGCAGTTCAGGCATTGTCACCGTGGACTCAGAGGGGCTGGTTAGTACTGGCTCAGAATATGCACATGGTGCTCTTGGATTTGCTGCAGAAGGCTTGCAATTCCAAAATACTACAGCCACGACAGGATGTAATATAATGTAGGATAATCTTCAACAATTTACATAAGGCCTTGCATTTCTTGAATACCTTAAATTTAATACCCTGAATTCAAATAGAAGCTTGAGGTGCAGAAACAAAGTTAGGGGTGAAAAACACTAAAAATCAGTAGAGTACCAAAAGAGGAAAATATATTGCATATTCCTTTGTGGTGACTTCAAAATGCAAAATATATAAAGTGTATGCTGACATATTGCACAAGTGTATGCTGACATATTGGACAAATTTGGTAAGACCCAGGAGACCAATAACACACTGGCTATATTTCTGAAGAGCACGTATCTCCATTACATTAGCTGCTTGCAAATGTACTATTTTATTTATTACAAGAATATATGACCATTTCAGTAAGCCCTGCTGCACTATTATGCATGCAACCAATGGCCAAATTATTGCTCATCACTTTTCTGTAAGGAAGATTTTAGATAATATAGTTTATCACACTGAAGGTTACTATTTTTAAACAACAGATCTTAAAGGCAATAAAAATGACTACAGTCATTCAGTTTAATGACTGGGACACTTGTATTGCTTGTTACTTCTGGGCCATTGTGTAATTCATTGTCCCTGAAGGACTACAAACAGCCTAGTAAAATTATTCCTTCAGAAATAAAACAGAGCAATCTCATTCTGTAGCAGCATTGCCTTGGCTGGGTATTACAATACAGGAATGGCTAAGGATGGATGATTCCTGAGTGGCAACACTCTCAGACTGCTGAAGGGAGTGGATATTACATCCTCTCAGCTGGAGGTAAGGCGCTTGTAAGTACTCAGGAAAGATCAGGAATTATAAGTGAGGAGAAAACAGGATATAGAACAATGAAGTCCCAGAAAGTAGTGTAGCAAAATTTAGCTGCTAGAAACAATGATGCTGCTAAATCAAATCTAGCTGAGCCTACATTAAAAAAGAATTTCAAAAATAAATCCATTGGAATGCTTGGACAGATAAAAAATGTGGAAAGACAAACTGGGAAAGATTGTACATGAGAAGATAACACCCCAGGCATGATCGTATGACTCCAATCTCCTGCTAGCATGATGGATATGTTTCTCTCTTTGTGAGTGCGTAATAGTCACAATGCCAATTGACAGCTAGCCCTGTGGTGTAGTAAACACATTCTACAGATTTATAAATTCAAATTGTGTGCAAGAGAGGTAAAGGTGACTGAGCAAGACTGTAAACATAATGAGATAATCAACAGATATTTGATACAATATGAACGTTCATCTTGTTGAAGAGGGTATGTATAGCGATAATGGAAAGAGATATGCTGATGCACAGACAATACAGATGGCACAGACTGTGCACAGCAGTTCATGGTAAAAAAAAAAAATCTAACACATACACACAAAGCCAAGAAAATACTTCAAATGCCCACAAAGCTTCCACTCTGTCTTCAATTTTTAATGATTGTGCCAGATTGGGGACGGGAAGGGGGGGAATCTACTCTGGTCCATTAACAACACACAGCTGACCTAAAAGGCCTGCTCACCATTAAGCTATAATCATTCCAGTGCCTTCAATAGTGAACAATTTCATAAACTCCACATAGATTTTCTAAATTAATAGCTTTGCTCAGTTACAGTGAGTGAGTGAATACAGCTAGAGCTGTGGAAAGGAAGCAGAAAGTATTTGCACTGCTTCATTTTGCTGCCTTTTAACTAGGGCTGTCAATTAATCGCAGTTAACTCACACAATTAACTCAAAAATGAACTAAAAAAAATACATGACCAATTGAAATTTACTAAATATTTCGGATGTTTTTCTACATTTTCATGTATGTTGTATTCTGCATTGTAATTAAATCGAAGTGTATATTATTTTTGATAAATATTTTCATTGTAAAAATGGTAAACAAAATACATATTTTTCAATTCATCTCATACAAGTACCATAAAGCAATCTGTCATGAAAGTGCAACTCATAAAATTATATTTTTTTGTTACATAAACTACATTCAAAAACAAAACAATGTAAAACTTCAGAGCCTACAAGTCCATTCAGACCTACTTCTTTTCATACATAATCCTATATTTGTAAATTTAACTTTCATGATAAAGAGATTGAACTACAGTACTTGTATTAGGTGAACTGAAAAATACTATTTCTTTTGTTTCTTTACAGTGCAAATGTTTGTAATAAAAAGTAAATATAAAGTGAGCATGGTGCACTTTGTATTCTGGGTTGTAATTGAAAGAAATATATTTGTAAATGTAGAAAACATTAAAAAATAAATAAATGGTATACTATTATTAACAGTGTAAATAATTGCATGATTAATCACAATTAATATTTTTAATCGCTTGACAGCCCTACTTTTAACCTCATGTAAATGGCTCTGTTCTGTATCTCTTACTCCAGCAAAATGTCTACTAGCAATAATGATATGCATCCTTTCTTGGTTGGTTTTACATGCATCTGTTAGAATGGTAATATAAATTAGAAGTCATTTTCCTCCAAAACCTGTGTCAAATTATTAGTCTCTCTTTTTTTAAGGGTTTACTGCGCCAAAATGGTGTAGTTCAGATGGCAAGTTTCAAAACAACAAATATCCATTTTCATTCTTAAAAGCTCCATTACATAGCCATTTTAGGCCCGCATCCTACAAACAGCCAAACTCATGCTTAACTGTACATACTGTATGAGTAACACTGAAGCCAGTGGGGCTATTTACCCTTTTCATAAAATTAAGCATAAGTAAAATAATTCTTTGCAGGATTAGAGCCTCAGACTTGGTCTATACTACGTTGTAAAGTCAAATTTATCCATGTTAAATTGATCAGTTCGCTTTGCCATCCTCACTACAATGCCATTTAGGTCGACCTAAAAGGGTCTTTAAATCGATTTCTGAACTCTTGCCCAACAAGGGAAGTAGTGCTGAAATCAGTGTTCCCGAGTCAAACTAGCGTTAGGGAGGACAATTCTACGTTAGTGGCCTCCGGGAACTATCCCAGAATGCTCCATTGTGACAGCTCTGGACAGCACTCTCAACACAGATGCACTGGGCAGTTAGACAGGAAGAGTCCCAGGAACTTTTGAATCTCATTTCCTCTTTGGCCAGCGTGCTGAGACCTCCTGCACAGCTCTCCACACAGAGCCCACCGTCAGATGAGACCACTCATTCTAGTACTGGGCTACACCCCCTCTGCAGTTCACTGAAACTGAGATGCACACAGCTCAGGGGCTTCTTACTTAACAGAGACTTTTGCAGCACCCAGTGTTCAGCCTTTCTGGACAAATTGCAGTTCTAGCTTTTACTGATCCTCACTCTTACTTATTTGCTTCCTTTTCTGTCCCTATTTCCCTTACCTGAAATAAGCAACAGAAAAATAAACCATTAACCTCTTTGTCTGTTCTCCAGACACCACACTTAAAACTCACTTAAAATCACTACCAGTATCTCAAAGCAATCACAGTGCACAGATCCTACTGACTACGCCACTGTGATGGGCTGGGATCACAGAAACCCCCTTAGAAGCTGCCACTTGATATGCCAAGGCTACTCCCGCCTCTGATTTCCTGCCCAAACAGCTTAGGACCTCAGTACCCTGTCAGGTCTGAGCCATGTCCCCAACAGCTATAGGCTTGCCTGGAAACAGGCAGAAGTATTCTTGCCTCTGGCACTCAGATGCTCAACTCCCAATGGGGTCAAACCCTGAATAAATTTGTTTTACCCTGTATAAAGCTTATACAGGGCAAACTCATAGATTTTTCGCCCTCTACAACCATAGAGAGATATGCACAGCTGTTTGCCCCCCCCCCCCCACCAGGTACTAAAACGTACTCCAGGTTAATTAATAAGTAAAAGGTGATTTTAATAAAGACAGGAAGTAGTAATTAAGTGGTTCCAAGTAGTAAAAGACAGAACAAAGTGAATTACCAAATAAAATAAAATAGAACATGCAGATCTAACACTAATACAGTGAAAAGCCTCACCCTCCGATGTTTCAGTGAATTTCTTCTTTCAGACTAATCTCCCTGTTAGCCTGGATCCAGCTCTCTCTCACACACACCCTGCAGTCACTGTCCTTTGTTCCAGTTTCCTCTCAGTATCCTTGGGGGGTGGAGAGGCTGTTCTTTGAGCCAGCTGAAGACAACATGGAGGGATCTCTCCAGGGTTTATAGACATCCTCTTGTGGGTGGAGACCCCCTCCTCCTTCCTATGCAGAGTCCACATGTAAAATGGAGTTTCCAAGCCACATGGTCCAGTCACATGTTTGAGCCAGACTCCATTCATTACCAGCTGGGCCACATTCCTGGGGAAGCTCAGGTGTGGATGGGCACCTACAAAGTTCATCATTAGCCTGATTGGTTCTTGATTGGGATTCACTGAGAACAGTTTTTTCTCAGAGAGCTGCTCAGCTGCTTTCCAAAGTCTACTTACAACTAACCAAGCACATAGCCAATATTCATAACTTTGAATACAAAACAGATACATACATGCAAATAGGATGAACAGATCCAGTGGATCATTACCTTTACATAGATGTGTCACATGGCATATGTAGCAAAACCAGATTCCAGTAATGTCATACATATATTTATAGGTACCCCCCCATAAAGCCTTATGGGGTACATCGTCACAATACTAAACAAGAGAAGGTCAGAATGGGTGATCTTGATGGATCTGAAGTAGCGTTTGAAGAAAGAGAAGGAGAGAAAGAGACTGCCTTATGTGTAAAGTGGGCTAGGGAGCATGGAAAAGGTCCAGAAACTGGAGAGGAACCAGAGTGCAGTCACAAAAAGTTTGGGCATAGCATAAAGAGCGATGGGAGGTGTAGCTAGAGAAGAATTTAAATGGACACTGTCAGGGTATACCTCTCCCAAAATCTGTACTCTGGGATACGGATGTGGGGACCCACAGGAAAGATCCCCTAAGCTTATCTTCTACCAGCTTAGGTTAAAACTCTTCCAAGGAACAGTCTTCTGCCTTGGACAGATATTTCTGCCACCACTAAGTGATTTTCACAAATATTCAGGGAAGGGTCACTTGGAATCGTTAACCCCACAAAATATCCCCCCAAGCCTCTTCACTCCCTTTCCTGGAGAGGCTTGAGAATAAAATACCAACCAGCTGCCTTAGCAACCCCTTGTCTAAGGACTTTGGAATCAACAGATTCTTTTATAAGAAACATAAATTTTATTTAAAAAGAAACAAACATCTGAAAATTCAGGCTTTAGGGATTAAACACCAAAAATAAGTTTCTTGTGGTTCAGCTTAAAGGTTACAAGCAAAACAAAATCACCTGGGGTTAGCACAGAGGAATCCACAAATCAAAACTATGAAAAAGGTTCCTAATCGCATCTATCTTAACTTTTCTTGTGCTACTTACATATTTGGGGTTCCAAATGAGGAGTTTCTAGGTATGATGCTGATGATTTCTCATACCTGGCTTAAAGCTTACAGCATGTTGCTGCTTTCCCCTCTCTTCAGCCTGAGAGACAAAGAAAAAACCCTCACCCAGTAGTTTTTCCAATTTGAAAGGATACAGCCTTCCCTATTGGATTCCCTGGTCAGGTGCCAACACAGGTTAAGCTTCTCTTAATCATTTACAGTTAGGGCAATTAGGGTACAGCTGCTAAGGCGTCTATCACTATTGACTGGCTATGTGTCCATAAAAGGGAGCTATCCTCATCCCTCATTTATCACAGGTCCAAAGGTGCACAGAGCCTTAAAATGAGGGTGAGTAACCTGAACTTACCATGTGACAGCTGCTGAAGGGAATGAAGAAGCGGAGATACATGGTCAAAGCAGTAAAAGAGGAAGATGAGTGGTATTTTAGATGCTCTGGTGGAGGGAGGTCAGTAGTTGGAGGAGGAGATTGAGACATGACCAAGGCAGAAACAAGGATTTTAGCCACTGGAATGGAGAAAGGAAAGCAGATTTTTTTTTCAGAGTGAGAGGAAAATGTACAATATTTGCAAAAAGTAGGTTGTTGGAGAGAGGAGGAAACGATTACATCAAATATTAGTCAATCAGCCTCCAATGTGTCTATGTTCCCATTCTGATATGTTACATGCAATTATGAACTACATGCTGAGTGAAAGGACAGAGTACACTCGGAAGAAACTATAACACTGTTTCTCTATAAAAGAAGTTTTTTTAAAAAAAGGATAGCTTTACAAACACATTAGTCAGTGGCCTTTGTTTCTCATGGACAATTTCAAATTATTACTTTATGCTGCAGTTATTCCTACTCCAATTATTGTGTGCAGAGACCTGCTCCCACAAATAAAAGCAAACTAATGGACTTGGCATATCAAAAACAGCATCTCATAAAAGCTTATAAGTGTCGGTAGCCTTCCAGTCATCCTGTGCCACAAGCAGAATGCCATGGAGTTCAAAAATTGTTTCCCTTATTTACCAGCGTCATCATGTTCTGGGACACTCAATGAATCTATTTATTTTCATGAATGTAGCAGTAAAAATGATCATCACAACACAGGTCAAAAAATAAAAGAATCTAGTGCAGAGTAAGAGGTTATTAAATGTAATCACTTTATAGGTATGAAATGAAAGCATGATTCACCATGTGCCCAATGAGAGAAAGATCTCTCTAAGTGGAATTCTCCTTTGGTAAGCACTCAGATAGCTGAATGCTCCATGCTCCTTAAATGTATACCTTTGATAGTAGTTATCCATTAGGGCTTTTAGATTGGTTTTATGCTCCCTTACTATATATTTATTTCTATTTAAATAATAATAGAAGAGACACCTATACAAGGCTCTAGGCACCCTAAACAAACTACAGCTGCATGAAAACAATCATTCCAACAGGAACTCTGCCAGCCAACCATCTACAAAAATGCTCTTCATCCTTCTGGCAGCAGACCCTCAGCCCTCTCCAAAAACCTTGTCAAACAGATATTTCTGAGAGTACGCCGATATCAAGCTGTTTTGGAAAAAGCCTATGCCAGAGTCCTAGAGCTCACACACAGAACAGCAAACCATCTCTTATTAAAAGGGTGAGCCAGCTCAAGTACCTTTGCTGACTGTAGCTGTGGAAGCATAGCAAGGGGAGAGAGGCAATACGTGACGGGGGCTGGTCCCAGTCCATTCAAGGCTTTATAGTCACAACCAACACAACCTCAATTTAAAAACCAATAGACAAGCAAATCCCAGAGCATGGCATCATATATTCCCAGTGTGATGCCCCACCCGGTAAGTGAGACAGTGCATTCTACACCACCTTCAGTTTCCTACTGGTTTTAATTGGAGTTAAACTGCTTATGCACTTTCATAAATTCCACTAGGCATCCATCTGCATCTTTATGTGTCTAAATTCCTTTGTAATTCTGGCCCTTAGTCTTCAAAGTCTTGTGTGTGCTTCTGAAATTTTTAATTTTTAGCTCAAATAACTAAACAATGAATGTGCTAATATCCACATTTCCCTTCCTTGCCACTCAAGGACAAAAACACAGAGTCCATGGGATGTAGTTTATAGCTCTCAAACTGTGGGGAGCACTTGGAAGAACAGGAATCACAACATAATTTCATTAGAGCCATGCAACAATTGTTATTTTCTCCTGTTATGTACACTACTACACAAAGGGGATCATTACAAAATGAGTGGCTACACTCCCCAGATAAGGCAGTGGGCCCCACATTTTTTATGTCGCTCCCCCCACCCCTTCCCCATAATCAAATCTGTCTGCCCCCATTCTCCTCTCCTGGAAGTCGAGGTCAGGGACGGAGGCCGGGGCCAGGAGTGGGGCTGACAGCCAAAAGCAGGAGCCGCAGCTGGGACAGAGTTGGGAGCTGAGACTAGGGCCAGGAGCCAAAGCCGGTGCCTTGGCGGGGGACAAGGATGGACCCAGAACGGTACTGGGGGCAGACCAGAGCTGGGTGGCACTCCTTCCTTGCCCCGCCATGGGGGATGTCCCAGGCTCTGCCATACACTCCGAATGTTTCTCCACCATTTGGGGACAACTGAGATAAGAACATTAATCCCTTTGCTTAAAATAATTACATGTGTATACACCAGCACTATACTGTACCATTTCAGTGCTCAGCAAGGAGATATAGGTGCTGATTCTCCAACAAAACACATTAAACAAATTGCAATATTTTATATTCAGAGCAGGGTCACACACATTTTACACTGAAAAGTAAATCTGGAGTACTTCTACTTAAATCCAGTTTTAATCTATACAGCTGTAACCAAGAGCAGAATTTGGCCAGTTATATATATTTTGAAAATGATAACTTTTTTTCACTAGAAACTTTTTTACTGTTTTGTGGTAGCGGGAATGGAAATAAGTTGATCAACATTTCAAAAGAAAAAAAAAAAGAGACCCAGGGCAATAGTATAATCTCATCAGCTCTCTGCATAAACTACTCAAACCAAAAACTTAGTTTGCAGATACTACTATATACTGGATAAATCCAGGTTTGAAAATTACTGCCGACATTCATGCGGAAATATGGGACAAACAGGGGCAGATGAAGTCTCCCCTACATAAATCCTCTAGGGAAACTATGAAGATACTGCACATTATGCCACCTGTCCCCTGAATGCAACTTCATGCAGACTTAAAAACATTTGCTTTTTGCTATGTGGTGTCTAAGTACTTTGTGACACGGATCAGAGAATGAAAATCTAGGATGGCACCTTTAGATAAACCTGCCTCCTGTGACTGAATGTCTCCCATTCACCATTTGTTCAATCTGAAATTGCTACAAAAATGGCTTTCACTAGATTTTCAATGTTATTGTCCAGCTTCAGTGTATCTTTGCATGCTAATTCTCCCTTTGGGTTTTAGACAGGTTATTATAAAGTCATGTTCATGCTTCTATTTTATATGAGGTGATAATTAAATATGAAGGGCCAGATTTTCTAAGTTTATAAATTTCCAGCGTGTGCATACCAATTAAGTATTTGCACAGGCACATGGTCAGGTCTGAATGCATATGAATACATGATTTGCATATACACCTAGCGTATTGGCATACACGGATGCAGAGAGAAAGACAGATAGACAAAAAGAGACAAAGACTGTGGGCCTGATTTTTATAGGTGTTTAACATCTAAAACTCTAAAGTCAGTACTACTGTTCAGTACTTCCAAAAATCAGCCCCTTCATGTTTTATTGTTCTCTCTTACCCTTCATATGTCACTTGACTTCTAAGATTGTAAACTCCTTTGACTCATCACTGAGTTTGCTTTTAGGTATGAACACCACCTATCACAACATGTGCAGTATAAGAATACAATGATAAATAGTAATAACTGCCCATACCTAACTTTGAAAATCTGAACCAGAGTCTTTAATGTCATCACTTAGAAGACCATGCACAAGCTGAGATTCCATCCAGTAATATTCACTGCATGAGAGAAAATATAGTGTCTTTACTATTACAACTGCATCTGATTTTAAAATGAGGCATGCGAATATTCTTTTTACTACTAACTCTAAGAGACATAAAAAAAAAATCACCCAAGCTTATGCATGTTGAGTCACTGTGAAACGTACCAGAATAACAGCTCTGTGGACTAAAGGCCTTTATTTAACATTAGAATGGCCACAGTGGGTCAGTGCAATGTACATCTAGCCCAGTATCCTGTCTTCCGACAATGGCCAATACCAGGTGCCCCAGAGGGAATGAACAGAATAGGTGACCTATCCCCTGTTGCCCATTCCCAGGTTCTGGCATAGAACAATATTAACAGGAACAGTAGTGGTACATGGTTCACCCAGCGGTGTATTATCGCCTAGGCCGACAAGGCCTAGGCATAGGGCAGCAAATTTGCAGGGGTTGCAAATTTCTGTAATCGCAGCATTAGTGACGCTGCAATTCTACCAATCGTAGCGCGTAGTGAAATGATAGTGTAGGTGCGACACCATTTAGTGAACATGGAATCCTAAACATTAATAATATGACCAGAAGGAAGAAAGTAAGTGGTTCTCGGATTTAAAAAAAATCCTATACAAAAGAAATAAAGAACAAATGAAATTATAGCAAAAATGAGCAAAATAGATTCCTTTGTTCTATCAGTTAGTGCCAACAGTGAGAGAGAAAAAATAGTTGAAAGTACTAGTGCAGTAAAAAGTGAAAATATTAGTGTTGATATTGAAAATATTGATGTGATTAAAGTACATATTGAAACTAAAGAAGAAATTCTGGCTGCAGTTAATGTTGAAGAAAATGCTCCAAGTACTAGTATATCAGAGATTACCGTTGCATATATTTAACAAGCTAACTTTGTAAAATTATCTTTTTTCTCAGTTAGTTAGTTAATATCATTAAGACTTAGGTATATTGTTTAAGAGTTCCTTAGGCAAAAAAGGAATATAATTGGGCAAAACAGGAGCAGCATTTCCACTTCTAACAGTCAAGGCACATCTCTTCCTCATCTACTCTTGAATGTTTACTAAAAATAGATTTCTAAAAATTGCTTTTTAGAACTATCAAGGTTGCAGGGAGTCCTGTTTCAAATGTATCAATTCATATAATTTTAAAATCCTGATGCTGAAATAGTCCTTAGATATTTCTTTATTCAAGTCTTTATATTACATTGCAGTAAGTATGATACTAAAATGGAAATACATGAAAAGGATTTGGAAGTTAAGTCACAAAAGTGTATTCACAGCCTGCTTAACATCTTGCACATTTTGTTACATCTCTTGTATTATTATGCTGTTACTTCCTATTTTGTCAGAATAACTTAAACCCTACTAACAATATTATTAAAAATGATTTTTTCCCAAAATGATTCTTCGCCTTCTTGACACTTCTACAAGAGGATTTCTGTAATTTTTGGCAATATCAATATTATATTGTGCAATGTGATGTAGAATTGTTAGTAGTTCTTAGGATACATATTGTGACGGAGTCAGACCAGAAGGATATAGGAGAGTGCTGGAAGGCAGGTATATTAGTCTCAGGATGTGCAGGTCCCTGTTCCCTGGATAGCCAAACAAAGGCTACTCCAGGCCAATCAAGACACTTGGGGCCAATTAAGAACCTTCTAGAAAGGAGTAGAAACAGCTAGCCTAATTGGGACACCTGAAGCCAATGAGGGACTGGCTGAAACCAGATAAAAACCTCCCAGTTAGTCAGGTGGGTGTGGGTGTCAGGAGCTGTGAGAGGAAGTTGTGCTGTTGGTGAGACTGAGTGGTGGACAACATATCATACTGAAGGAAGGAGGCCCTGAGGTAAGGGTGAAGTGGGGTTTGAAGAAGCGGAGACTGCTGTAGGGAAGTAGCCCAGGGAATTGTATTGTGTTTTGTGCCTAAAAGGTCAGCCATCTTAGCTGATACTATTAGGGTCCCTGGGCTGGAGTCCAGCGTAGAGGGTGGGCCCGGGCTCCCCCCTTTTCCATCTTCCATACTGGCCTGTGATGAAGGTAACTCACTAGGCGGTGACTCTTGCCAATTATACTGAGAAAGGGAGGTCACTCTGGGGCCTAGATGAGTTTCTGAGGCCCCTCAATCTGCCAGGAAGCGCAGGACCCACAAGTACAAACTTGAAGCTTTGTCACAATATTCTATAATCTTTTCATTGAAATCACTATGAGCTTTGCAGGGAGATTGAAAACAGAATATTGCCTCCCTTTTAGCCTCTTAGTTAAAAAAAAAATCTGTTTAAACATTTACACCACAGTGCACTATCCAAATAATTATCAAAATCACCACCACCACCACAATATAAAGGCCACATGTGATCCAGATTATTTCCTCCTTTCCTTGAGGCAACTGGAGGATTTTAATTTTCAAGAACTAATACAATTAAAGCATATATTTGGGCATATATTAAGTCATATCAACATTAAAGTATCTTGTTGGATGGCTGACTTTTTATTAACGGTCTGTGTAAAAGTGCCATTTGTATAGTACTAATTTAGAAATTGCATTGCTGCCCATTCAGATTAAGACTACATAAGAGAGAAATTAATAGTGTTATGTGCATATCATCCACAGGAATACTGTAAGATTCAAATACACCCATTAGAACATAAAAAACTGAGAATCAAATCGGAGTATGTGGAAGGATACAAGGTTACATACCTCCTGTGCTAAAATGAGCTGGAATTTGTTTATCTCCATATAAGCATCTTATGTTAGATACAGTGTGGCCAACTACTTGGAGGCTCATGGAGAATCATGCTATGGAATGAAAGCAATTGCGTTCAGTTTCATATGGAATGCTATTATTGCATTTTCCTTTAATAAAATTATTGATTAACTATTTTGGAGTATGAAGCAGGAAAGTAAGCAAGCCATGGTACTTGGCCAGCTGCTAAAACGTGATGCTTTATTTAATGTTTATTAAAGTAGAATAGCTAATTGGACTGTCAGTGAACCTTACTATTCCTGAGGGAGTCTATATATATAAAAAAGAGCAGGCTTCCATGCTACGTTTACCATTGATTTAATACAATACCACACTAAAGGAATTGGCAAAAAAACAAGTCTGAACACATGTGGCAGGTAAAAATGGAAGTCCACATTAAATTAATTAAAAACTAAACATTGTAAATGCCAGTTTCACTCAGAAGTATCACACAGGAGCATTCCCCTCCCTCATAAATTTTTCACAAAGCCAAATTTAAAAGCAGTTTCAGAATTATCCTAATTATGCATAAAACTGATTGCACTTTAGGGGTCCCAGAAGATTTGGTAAGGCACCAGCTACATAATACAAACAAACCTTCCATTACTGGAGAGCCAAATATGGCCTTCATTTGCAATATCATATGTAAGAAGAATTTGGCTCTCGGGCTTTATTTACAAGTCTAGTCACCTAGAAAATTAAGGGGCAGAATATTATGATCTACTTCTTTTTAGTCTAGAACACAGCTAATTTTCCAATCACAGTCAAAAGAGAAACTGGAAGAAGTAGAGAATGGGGGATAATTGGTTTGGCAGCAGCACTACTGAAAAGAATCTAGGAGTTGAGGTGGATCACAACCTTAGCATGAACCAACAATGTGCTATTGCAGTAAAGAAGAGATTTATCAGACACATAAGATGAACACAATATGCTGGGGGGAAGAGTTAACACGACTTTTTTAAAGGGAAATCATGCCTCATCATTAGAATTCTTTGAGGTTTCCAACAAACATGTGGACAAGGGTGATCCAGTTGATATACTGTCTTGGACTTTCAGAAAGCCTTTGTCAAAGTCCTTCACCAAAGTTCTTCAGCAAAATTAAATAATAGGTTAAAAGACAGGAAACCAAGGCTAGGAATAAAAGGTCAGATTTCACAATGGAGAGAGGTAAGTAGCTGAGTCCCCAAGGATCTGTACTGGAACCCATGTTGTTCAACATATTCATAAATTATCTGGAAAATGAGGTGACAAAGTTTGCAGAAAATACAAAATTACTCAAAATAGTTAAATCCAAAGCAGACTGCGAAGACAAACAAGGATCTCACAGAACTGGGCAACAAAATGGCAGATGAAATTCAATGTTTATAAATGCAACTTAATACACATTGTAAAACATAATGCTAACTATACATACAAAATATTGAGGTCTAAATTAGTTGTCACCACTCAAGAAAGAAATCTTGGAGTCATTGAGGATAGTTCTCTGAAAATATCTGCTCAATGTGTAGCAGCAGTCAAAAAAGCAAACAGAATGTTAGGAATCATTAGGAAAGGGAGAGGTAATAAGACAGAAAATATCATAAGGCAACTATATAAATCAATGGTACACCCAGAGCTTGAATACTGCATGCAGTTTTTGTCACCCCATCTCAAAAACCGTATAGTTGAATTGGAAAAAATACAGGGAAGGACATCAATATGATTAAGGGTATGGAAAACCATTCATATGAGGTGAGATTTAAGAGACGGGGTCTCTTCAACTTAAAAAATAGACAGTCGATGGTGGGTATGACAGAAGTCTATAAAGTCATGAATGATGTGGGGAAAGTGTATAAGTTTTTTTCTGCAAGGTGTAGGTCGAAGATAGGTCGAGGACCCAACAGTCTGCGGTCAGCTGCGACCAAGCTGACTGGAAGGGGCGCAAGAGGTTGAGGAAAGAGCAAGGGGTGCCAAAGTGAGTGGGGTGCCATCCTTGGGCACATCCCCAAAATTCCTGCTTCTGGCTTCCTTGGCCTCTGGAAGAACCAGGCTGGGCGGAGGAGAGGGCAGACTAAGGGTGACACTGTTTAAATCCTTTGTCTCTGTTCTTCTTCCTGTAGGAGCTAGACAGAGGACACCCCAGGGCCTTGATGGAGACAGAGGTGTGTGTGTGTGTAGGGGGGTGAAATAGCTTTCTAGGACAGCTAAGGAGGTGTGTAGATTCAAGGAATGGAGGTGTCTTACGGCTGTGGAGCTGTGCATCAGTCAACTCCAAAAAGAGCCCTGCACCCTCAAACAGAAGGTCCAGAGGACTGTAACCAGGAGCTGCGCCTTATGACCCCACAGAGGAAACAATGCTGGCCGCTGACTCCGTAGCATCCCAGGCCATCTGGAAAGCACCTCTTGCCACCACTTTGCCCTCTTCCACCAAGGCGGCGAACTCCTGGGCTCAGTGCTGTGGGAGGCCCTCCTTGAACTTGCTGATGGAATCCCACAGGCTGAAGTTGTACCTGCCTAGCAGGGCCTGATGGTTAGATACTCAAACTTGCAGGGTGGCTGCCGAATAAATTTTCCTTCTAAACAAGTCCAGCCTCTTCGCGTCTTTATGTTTTGGTGTACAACTCATCTGACCTTGCCTGGCCTTTTGTTGATGGCAGACACAACCAGGGACCCTGCTGGGGGATGGGTGTACAGGTACTCAAATCCCTTTGTTGGTACATGGTACTTCTTTTCCACCTTCTTGGAGGTAGGAAGAGTGGAAGAGAGGGTCTGCTGCACAGACTTGGCAATTTTAAGGAACCCTGGGTGGGTGGGTAATGCAACCTGGGCCAGGGTGGAGGAGTGTATGACATTAAAGAGGTTGTCGGACTGCCCCACTAACTCTTCAGCCTCCAAGTTCAGATTAGCAGACACCACTTTGAGCAGAGTCTGCTGCTCCTTGAAGTTGTCAGGGGGGCTGCCTGTTTGCAGGAGGCCTACCACCGCTTCATCCAGAGATGATGGTGACTGCACAGCAAAGGGATGCATGGCTCCCCCTTGCTCATCTAGGGTGTCGGGGCCTGCTGCGTTGCCCCCATTTCAGCTTTGACACCACGCTCCAACATGGGTGCCAGCTGTGCTGGGGGCAGCTTGTCCGATGTGACCTGGAAGAAGTGGTGATAGTATGGGACCAGCATAACAGGTACAGCCTACGGGTTCCAATACTGCCACTGGGTGGGCCACTGCCACTGCCTCCACGCTGCCACCGCTGCAGGAGCAGCACGTCTTGCAGGCCAGTGGTGATTTACCTTCTATAGGTGAGAGGCTGAACTCCCCTTCAGGCTTGGACCATTGCCCTCTTGATGACAGGGCAGAACCTTAGATGCCCAAGTCTGCCGACTGACACTCGACAGCAACCAGTGAGGAGTGGGCAAGGACCAGTGCCAGCCCAAAGAGCAGTACCAGGGAGTCGAAGACCGGTGCCATGACTGGGAACAATCCCGCACGGGGGAGGATTGACACCTGGGAGACCGCCTAGGCAACGGTGATCTGCACCATGGTAAGCTCTGGTGGGAGACCCAACAGTACCATCGATACAGGGATAAGCATCGTGACTCAGGTGTCCCGTGCCTTGCACCCAGAGACCTTGGCATCAGGGACCTGTGTCTTCTAACTAGGGACTGAGGCTGCGGTGCCAGGGTCCGAGGCTGCGGTGATGGGGAGTGATGCCTGCCGTCCAGGGATTGGGGACGCTCCAATGCTTCAGGGAGTGGTCTCATAACAGGCTTGCCCATAGATGCCAGGGCCTTGGCTAGGTCCATTGTCTGGCTTGGCATCTGTAGTGCCAGTCAGCCTACTTGCTCTTTGGCCGCCAGGCCCACTTTGGGCACAGAAGACCCTATTGGGGTCAAGACCCTCTTCCACTCCTAGAAGTCAGAGGCAGGTCCCTGGCTGGACTAAGGGGTCTGACAGGAGAGGAATCCCCAAGCAGCTCTGGGGCAGGCCCATGTCCTGACACAGATCCTTGCCCAAAGTCCCCATTTCCTGTGGTGCCGGCAGGCCTGTCGATTCCAACCGCTTCTCAGGCACTGGAGAGGAGGAACAGTGCCAGGTAAATTCTGGTGATGGTGGAGCACTGTGTGCTGATGCCAAGGTGCCAAGTGTGGAGTCCAGTCAAGAGGGCTTTGAGGTAGGACAAAGCGCAGTCTCCTCAGGGAGGGCCCTTAAGCAGATTTCCCACTCCTTCTGAGTTTGAGGGCAAAAGTTTTTTCAAATCCTGCACTTATCCTTTCTGTGGGACTCCTGCAATCACTTTAAACAGCTCTTCTGGGGGTCAGTAACAGGCATTGGCCAGCTGCACAATGACCATGACTTAAAGTCTGGGGAATGGGGCATGCCAGGCTCCAAGACAAAATCCCAGCTGGGACTCTAACATCTAAACTACTCTAACGCTTAAAAGTCTAACACAGTACTTGTCAACTAACAAAGGAGACAGAACAATGGACTGAAAGAACCACTAATACTCTTGTGATGCAAGACAAGGCGTTCTGATCAACCATCATAGGCCGTAAGAAGGAACGTAGGGTCAGCAGTACCTAATATACCACCCAATGAGCACAGGGGCAATATAACTGACCCTATGGCTACCGCTAAGGCAAAAATCTCCAATGACTGTGTATATGGGCGCATACACAGCTAGAATGGAATGGACGTGAGGAAGCACTCAAAGAAGAATTATTGTTCGGCTGGTAATATTCAGCGTGCTATGAACTGCATATTACATTATATTGAATTAAATAATATTATGGAGAGTTTTAAACTTTGTAAAAGCATTCAGATCATTAGGTGATTATTGTTTATATTACAGTAGTGCCTAAAGATCCCAAACAAGATCCGGTTCCCTCTCTGCTTGGTGTTGTACACATACATAGTAGGAGACAATCCCTGCCCCCAAAGAGTTTACAGTTCAAATATACAAGACAAAAGGCACAGAGGAAGTCATTTGTCCCAGATTATACAGCAAGTGATTGACAGATGAGAGAATAGAAGTCAATTCTCATGAGGTCACAGTGCAGTGCCCTGTACCCCCGGAACATGCTGCCTCTCTGAATACAGGCACTTCTTATTATACGTAACTACACTCAGAACAGATACACGAGGAGCATCAAAAATGAAAATTTTCCCACACTGTTCTGCTAATGTCCCTTAAGGAAACCTGGAGGTTCCAGGGTAGTTTAAATTCCACATTGATAAAGTCTTATGATTTGTAGTACAGTAGCACTTGGACTCAGGTCCCATGCTAAGTGCTGCATAAAATGTGTAATAAAAAGTCCATTATTTCTTCCTCAGAAAAAACTTTCTGCTGAGGCAACAAACAATGGTGCGAATGGTGATACAGAACTGGACTGAGACCACCAGATTTCTTTCATGTAGCAAAATTAACAGTAATCTGCTATTACCATCTTTCCACCACTAGGGACCTAGGAGATTAACCATTTACATATCCTACCCATAAAAGCTAATTTATCTGAAAAGCACCTAAGTAATAGCACTGAATAGCAAGTGTCCCACCGAAAGCCAGGGAGCTCCTTACTCACCAAGACACTTCTGAAGTTTTCACACTTTCTCTCATTAATAATAAGTTGAACCATCATCTCCATCACCTTTGTATTTTTCAGCAGTAGGGTGACAAAACTCTTGCTGACATTGCTCTGGCTTTGGATTTCCTATGAACACAGTACCATGTCAAAGAACTCTTTATATTCCTTTCATAGAAACTGTAATGGCTGAAAGGTCTCCTAAGATATTATGCTATAGATATTCAGTAAGACTATTATTTTGAATATGCACCAAATACATACATTGTAATGGTTTGAAGGAAGAGTCCACTTCCATGCATAGGTCTAATTCTTTGACAGGAATGGGCTAGTGGATGTAACTGGATGTGTCTCACCAATCTCTGCTCACTTGGGAGACAATGAGATGGACCAGGAACTAACAAGAAAAGAAAAGGAGCCTTCCCATAGTTTAAGTGCAAACATGAATAGATAATAAAGAGCACTTATACATCCTTTCAATATTTAAACTGCTGAACAAACATCAACAAAGTAGATTAGTATAAGCTTTATTTTCTGAATGTGGAAACTGAAGCTACTTCCATACAGCAAGACAATACTGGAGAAAGCATTAGAACACTAGAGCATCTGATCCCCAACCATTTTGCAGTTCACACTGAATCAGCATCAGAAACCAGACAATTAATACTTATTATGTATTTGTCTGATTTCTGAGGCTAATGTGTCCATCCAGCAGTCTCCTTTGCTGGCAGTTTTTTCCCAAATTATAGCCTTAAAAGAACTTTTAACTGTCAAAAACTGGAATTTATAGAGAATACACAGGAAGAATCCCTTGTTTAAACAGTGAATCACTACAGAAAACATACTGTTTGTACTCACTGGTATTTTATTGTATTTGACTCTATAGGAATAAAATGGTTGTTGAAGCAGCAAGTACCATATTAGAGCTATTTGCATTGTATTTGTGAAATGCACCAATATGAAACTATTCAGTTCCATAATGGCTGCTAGCAACATGTAATGCCGTGCCGTGGGTGGTTCAAAGCATCTGCTATGAAGAGGGTAGGAGTTGGTGAGCAGTGACAATTTATACTCCCATTGATTTTATAGCAGGAAGAAAGAAGGAGAGAGGCGGAAACAAGCAGCTTCACTCAAGATGGAAACATGAAGAAAATTAGAGCAAACATGTTTTGATGAATATCCCAACAACTTTCCATTAAGGAAAAACAACAAGAGATGGTCCAGCTAAATTATAAATATACACTGCTCAACCTTGGCAAAGCACACCACAATAGAAGTGTTATGGTATGTGAAAGCAACTTAAGACAGAATTTGCCAAAGTCTGTAACTAGAGACAATATTCTTCCTCCAAGTCAATGTACAGCCTTTAAAGCACCTGTAGTGACCAGTGATCACAGTACTTTCCTTAACAGACCCTTACAAACTCAGGTCCCAACACTCCTCTCTTCATGGATCCTCATCATATTCCCAAATCTTGAATTCCAGCCTTCTAGAGGGGTAAGGGGGATCCTCTTTCCCACAACAGATCCACAAATGCAGTCACAGTAATTAACCTCCCCCATAAGAGAAAATAAATATAATTTATTAGGATCTCAACACATTTCTGCCCATTTCTTTGATGACAGCTGGGCACTTCTAAAAGGCATGGCGTTCTAAATGGGAAAAAAAGTCTGTTGCATTAGCTATTGTAATCACACTATTAATCACATTGTTTTGAAAGGCTATTGGTCGCTCCAACTGCTGATCATTTGAACAATGAGGACAGTTATCTATAGCAACTTGCTTGTGCCATCCACTAATTGATTCACATTTTTCTATGGTAATTTTAACAGTTTTCCAATTGGATTTTTTAAATGAGGAATTTAGGAGTCCTGAATTATATATTGTTTTTCCAAATCAGTGTTTCATTTGTGGTTAGGTATTTGGATTCAGTTGTCAGATACCTTTCAGTTCACCATATTGTTTATAAATTAATCTGCTTTACATTCAATACATAGATTCTGCTTTGTTGTTTGACAATCTACTGTACATCTAGCTAAAAGCAAGATAATAAACACTCCAAAGCTGCATGTAGCCTAAATGGGTCAGTCCTAATCAGCAAGCATGACATTTACATGTAGCAAGCAGATTGATCACAGTGTTGAAAAACAGAATATGGCATCAGCTCAGGAAATATGCATATACATGGAGTTTAGGTTATCCAATTTTCCTATCTCCAAAATGCCCCTCTCAGGCATTGATCTCCAGATCAATTTAGATTAAACAGTACCCGTGATTTAGATGTGGCAAATCTTTGCCAGCATTACACCTTTGCACTTGCAATACAAAAAATGCTCTCATTTAAATACATTTAGATAAAAATCCAGCATGCACAGAACAGAAAGAGAACACAGTTGCAGTGATCACACACTCTGCTCCTTATAGAAAAGGACTTTATGAACAGTATATTTTCCTGAAATACAACTTGATATACTGCACAAGCAATAACAATCTAGATGTGTACCTTTAAAAAACAGTAATGCACCCAGCAACAATCAGCTACATATAACTTAGGTGGGAGATTTTAAAATAGAAATACCATTACCATGGTGTGTATTTATTTTTTCTAACACAAAATGAACTGCACTGTGCAAAAACAAAAAGCTAACTGAACATATACACTGCAAAATTTACAACCAATCCCTTGATAGATACTATAGCAAGGCTGCTTCCACAAATACCTAAAGAGAAATGAGGGGAAAAGTGAAAGAAATATAGACACCTCCCAAATATATACAAAATATACTCCAGGTCTTTGTTCGGTCTGGACACCCATTCAAAGGTGTAAATAATGGTTACATTGTTAGATTTCTAACTCCAACTAGCTCCAAATATTGTGTGAGTGGCTCTCTCATAGTTCTCAGTGGGTCCCTTGACCCATTTAGACAAGCGTGAAAACATGAAATAAATGAAGGTTAACAAAGGACTAGTCTGGGAAACAGTCCACATTAAAAGCTTGCTGTATTACTACTATGCATATAGGACTCTGCGTTTGAATTCCGTAAGTCTTAAATATTCAATCACAATATTAAATCCAGACATTACTTCAAGAAGCCAAATGGAAAGAAAAATCTTTCCCATCTGCTACACCAGGATATACCCTAGCCTTATAGGCATGCACCGAAAGCAAATAAGGAAATTGCGAAATAATACCATATTTATAAACAGAAAACTATTTATCACAATACCTTTTTGTGTTTGTCCCTCTTCCATATTCTCTTCCATGGCTATCTTTCTTCACTACAAACTGCTATACAGGATTAATCAAAAGCTTCAATTAGATGTTGGAAAAAGTGTAGGGTGCTTTTTTCCTGGGAAGCTCCAACAGCAGAGGCTTAGGCAAGTTCTCAGAGCTTAGCTAAGGCTCTCTCACTCTCCTTGTTTGCTTGGAGACAGGCTGTCAAGTGTAATTTCATTCAAATTACTCTTCCGTGAAGATTATCAATTTTTCTTCTCAAAGCTGCCCATTGTATATCACTGTAAACAGGTATTCAAATGAATAGCCAGTGAATTTTGGGGGGAAATTTGGTCTCCGTCCCAGTGGCAGTGACACTGTAATTCATAAGCCTCACTTTGCATATAAAATGGTGAAAAGAAATAGAGGTTTGTATTGAAATCTGTGTTTTAAATTGGAAACAGGCTGCACTGAGAACAGATGGAGGGGTGCCCTCCTAACATGAAGCAGACCACCAACCCATAATTCCCCCTATTTGCTACCAAAGTGGGAAAGCCCAGATGCCTGTGGGTTCTTTATGCTGCAGTAGTTGTCTCACTCTCAGTCACATACATTACTAATATTCTCCTTCATTTTCTCTCTCTTATATCTATACTATTTGGGTATAATTTGTATTAGAAATACATACTATTATACTTATTCTATAATGTATTCTAACAGGCTGCAAGAGGGTGGGTTTAAAAGAAGAATACACCTTTGTAGTTTAAGAGTTTTTTTCAAGTATATAAATAAAAAAGCAGAAAGTATGAAATAGACAATATTACTGACTGCCCCTCAAATCCTCTGTCTAAGGTAAATTATCTCTCACAATGCCACAAATTACTTAGATATTAATTTAAAATAAGACAGTGAGATGTTTAAATAAATTTTCTATCATTTTTTTCTGCTGTGTAGCAGGAAAAATTATCAGTAGGTTGTAGTACCTTATTAAAAGATGGAACCTTTTCAAGATGGTGAAGCTTAAAACAAAACCAAAAAAACCTCCCACACATTACACAATGTTTGTTATGGATTGCTGGAGGAAAAACACAGGTTCAGTACATTGTGGGGGCACTTATTCATTTGGGGAGCTGTGCAGTTGGATTTGAAATGTAAATTGGACACTGCAGTCTATCAATAAATTAGCATTTTTACATCTTGGCCTGCAAAGTGACATGGGATCATCTTAAGAGTTTGAAGAAGTACAACAAAAAAAACCACACACAGTGTGTGTTGTGGGTTTTTTTTAAAGTGCTTTCACATTCCCCTTTCCCCTTCCTCCTGGAAAAACATGAGTAATTCTCATCATGAATAAAAAATTTCAAGGCTTAAAATGGATAAACACAGAAGCAAAACTGTTTTTAATGTGATGTCATTAAAAGGGTCCCTCTCACCAGCTCACTCTAAGTTTAAAATTGTTTTCACGTCCAGTAAATATTTTGTATACTATTTTGTATATAGGATACATTTTCAGCTTCATAAATAAATACATGAAATTACAACCTATAACATTACTATAACATTACCATAACAACAATGTTCAATGCATCATAAGCCTTCGGAAGACACCCGATATGACAAATTTTGCATTGGATATCACACAATCACTTTACAAGGGATGCTGGGTGTTCCCCTGAGATACAGAGCGTCACACCAGGGGTCACTTCCTAGCTGAAGACTTCCCACTAGAGATAGCATTCATCCAGATGGAGGCCTTCTGGCTCAGCACAATGTCTGGGCACATGTAGTGCTTTGACAGACCCCAGGATTTTTTCTTCCTAGTGGAAGACATCATTAGATTCTGGAAGAGAATGCTTCAAGTTCGGCCTTGATGATTCAGATAGCCATTATGAGGGCATTGTTGGACCTGGTTAGAATATGGCTCTCAAGTCCCCTACAGTCAATCTACTGGCTGCTCAAAACAAGGGACTGTGAGGTCAAGCTTTTGTTCTTGAGGAGATGATGCCCTGACTGACTGAACTGTGACTGCCCCATTCATATTAATGCACTGGAAGTCCAGAAGTGAGGTTTTGTTTATAGTGGGAGACCTGGCCAGCTCCTAACTGAGGCGTGAGTTTTGTGGTTGAAAGAAAGGAATTAGGTCCTCTATGTTCTTCTCTATTGAGGAAAAGAGGAAAAAAGATGTTGGAGAGGCAAAGAATGAATTCAAGCCTGGGACCGGGTTCTAACAGAGCAATATGCACAAATAGATAGCCACTAAAGTGGACGAGTTCAAGTAGGGTCTCTAGTTTGAGGATTATGTCAGGGGTGGTAAAGGCTGTCCACCATTACCTTTATTAAAGCAGTGTCTATGAGAGAGCAAGAGAACTCTTCTCCCAATTCACCACCAAGCTGAACTGCCAGAATCTCAAATGCTGGGGACTGGGCCAAACTGGGAGTTATTCAGACCCCTTTCTTCCTGAAGGATGCTGCAACAACTACGATTATGTTCAAGACAGTCCTTGAGGCTGACCCATACTAAATGAAGGAACACAGTATTAAATTGGAAGTGTAGGTGTCCTGCAGAGAATCTGAGGGACCTCTGGTTGGTTTATATTATAGGATATGATGGTAAGCCTCCTTCAGAGGAACAGGTACAAAACAGTCACACAGACGTATGGCTGTTAGCAATAAGTGAAGAGACTCCATTCTGAAGGTTTGACACACTGATTCAGCACACTAAAAACACATCCTGCACCAGCTGAAGCTTCAGAAGTCTTGAAGTATAGCCCCATGTCGAACACACTGAAGTGCAAAGTTAGGGGTGTAGTGGGCCAGGATATAGGTGGTCTAGCCTAGTAGTCACAACAGAAGTCAGGTCTAGTGGGCAGAGCAGACATCCAGATGGGGGGAAAAGCCAAGAGTCAGCACCAAAGTCAACCACTTAATTACCAGAGCCAGGTGTCAAGTCAGAGTCAGTCAGGAATCAAAGCTATGGGTCACAGCCAAGGTCAGATACCAAAGGCCAGAACAAAGGGTCAGTCCAGAGTCAGTGTTAGAAGATGGAGGCCAGGGTTGAAGACAGGACTGGTAACTGACGGTAGAAATGAGGTAAAAGGTAGAAGAGGCAATGATGAAGCACAGAGCAGGAGCATAGTGAGAACAGGAGCAAAGGCAGGGAGGAAGCAGGAGCAGAGCAGGGATCAGGAACAGAGTTCAGTTCAAGAAGCAGGTACAAGCAGAGTCAAATGCAGCACAACCGGAAATCACCTTGCTGCTCAGACAACTTCCTGTGTCTTATTCTGGCTTATATAATGTGGTTGGACAAATTGGTGGAGCCTGGGTGATCCTCTAACCAAGGTTTCCAGGGTGACACTTTGACTGAGGTTGTAGTCCTGCTAATTTCTCACCCCACCATATTTCAACAAACATTGGATCAAGGCCCGGATGTGGCAGCTGGACAGAACTCCCATACTCGGGTTCAGGACGTGCTATATTCACAATGAGTCACTGAGGAATGGCCCTCATTAGAAAGAAAAGATTGCAACTTTCTGGCCAAGTGTAAATGGCAGAATGCTATGTAGGCATCTGAAAGAAGACGCCAAGTCCCAAAGAACACCCCATTTACAAATCAGAGTAATTAAAAAGGTAGGCAAATACCCCGCTAAGTGAGAGTTGATATAAATTCAGACATTTCTTCTGATTTGGATTTTCCAACAAAATCTCAGTCTCTCTCTGAACTGAGTTATAGTCAGTTCACGCTCATTCAAACCCTGATCCTAGCCAGATACTCCATAAGCCAATCAACTCTACTAGCAGATCTAATGAAAGAGTGATGCACAGTTTACTCATCTACAATACAAGTAAATCTTGCTTGCACATGCAAATTCAATTGCTGGGCAATACCCGAGAAAAATCAGTTTTAATTTTTAAAGTGTTTTTGGGATGGAGGGATGTAAGGTTTACTGTGATCCCTCTGTTTACTTTCTATGATTGCTCCACCACCACCCTCAGGGGCTTTGCTTCACAGCAATCATCTGTCTTCTTTGGAAGAGCTGGACACAGCTCCTTCTGGAATCTGTCAACACTACAATAATGATGAGCTAGGGAGCAAAGGACAATTCAAGCTCCATTTCAGGCTCTTCCAAAGTTTCTAAGTGTTCTGCAGCCTGCGTTAGAGCATATATAATAAAACCAATTTACAGTCAATGCTTTCTCTTTTTGACCCAATTAATCCCCACCATCTCCCTACAGCGTCTCTCTCTACTCCCACCCCACACCTTCCCCACTACTAATGTACATAACAGATAGTAGCTTAATTATAGATAGTAGTCTGAAAAATGTTGCAGGTTCAACATATTACCATAAGAAGCTACCCTTAGTGTCTCATTTCCTCATAGCTAGATCCCAGCTGTCTACAGAATGTATAATATTTTAAGAAGAGCACACTACAGTCTAGGACATGTATGTTTAATCCAATAATAACTCATTAAAATGAACATATCCCCCAATACCTAAAGTGCCTGACCACTCGTCTCCTAGCTGTCAACCCATTAACCCCTTTCCAGCTGTCAGCTATCAAACAAAAGCCTGATCTGCATCCCCTTTGACTGACCAACTGATCCTAGTTTCCCACACTATCCTGGGATTCCTCCCAGCATTCACCAGTTCCAATAACGTGGGCCTCAGTAAGGCATTTTTGATGCATTCTGCTGTTCCTCAGAAAAGGGTGGTATTTCTCTAAGACACCAAGACTTTCTTAAAATATATGCTGTATAAAATTGTATTACTTTATTTGCAAATGTGAGCATTTAACTCGCATCCCTTCACTGACTTAATCACCCTTATGCACATCACATTCTAGCATATCATCCATACCTGTAAAAAGTACTAAATCGGTCTGCTCCTATCTACATTTCAGCTATCCTCTCTTCCTGATCCTACTCTCTAATAGATTTCATTCTGCTGAATCTTCTGTCACCTTCCAACACTTGAGTGCCTTTTTCATGATTTGTCCTAAACTTGGAATGGCCTCCCTTTGCTCCCAGGATTTAAGGCCACAAGGAGCCACTAGATCATCTAGTCTGACCTCCTGTATATCACAGGCCACCAACAAGACCAGCACTTGTACACTAAGTTCAGCAACTGAATGAGACAAAAGTAGATGGGACCCACAGGAAACTAGATTATTTTGGGCCAAAGGCAGAGACTAGGTGGGACGAAAGTGCACCAGTCCTTAAGGTCCCTGTATGAGGCAAAGCCTGGCCTGATGCGAGTAATTAATACATGGAGGTAGGTCTCATTTCTTGGAGGACAGGATTAGGGAGGTAAACAGATTGTAAGGCTGAAAACAGAACTTTGTGCTAAATAAAATAAGTATATAGGTCAGTAGGCTAAAAACACAGAATGTCTGAGCCAGCTAAGAGGGAGAACACAGAGAGAACCATCTATTAACAATGGACAAGACAAGTGAGGAATATAGGGATGAGGTAAAGACCATATTGAGTCTGGACAATACATGGACAGAGCATGCTGCATAGGGATTTTTTCCTGAAAGATAAAGCCAATCCCAAAACGGGTGATGCAGTTTATAGAAATACAATGTAATGTGTACATGTATACAAAAAAAAGAGGTATTCTGTGTAAGTTTAGGTGCATGGTACACCGTATACCCATCTCCCATGCTTGAATTTGATCAACTGAGTATAGCACTGCTGAATGTCAAATAAAAGAACCTCTGACACAAAATCTGGAGTTAATGTGAGGTTTTTTGGATCCCAGGGAACTAAATGAAGTGTTCTCCCAGAACTGAACAAGGTGTTTTGGATAAACCAATTGAATAGGTCTTGGCGGGAATACCAATACTGCAATGACAGGGAAATGATTAAATGCCCAGATAATCCTTGCAAGTGATCTGTACCCATATACTACAGACGAAGGCCAAAAACATCCCCAAGATCATTGTCAATCTGACTTTGGGTTGAGTTCCTTTCCAACACTACACATGGGGATCTGTTAGACCATGAGCATGTGGACAAGAACTAGCCAGCCAAGCACCTAAAAGAAAAAAAAGCTTGGTGCCACTTCAGAGACCTGGTCCACCTCCTCCAGTGTCTCATCTTCCGTTGTGGCCAACCCTGATGCTTCAGAGGAAGGAGATAAAAAAAACCTCACAGAATATGTTGGGGGTACAAAATCCCTTCCTGACCGCTGCAGGTGGCCAGCTGAAACCTGAGGCATGGCAAACCAGAAAAGAGACTAAGAGCTGTTGTACCCTGCCAATCACCATCACAAGCAGCCCTGTCATAAAACCACACACATAAATTTGTCCATCTCTCTCTTTAAAACTAATTGAATTGCTTTCCCCCACAACTCCTATTGGGAGGTTGTTCCTGAATCTCGACCCTCTGTTGATTAGAAACTTTCTTCTAATTTCCAGCCTGAATTTGTGCCTAGTCAGTTTATATCCAATTGTTCTTGTGCCAAGACTGTCCTTTAGCTTAAACAACTCTTCAGTCTTCCTGGTATTTACCGCATGTGACAAGGTATACCTACCCTGCACTGGTTCTTCAGGAGTTAACCACACTTTGTGAGCTGAAGAAGTCAGGTCCACTCACCCATGCTGAGCATGCTCAGACTGGAACCAGACTACAAAAAGGGAATAGCTCAGCTCAATCAGGGCTGAGCGTGGAGGAAACCCGACATGTCTTGCATGCTCCTACCAGGAAGCTGCCCGAGGCCGGCCATGCTGAGACCCTGGGGGACTCCCAGCTGACCACTGAGGCCAACAGAGAAGACACCACTGAGGCCGCAAGACACTCTTCACTGGAAGTCAGAGTAGAAAGCAACCCAGGGATTGGGACTGTAGCACTGAGAGACTGAGACACACCACAAAAATACCAGTTCCTCAGGACCCTGGACCAGGACCCAGATTTCAACTACCACTACCTGCAGTCAACCTCCACCCTCTTGAAAGGGCAGACTTTACAGTCAAAAGACAGTTTTGACTCTGGCCATTTGGCTGCACTACTCTGAGCAGAAAGGCAGCTTTATTGACCTTGGCCATTGGGCAATGCTACTCTGGAGAGGACAGCCGCATAGACTCCAGCCATTGAGCTGCACTGCGTAGCCCTAAAGAGAAGGGCAGCCACAGACTCCGGCCTATAGGCCACACTGTCCTGTATTAGCATGAAATACTAGACCACTTGATCCACCAAATCCTCACTTTGCCCTCCTCCTCCCCCTTAACTGGACACATCGTGATGGGGTGTACCTACCCTGCAACACCCTCCTAACGTATTTTTAGAAAGCAAATCACATCCCTTCTCAGCCTTTTTGTAAGACAAAACAAGTCAATGTCTTCCAGTCTTCAAGTCGTTGTCTTGACTTGAAGTCAATGTCTTCCAGTCAATGTCCAAGGAAGGCCCTCTAGTCTCCTGATCATCCTAATAGCTTTTCTTTGCACCAGTTACAGTTCATTTTTCTTGAACATGAGTGTCCAGAATTGCACACAGTATTCCAAATGATATCTTACCAATTCCTTGTACAATGACATTAGTACTTCTCTGCCTCTACTGGAAATACCTTTCCTAATACATTCTAGTATCACATTTGCTTTATTCACTCACATCACACTGGTGGCTCATAATTTTCTGTGATCAACCTACATACCCAGATCTCTCTCCTCCTCCTCTGTCTCTTCCAGCTTGTAGCAGACATTCTTCTTACACCCTAAGTGCATGACCTTGTATTTTGTACTACTGAATTGCATCCCATTTCGGTCACTCCAGTCTTAAAGGTCATTCAGATATTCCTGTATAATAGTCTGATCCTCCTCTGTATTGACACTGCCTCCCAACTTTGTATCATCAGAAAATTTCACTAGCACACTCCTACTTTTTGTGCCAAGGTCATCACTAAAAATATTGAATAAGATTGTTCCAAAGACCAATCCTTGAGAAACTCCACTAGTAACCACTTTCCAGTCCAATAATTCAACTTTCAGCACAACCCAGCATTTTCTTCCCTTTAGTTAATTCTTCATCAATCTTATAATACTTGTCCAGTTCCCCAAATTCCCTAATTAAACTAATAATTTCCCATGCCATACTGTCTCAAATGCTCTATTGAAATCCAAACATATTGGATCCACTGCATTTCCCTCACCTAAAAAAAAAAAATCAATTATTTTCTCAAAGAAGGAAATCAGATTAGTTTTTCCATGATCTACCCCATCATCTCCATACAATGAAGTGTGTATATGAGAGAAAGATCTTACACCAGACCCTTCACTCCTTCTGTATTTTCTGTTGCTGTACAAGAAATCTGCTTTCTCTGAAGTCCATTTAAGAACCATTCCAGCAGTGTGCTACGGCCTGTCCAACATCAAAATAGGAATTGGGACTAACAAATTACAACACAGTACAAGTGGCCAGAAGAAGCTGTGAGTTTAAAAAGGCTAGATAAGAGAAAAATATAAAGTCAGATGGCCTTTATAATGCACATGAACATAACATAATGATATTATCTGTAAAGAATGAAGCAAGACAAAACATCCAACTCTGGTAACAGGACCCAGTAAATAGTTCAATAACCAATCAACTGGAAGCTGACGAGATCACCAGACATCTGCTAGCAGTTCGGATATTATAAAACAATGGTATACAAGCTGTGGGGCATGAGAGTTTCTCTCATGGAAAGGAGAGGAAAGAAACTTTAGCCTTTTGCTCTTTTAAAAAACAAGCATACAAATATCACTTTCCACAGCAGACTTACTAGTAGAGCCCTTCAGCAGGACTGGGATCCCATGGATACTGCAGGACCTGTGGCCATAATAGCAGAAATGGGATAAAAATTCAACACAAAAGGAGAGGGAGTGGGAACAGGTATTGTGGGGCAGGATGAGATCGGATTAAAAAGGAAAAACACAGTCCTCCCACACCACATACAACACGAACAGCCTGGATAGCAGCTGATGCTCTCCAGCGTGCAATGAACGCGAAGAGAGGAGGGATGCATGTGATGAGAGGGATCAAGGACAGGTTATCAGGGATCAAGGACAAGCTATTGCTCTGAATATCTAACCCATTTAGAAATTTTCACTTTGTTGCACATGCCTTCTGCTACCCATGACTCCTTAAAATAATCTTAAAATTTGAGATTTTAAAAAATACTCTCCTTTCAGAGCACAAATATAACACTACCTAATTGCTACACTAACTAGGAGAATTATTATAGTAATACCTTAGATGTATATGGTGCCTTTGATATAAAATACCAGCCTTAACGTATTTCCAGACTATTACCACAATTTAAAACCTTGAATTTTGACCAGATGTGTTGCCAGATTACCACCAATTAAGGCTGACATTTTTACAACTGGATCATGAAAAGTATAGCCACATCAGTTGATAAATTAAATTAAGGCCATATGTGTCAAATCCTAACCCATTACACTCCAGAGTGCACATCCAAATTGGTACCATGTCATATACCTCATAAGTTTCCTAAAGTAAAAGACTCTTTGATATGTTTTATTATTACTGGGCCAGATCCTAAGGTGGTATAAATTGGCATATGTCCATATGACTTCAATAGAGCTACCATATGGAGATCTGGTTCTCTGGCTTTTTCCCCCTTGGGTTCATTTTGTTGAAAGCTTTAATGTTGAGGTTAAGCACAATATTGCAAGCTAAAAAAGTTCATACAGTTACTAATGCTGTCCCTACCAAAAAAATTAAGTGCCTGACTACCTTTGGTAGGCTGAGTGCAAGAAAACAATACCTGTTTTAATGCAACCAAATGTAAGTCATGTATCTAGGAACAAAGAATCTAACCCATACTTACAGGATGAGAGACTCTATCCTGGGAAAGAGCAACTTTAAACAGGACTTTGGGGTCACGGTAGATGATCTCCTGAACACGAGCCCCTACTGCAACACTGTGGCCAAAAGGGCTTACGTGATCCTTGGATGTACAAACAGGTAGGAATAGACAAGTTATTTTAACTCCATTTCACTCTGGTACAACCACTCCTGGAATACTGTATCCAGTTCTGGGATCCACAATTCAAGAAGATGTTGATAAATTGGAGAGGGTTCGGAGAAAAAAACAGGACAAATAAAAGATCACTTATAGTGAAAGATAAGGAGCTCAATCTATTTAACAAAGAAGTCCAGGGGAAACAGAAATTTGATAACAGAGGACTCTCTTCAGTCTAGCAGACACAGGTATAACAAAATCCAATGGCTGGAAGTTGAAGCTAGACAAATGTGCTCTAGAAATAACACACAACATTTTAACACTGAGGGTAATTAACCATTGGAACAATTTATCAAGGACTGTAGTAGATTATTCATCACAATTTTTTTTTAATTAAGATTGGATGTTTTTCTAAAAGATGTGTTCTAATTCAAGTAAGGATTAATTCAGTGAAGCCCTTGGCCCTGCGTTATGCCAGGGGTCAGATGATTTTTCACAATGATCCGCTCACTTCAGGCTTTATGATTTATGAATCAAACACAACTGATTAAAATTGTATTTTTGTTTCCTGAAAAGGCCTTCACATTCCCTTGATTTCCTCTGTGGTCAATTATACAACTAAGTAAGTCCACACATCAGACTCAGGATCATATACTGCCATCAACCAGAACTGTGCATGGGAAATAAAGGCAACATGAGGATTGGTGGTGGTTGTGGGGGTTTCTTGCTTTTTTTAAAAAAAATTTAGAATTTAAAAATTCCTGTTAGCCAAGATGGGATGATTATGGGAGCTCTACAACTGTTTTAAGGAATGTAAGATGAACTTCAGCAATGAGTTAGGCAAAGAAAATTAATATAGAGAGTTAAAAATATGCTGGCAGTGGCAAGAAGTTTTGAGCTCCGAACAGGTTCAGATGCCCCATTATGGACTCTTCTCTTTTAGGCTTGGACAAGCAAAAGCATCTACAGTAGATTCTCTGTGAAAATGCCAGCTACGCCCATACTTTAGCACCCCTTTACTTCTGTTGACCCATCTTACTAAATGTAATCCATCCCATTTTCCCACTAGGAGACAAGGAAGAGTTGAAAAATGAACTGAAGAAGGGGACAAAAAGCAACACAACAAAGAGAACTAGACAAAAGCCTGCTTGCTGGGCCCTCCCACGAGCACATACAGCTGGAAGACTACAAAGAATTGTAAAGCCAGCACACTCATAAATATTTAAAAGTTTTTTAAGGTCAGTCTTAGGTGAGTGTGTATGTGATAAAACTGGGCAAGATAAATTTGTAATGAACTTCTAAAAGCTAAACTGGGCTCACAGATTTTTACCAGCAGCCTTTTTACACCTTACTATATCCCTAAAAAGGCAGTCTGTCTCTGATCTTCAAATGACAGATGTAAGAAGTCTAGAAATTGTATACTGAGGTCTTTCTCTCAACTGTAAACTAATCAACATGAAAAACTATGGTAGGCATGAGATTCTCCTGTACCACTTAAAAGTATTCAGCACTGTTTTCTTCTACTCTGTTCAAAATATTGGAATCTGCAATTAGCAAAATCTTGCTTACCATTTCACATTTCTATTGAAAGGACATTACTCAATGGTCTTTCATTTCTTCTTCTCCAAACACTTCTCTGCCAAGTTATAATATATATCCACATTTTATTTAAGTATGGAGTATTGGGTTAGTGAAGGACTTAAGTTTTTAAATTAATTTTTCATTAAAAGAAAATACAGCAAATGAGACTTTTGTACAATCCAGATGTTTAACAGCAAATGAATTTCATTTAAATTATGTCCTAGAAGAGCATAAAGTAAGTAAGTATAACTACCCCTTAACCCTCTTCACATCCCAAAAGATCAGATAAAGGTTTAAAAACCATAATTTAAATTGACTATACAACAACAGACTATAAAAGAACAGTTTATAGATATCCTCCACGAGTACTTATTTAAGTTGGTTCAGCATATCCTCTGGATCCTGTAATCCTTTTTTAATCTTTGTTATTTACTTAGTGCCTTTGAAAGAATCAACGGGGTGCAGAATATCCTTGTTACCCAGCTATGTTATCCACAGCACTAGTTTTCTTTGGTGGAGGGGAAGAAAGCCCAGAAATAACACAATAATAATAATAATGGCGCACATTTTGAGAGATATTCAAACTAAATTCCCTTTGCAAACTAATCAGAATCTCTTAATACAACATGTTTAGAGGATCCTCCTAATCCAGAAAACTAAATCACATAAATAGATTTCAGATCAGCTTTCACTTGGCAAAAAAATATCCCTCAGAGAAAGAGAAAGTAGTTGGTTAAATATCATTGCAACACAAACCAAAGTACATACACTGTCGACTTTAGCCTACTATTGATTATATGCTAAACATTAGTGTTTTCAATATTATACTGTATCATATCTTCTCCTCCCTTTCAGCCAGCAAAATTCAATGTTTTAAGACCGTATACTTTGCTGTCTATGATGTAGAATTTCAGCCAAACATAGCATAAAAATATGAATCTAAGCCTTGGCTAAATGAATAATTTTAAAAGCCTACATTTATTCAGATTTATTTCTAACATGAATTTCTTACTGATACTAAGCAATTACAGTGAAGCTTCTTTAGCCAGTCTCACAATCCATGGTACTTGTGTCTAATAATAAAAATACAAAATTTTGGCTAAAGAATCAGAGATCCTTGGAAGGATTTGTGGTAACAACACCTGTTTCACCAGCACAGGAACATGGGATTTGCCATTCCAGATCAACCCATTGACCCATCATGGCAACATGCAGGGATTCAGACTAAAATTAATCTCTCCTTTCCCCAAATGACCACCCAGTAAATTGTTCAATTTAGCATACAAGGTAGAAGAAAATCATACCTGCCTCGTGTGGTTATCAGCTGACTCTATAAGACATAATACTATTTTTAAAACTATTTCTATTTATGCATTGATCAGCAAGTAATTAACAACGTAAGAGACCTGATATACTCACTTTATCAACCTTCCAACTAAAATCAAGATAACCAAGATGCCTTCTCTTAAGGGACAAGTTTAAAATATTCCCCAGATTTCTGGTACATGTTTGTTGGACCTTTAAAGATCAACTGCTACTAGCAACAGCTTTTTGCTGACATCTTGGGTGATCATGTAAAACAGGTTTCATTGTAAAGGGAATCAGAACAGTGTATGTGTCTGTGACTATACAGTGTAGACACCACATACAACAGGAGGAGTTCTCCCATTGCTGTAGTTAATCCATCTCCCCAAGAGACTGTACCTAAATCAACCGAAGATTTTGTCCATTGACCTAGCACTGTCTATGCTGAGGGTTATGTTGGCTTCACTTTGTCACTTAAGGATGTGGCTTTTTCCCATAATTTTTCAATTCCACGCATGTTCCCTCTGGCTACATTGTCCCCATTATTGACTCTATTCAGGGACTTCCCTTCAATATTGCATCATTGTAAACTTCTTGCTCTCACATTTACGGTTCAAGCGCCTGTACTCAATGTGAATATATGCAAATATTAATTGCAAAGAAATAAAATGATGGTTCGAAAACTCAGATAATGCTACCCTGATACTTTAAAATTATAAGCATTGTAAACTGTGACAGAGTCCAGGAAGCTATCAGCTGAGCCAGCACTCCAATTACTTAGGTATCAATCAGCTCCCCTGGAGAAGGCTGATTGGGGATGTGCAAGCTAATCAGCTGATCTGGCTGGGAAGCTGGATGAGACAATTAGCCCATCAGCAGAGAGGACAAGGACACAGGAAGGAAGTACCATGGGGAGAGAGAGCTAACTAAGCTCAGTGTATACAGAAGTCTCAGGAAAGGGATACCTCTGTTTCTCCCCAGCCCTGTGGTAAAGGGCTAAAGGCAGAGAAGCTCCAGGGCTTAAATTCACCCAAGCGAGCACACCGGGAAATATATAAATATGTGTGTAAAATTAAAATTACATGAAATTGCCACTTAACGGAGAGAGTCTGAGAGGTTTCTGGGGCACCAGAGGATGCTTCAGAGCACGCCTGACTCTCTTCTTTCTTCTGATTTAATATATCACCTAGTTCATGGAGGTCCTGTGTCCATTAGTAGGTCTCTTAAGCATTAGAATACTGTAAATAATAAAATAATAAATACTTATACACAAGCTTGTCGTCAGACTCTATTGTTTTCCATAGCTTCTCTGACTTTGAAGCATATTGATGGCAATAATCAAGCCAAATTAGTCCATAGCCAAGTTGGTCCCGGTTTTGTTTGTTTTCTAACAATATTCTTTAATATTTCCATGATCATTTTTCTATGCTCCAATGCAAAAATCTCACTTTTACTAAGAACTATCATTTCAAAGATGATCTGAGCCTTTTATTTTTAATGCATTTTGAAGGCAAAAGTATCAAATGTCTCCAAATTCTGATATTGGGCTCATTCAGTATTTGAAATTAATTTAAAGTTATCATATACCTATACATACCTCTTCAATAAAAAGTGTTATAAATTAAAATTTCTGTAGCTTTAGATTGTGATTAGAACTGGTCAGTAAAATTCTGACATAACACTTCATTTCATTTTCATAATGAAATTTTGTTGAAATCAATATATTTCCATGGAACATTTAAATTTCAACAAATCAGCATTTTCCAATTGAAATTTTTTTGACTGAAAGTTTTTCTATCTCCTCTTCTCAATACTACCATATTAATATCACCTCTGATTTCATATGTTAATGGCTTTTCTAGCTGATGCCCTAAAAATCATTTTGCACAAAGGTACAGATTGTCCTGAGTATTATTATTTATAATGTTTATTACAGTAGTGTCTAAGGACCAGCCAAGAATGGGGACTCATTGTGCTAGCCAATGTACAAGTACAGAGTCCCTACCCCAAAGAGCTTGCTCTTTAATTAGACAAGATAGACATGAGGAAAGGGATATAAGACACAAGAAGAGTGAACAACATGATGGCAGCAAATGTCAGCCGAGTTCCACAATATGTCTATGTATTGTTGGGTGGGTTAGGTAGGTGGGGATAAGTTGGAGGGGAGGGAAGGGAAGAGAGGTGAGGGGGAATGAGCAGTAGAGAAGAGGGAAAGATGGTCAGGTGTGGAGAAAATCTGATGTGAAGATACTGCATGGGAAAGGGAAAGAAAGAGTTGAAGCAAAACAGACAGACAGTCAGCACAGGGCAGAGAAAGTCAAGTCAAAAGTGTAAAAAGTTTTCTGAATAGTCAAAGGTCTCTGCTTTGTCTCCTTCTGCCCCTAAAGGCTGGAGTCACTGGCAGGAAACTAGTAAGTATAGCCAGGAGACAAGAAACTAATCTACATGAATTCCAGACGGCTTGGGGAAGCAATGTTGCCACTTTTTGTGATTTTTCATCAGGAGTCTTGTAATATTTAGGGGCTTTAATAAAAACAACTCCTAGAATCACAAGATTGCATGAGAATCTCAGCTTTTGATAAAAAAAATTTCTAGCTTGGTGAATCAATGCATCCTAATGGCTCAGAAACTAGAAGGCAAATAAAATGAATCCAAAATTAACTATTTTTTTAAAACTCCATGATTTTTAAGCCAGTTTCATGATTTTGGAATGTTTGTGCTTGGCAACACTGCAAATCCCTCAGAAAGACTCAGGGAAAAGAGAAGGATCATAGACCTGCCTATCCACACCAGTCTACAGTACAGGGCTGGAATACCAAGAACAGTAACACTGGTCTACAATTTTTTAGAAGTCATCTGCTTCAGAGATAAAATGTGATATTTATTATGTATTTTGATGTGCTGAATTCAAATATGGCAATTAAAACAACTGACTGGCTACTGTTTCTAAGATATTTAAGTTTTTACATTTTATGTCTATGTATATTGTGCAGATAGTAGAGTTTTAATCATAAATTGTAAACCTAGGTCTTTTCATGTGTTTATGGTTGCTTTACATGATAATATTTCACCTGTCCTGTTTATGTAACACTTGAAAAATCAGCAAAAGGGTTATATAAATAAAATGTATTATGAAATAAAAGGCAAAAATCTATTATGTACATAGTTTAGTCCTATTCAGTGTCTACTCTGCGCTTCTTGGCTTGTGTCTTGTATTCATTAAATGGAGCATCTCCTGTCACTGTCCAGCAATAGTCTGCAAGCATTGATGGGCTCCATTTGCCCTGATAGCGTTTCTCCATTGTTGCAACGTCCTGGTGAAATCGCTCGCCGTGCTCGTCGCTCACTGCTCCGCAGTTTGGTGGAAAAAAATCTAGATGAGAGTGCAAAAAAACGTATCTTTAGTGACATGTTGCAACCAAGGCTTTTGTATGCCTTGAGGAGGTTTTCCACCAACAACCTGTAGTTGTCTGCCTTGTTGTTTCCGAGAAAATGTATTGCCACTGACTGGAAGGCTTTCCAGGCCGTCTTTTCCTTGCCACGCAGTGCGTGGTCAAATCCATCATCTCGAAGAAGTTCATGAATCTGAGAACCAACAAAGACACCTTCCTTTATCTTAGCTTCATGTAACCTTGGAAATTTTCCACGGAGGTACTTGAAAGCTGCTTGTGTTTTGTCAATGGCCTTGACAAAGTTCTTCATCAGACCCAGCTTGATGTGTAAGGGTGGTAACAAAATCTTCCTTGATTCAACAAGTGGTGGATGCTGAACACTTTTCCTCCCAGGTTCCAATGACTGTCGGAGTGGCCAATCTTTCTTGATGGAATGGAAATCTCTTGCACGACTATCCCATTCACAGAGAAAACAGCAGTACTTTGTGTATCCAGTCTGCAGACCAAGCAAGAGAGCAACAACCTTCAAATCGCCACAAAGCTGCCACTGATGTTGGTCATAGTTTATGCACCTCAAAAGTTGTTTCATGTTGTCATAGGTTTCCTTCATATGGACTGCATGACCAACTGGAATTGATGGCAAAACATTGCCATTATGCAGCAAAACAGCTTTGATTCATCGAAGACGAGTCTTAATGAAGAGTCTCCACTCATCCGGATCGTGAACGATGTTGAGGGCTGCCATCACACCGTTGATGTTGTTGCCGGCTACAAGATCACCTTCCAGGAAAAAGAATGGGACAAGATCCTTTTGACGGTCACGGAACATGGAAACCCTAACATCACCGTTCAGGAGATTCCACTGTTGTAGTCTGGAGCCCAACAGCTCTGCCTTACTCTTGGGTAGTTCCAAATCCCTGACAAGGTCATTCAGTTCAGCTTGTGTTATGAGGTGTGGTTCAGGGGAGGAGGATGGGAGAAAATGTGGGTCCTGTGACATTGATGGTTCAGGACCAGAAGTTTCATCCTCTTCCTCGTCTGACTCAAGTGAGAATGATTCTGGTGCATCAGGAACCGGCAGTCCTTCTCCATGGGGTATTGGGCATATAGCTGATGGAATGTTTGGATAATACACAGTCCGCTTTTTCTTCTTTGACACACCTTTCCCAACTGGAGGCACCATGCAGAAGTAACAATTGCTGGTATGATCTGTTGGATCTCTCCAAATCATTGGCACTGCAAAAGGCATAGATTTCCTTTTCCTGTTCAACCACTGGTGAAGATTTGTTGCACAAGAGTTGCGGCATATGTGTGGGGCCCACCTCTTGTCCTGATCTCCAATTTTGCAGCCAAAATAAAGGTGATAGGCTTTCTTAACCATAGTGGTTATACTGCGCTTTTGTGATGCAAAAGTCACTTCACCACAAACATAGCAGAAGTTATCCGCACTGTTCACACAAGTACGAGGCATCTCTGCTCACTTTGGCTAAACAGAAATGTGTCCCTTTGCAAAATCAAACACTGACGAATAAGAGAGCACGACACTGTATGATTTCTAGAGCTGATATAGAGCAATTTGTTCAGCAGAGTGATGTAAGCTTCGTTATGATTGCATCATCCACGACCTCTAGGAATAACATGATGCAATTCATATAATGTATGACGCAATACCAGCTTCAGATTGCATCATTCATTGTTTTGCCCAAAAAGCAAGTACTGTCCAAACCCACTCATAAATTTATTCACAGATCCAGTCAAAGTTGTATTTTAGTCATTTCTGGTTTAAATTGAGATCCCTTCCCTTTATAACTCACTTATCCTCCGCCATTCCCATGTCAAGGGTCGTATATACTGACCCCATAGCATATCTTGAAAACTAGAGCCAATCAACAATTTTAAGCATCATTTTTGTTCTCAGTAACCCAGAATTAGTAAAGTTTGAATACATTTATTTCAGAAGCATTTTGGCTGTAGAGCAGTGTAATCGGCATGATTATAATTGCACAGACCACACACCCCACCATGCAGTCATCTAATGGACATTCTCCCTCTGTGTTCCCTGAGGAGCAGTGCAGGGCTTCACTACAGGAGTATATACCATTACACAGCTGTGGGCAGGCTGCACAGTCTAGCCCAGTAAATAAAGAATAGAGAAGAAAAGAACAAAAAAAAAAGTGGTATTTACCTAGAGCAAACCAACTAGTCTTTAAGGGTGATCATGTGGACTGAGAAGCCCAGTAAAAGCTATTAAACAGTCAACAACTGCCAACTATTACCGCCATACAGTTAGCACAGGTATCTCCTATTCTAAATCAGAAAAAAATGTGTACTTCCAGACACCACAGGCATTGTAATATAGAAATAATCTTGGACTGTATGGAAGTCACAGTGGTATATCAAAGAGTTGTTGGCAACCTGTGTCCCGTCAGGGTAATCGGCTGGTGGGCCGCCACACAGTTTATTTACATTTGCACGGCTGGATGCCGCTCCCAGTGACTGCGGTTTATCGTTCCTGGCCAATCGGAGCTGCAGGAATCAGTGCAGGTTTCCCACAGCTCCCATTGGCTGGGAACGCAGCTACTGGGAACTGCGGGTGACCATGTAAATGTAAACAAATTGTTTGTGGCCCCCGCCAGGGGACTACCCTGACGGGCTGCGTCCGCAGGTTGCCCACCACTGATCTAAAACCTCAGTTTATTACTAAAGGTTTACATGCCTGATGCTGATGGGCCAGGTGCCAGCACATGCCAGAGTCTCTGGCTAATTCACTTGTATGTGAACATCAAAGAAGTGTGTGCATTCAAACTAATTCACTCGTATGCTAATAGGGATCAAAAAAGCTTGATTGTATTATTTTCATCTGTCTATATCCGTAGTTTGCTATTGCATTAATTCTACGTCATTTATACCCTGTAATTAAAAAGATCTAGATCAAAGGTGTGTTAATGTAAGATTGTAGTCAGGTGTTAAAACTTTATGGAAACTAATCAAGCATTATTCTTTGCTATTACATTTTATATATATTACACACAAAACACATCTATATATACACACACAGAGTTTCCTAATGATCAATGGGAGTGGTTACATCAAATTGCTTGGTCCAAATTCTTCCCATGTGGATGTAAGCAATGCAAGCAGCTTACTGCCCTCCGCCCCCACCAGCTGTCACTGAAAAATAATGGGAACTGCATTGGGGGCAGAACCTGGCCCTAGATTAGTACAGTTTCTGATCTTCAATAGGTGCTTACATACCAAAAAAACAACAACGAAAAAAAAACTATTGTGTAAAGTTAAAACGATATGAGTTGGTTTGGTCATCATTGTAAACATAAATTATTGTATAAGCTTACTACATGAACTGAGTGAGTGAAATACCAGAGAATATTTTGCTCAGCTGAATATAAAAAAAAGCTTAGTTTTGCAATGTTTTACATCAGCTTACATTTCTCAGGCTACTTTAACAGGGAAAAGGGATAGAAACTTTCAGTTTATTAAGTAAATCAAGATTCTTCTTTACATTCCTTGGTCCCCCAAATTAGGAAAGACCCATAGCAAAATGCTTATAAGGCCACAAAGCCAGTGCTGATCAGGGAGCAGAGAGATGTATCTGCAATGGAGGGACACTAACCTAATAATTAGAGCTGTGTGGAGAAAAGTAATTCCATTTTGCAGATGATTTTACTATTTAAAATTTTGGTTTTTGACTAGTATTGAGTATTCAGCTTTTAATGGTGGCTCTGTGCATAAAGAACAGATATTATAAAGACATTTAGTTAACTACGCATATTATTCAGTTAGAATGTTCATCTACAGCTTTTTCTGCAAAAGAAAAAAAAAAGATGTATCTATGTGCAGTGGCTCTCTCTTGGTCCTGACCACTGGAGGTGATGGGGGAGAACTGATGTGAAAACACATTGGAATATTCATATATGTTTTTCTTTTTAAATGTTAAAGATTTGTTAAACTCCAGCTTGCTTTATGATAACAATGCTGCTAGTAACAGATTTCCCGTTAGTGTATTAATGTACCTTTTCCTGATAGTTCTTTTGGGCTCATCCAAATTGCTCACATAAAAATAGTCTAATAGAAAATGAGAGGTTGTCCAATGCTCATATTAACTTATACAAATATGTTCACGTGTTCAAAATCTGACTGAAGCAGCATCAACTCTCTAATATTGCAGCTATTTCATAAAGGGAATTTTTTTAAAAAAAGAGATGATTTACCCAGTATAATCTTCATTATAACCTACCATAATCCCACAGCTATGGCAGCTTGGATTTTCTGCAGTGCAAATTTACACATTGAAAAGGTGCTTTTTCTTTTCTAATTAAGCTTTGCATGATTAGAGGACATTTCAGCCAGCATTAAAATGAACCTCAAACATATGAATTTGTTTCGGATGGAGATTATTTATATTTTTATCTATTGATCTGCATTGTAACTCACATGCAGCACACTGCAGTATGAGGTGTAGTATAGAGAATTCCCTTGTGATTCCCTCCCCCGCCTCCCTACCGTGATTTTTCTTTATATCAGGACTTGTGCACCTATGGAAACTGGAAAGGATTTGATCCCCTTTGCTTATTATTTCTCTGCAGCTACTAGCTCTTATGAATTCTATTGCTACTACATTTCAGTAGTACTACTGCAATATAGAATTGGGGCAAGAGAATCAAAAGAACATAACAGAGCAAAAATAATTGTGGTGCAGTGGAAAGACTGAGATTCTGGAAATTGGAGGCATTGGTCCAGGTTTTTTCTGAAACCTTATTGCTTTTGAGAACTCTCCCTCCTTCCTTTGACAGAGGTGAGAATCCAGAGAACACCACTATGCATCTGTGATCACGGTGGAGTTAGAGGTCATGTCTATACTACCGTTCATGTTGGCAAAACTATGTCACTCAGGAATGTAAAAACACCCCCAGCCCCCGAGCAATACAAGTTTCGCTGTCCATATGTGCTTGTGTACACAGCACTGTTAGCAGGAGAGTTTCTCCCACTGACATAGCTACCACCACTCCTTTAGGTGGTTTTATTATGTCATCAGGTGAGCTCTCTCCTGCCAGCATAAAGCGGCTACACAAGCACTTTACAGCAGCACAGCTGCATCAGTACAACTGTGCCACTGTACGTTTGCTAGTGTAGACATGGCCAGAGATGCGAGTCATATTGTCCAGATAACAAAAGTTCATTCCAATTCTGAATATGTGCAATGTAATGGAAATACATTACCTGTCCACATGACACTGACTCACTTTTAATAATGCTGTGCAGAGCCACGTAACCCTGCAATTTATTTTAACATAACATGTTTACTAAAGTAAAGATGTCTTGACACTTGGGTTTTGTTTTAACATAAAAACCTTCCTCAAGAGAAGTAAACTTCTTTTCTTTAATGAATTATCTACAATAAGTATTCAAAAAAATGTACAAATTTCCTACCCTCCATCAGTAATTTAACCTTGTGCAGTTTATATCAATATGAAAAAGTGAATGCCAGTGGTATCCGTTTTTACTTGTCCAGGGAAATGTTAATTCTATTTCTTTTCATTCTTCCTTAAAACCATGCCCTCTTTTTCTACTGCCTGAGGCTAAGTACTGTTATCAGACTAAGTATACTCTTGGTACTTTCAGATCTGCTAACATCATGAAATCCTAATGGGCACAGAAAAGAAACAAAGGGATGATAAAGGAAGGATTTCTGTTCTCCTTGAAGTGCAAGGATGCCTGTCCAAAACCAGTTTCCAGTGAGAGAAAGCCTATAAAAAGCAAAGCACAGCAGATAAACCTACTTGAAAATCTCCATTTCCATGACAACAGAAGCACATCATTTTGAGACGCTATATTTTTCCAAAGCTTGTTTGCCATAGCACAAAAATCTACTCATTGCAAACATTTTCACATAAACAAGGAATTTCATTTCCTAGAGCCTCTTTCCCCCTCAAATTATATAAAGGAATAAGACAAATGATTTGCTTTTTGTAAGAAAATAATGCATACAAAACCACAACACACAATATATATGGGAAAAAACACTGCTATTGTGAACTATGGGCTAATACATCCTTTGAGAAAGGTAAGTATAGAGTTATAAAATTCTATATCGACAGAAAAAACTCCTGTCTTCCTTCCATGGATGGTTATCCAATTTATTTTAAAAACAAATGATACATAATTTTGCTACAAGGTACATATTCTGGAATTATTTCTCCTACATTATACTTACATGAACTCACATATTTTATGTTGTATTTTAGAGAGAGAGAGAGAGCGCATATGTGTATTTATTGACATTACTATGCTGATATAATTATATCAGTATAACACCCTATATAGATACTCTCATTTAGAATGACGGTAGCCTTTTTCAAACAACTATGCTTTCCTACAGCATCCTCCTCCTTACTAGCCTCTCTGATTTCCACTTCACTCATTGCCATTGTATCCAGAATGCAGTAGCTAAAAATCCACCTTCCAGGCCAGTTGGATGGGCCACTGAGTCTTTGCACTGGTTTTCCCTTGACATCTATATCAAGTTCAAGCTTCTCCTTCTTAAGTTCAAGATCCTACACAACTTATTCATTGTCTACATCTCTAATCTCATTTGTTTCCTATTCTCCCTCTTACTGCACTTGCTCAGCTCAAATATCCCAACTCACTACTCCCTTTGTATCTTTTTCAGTCACTCATCTTCATGCTTTCTTACATGTTCACCAACAAACCTGGAGCTCCCTTTAACTCCTGTTGTGCAAGGCGGCCACCGTTCCCCTTCTGTCTTCAAGATCCTACTTAGAATCCATTTCTCCTTTCAGTATGGCTATTGTTATGACACACAAGCCAACATTTTAAAAAAATGCATGTCTAAAATTAGGCTTAATTTTCAATAGTGTTGAGCCCCTATCAGTGATCAAAGTCATCGAAAGTTACTGCGTGTTCTAATCATACATTCATGTATTTGCATATGGATTTGGAAACTCTTGCTACTTAGTTTTGTAATATTTTGGACCTAACTATAGTACCCTATATCCTATCCTTTTTTAAAAAAAAAAAAAAAATCTGTAGCACCCTGTGGTGGGGTGGCTACCCCACCCCCATGCCAGAGTGGTAACAGTAAGCCAAAATGGCTGTGAGGGCAGACAGCCAATCAAGGACAGGCTGGCTGTATAAGAAGACTGCCCTGCAGAGAGGCAGTCAGTCTCCCCTGGACCTTCAAGGGGGAAGGTCCAGCTCCTGGAAGAGGAGCTACAGCGCCAAGGACAGTGCAGTGCTGAGCAGGCCCCGGGGAGCACTAAGGAGCTCTAGGCTGGGTGCCTGTCAGGCTGCGGGCCTTGACTTAAGGGCCACAAGGTGCAAGGGGGCTGCAGGGGAAGTGGCCCAGGGAGACGACAGGACTGAGAGAAAAGAAGGAGGGCAGGATGGCTGCTGCCAAAGGGTCCCTGGGCTGGGACCCTCCCTTCCCCCTCATAGAACCCGACTGCAGAGGTGGCCATACTAGGCTGCACCTGACCCCTGCCAAAAGGGGCTTGACATGGGGTGTGGCAGGCCACAGCAGCACAAGGACTGTGGAAACAACCCCCTCCCCGTCCGTCCTGAAGAGGACGTTGCCCTGTGAGGAGCAGCACACGTCCAGATACTAACTGAAGATGCCAACTGAGGGAGCAAAATGGACAGGACACCACCAGCGGAGGGTGCTCTGCTGTGAACTGAGCTAATTCCTGGACTATCCAGCAGGAGGTGCTAGGTGGTGAGTCCTGACCCATTACACACCCTAAGATGGCTCCAGATGATCAGAGTGAGGATGTCTGCAACTATTGTTTCATCACTACTTAGAGTGGTGCAGGGACTATTTCTTCCTCTATTTTGTACAGGCAAAATGTCATTTCCCTCTTTTTCTGTCAAAGGGGAAAAAGGATTTGAATAGAGGCTTCCCACACCTCCCAGGTGAGTGCTCTAATAAATGGACTATGGGATATTGTGATATGGGGCTCCCTCAATTTCTCCTGCTCCACAATGGATAAATAGCTAAAGAGTCACTGGGACACAGAGGGAGAGAGAGAAAATGAGAGTGACTCTGCAGCCAGGTGCTTAAAGGACCCATATGGAAGGTAGAAGATCAGGGTCCAGCCCCCCCTGCTCCAATGACTCTGTCTACTGTAGAACAGTGAGAGATTGAGAGAGAGCCACCTAAGAATACCCCATAGTCCAGTTATTAGAGCACTCATCTCAGGATTTGAACAAGGGACTCCCACATCTTTCTCCTCTCCACCAGAGAGAGGGAAATGAATCTGAGTCTCTCACACCACTGGTAAGTGCTCTAACCACAGGGCTAAAACTTATAAGATGGGCATTACCTTTTTCTCCTCTTCTAGACATTTGGAGCAAGGCAGATGGAAACTCGTTCCCACAAGAAGTGATTTAGGTGCCTCAGCTATCCACCTCCAGGAAAGGGAATACAGGTTGTGGATTGTTAACAGAAATAGATGGCTCCCTGCAGCCCAGACTTAGGTGCCTATCTCTGTGACAGGGGCAGGCTTACGACACTTCCTCTCCTCAGCAGCTCACACTGGCGAGCTTAGGCAGCTCTCTGCCTAGCATGCTAGCTTTTGTGGATCCTATGGTGATGTACCCATACGATTTTATGAAAATATGCTAATGAGTATGAATATAATGTAACTGGAATATGCTTCATGCAAAGGACTCTTGTAAGGTATCATTACAAAGCTTAAAATTTACTGAGTGTTCATCTTATTTGTATTAACGTATCATTCTTGTATCTAAAACTAGGAATATAAAATATAATTCTGAGGTCCTATTATGCAAAGTGTGGGCCGTTAATGGTGGTTTTGAATCTTGATGGCTCCCATCAACTAGGACAATTGACTCAAGATGACTCTGTTTACTCGCAAGCCTTCCTGTGAGTCAGGCTGGGAAGAATGAAGGCTTGGGGTCTCACAGCACATGTGACCATGTTACCTGGTGCTGGAATTCATCTCTAACCTGGTGATTTTCCATTGGAAGGAGCGAGTGGGGACCCTGAGACAAAAGATTTCTGTTTTGTGCCAAAGTCATAAGGGGGTGGAACAGAAAAAAGGAGGCTGCAGTCATGAGAAATCACCTAGCTAGCACCTGAGCTGGAACAAGGACTGTACCAAGGGAAAAGATTAGGACTAGACTCCTTCCTAGTCTGGAAGAACTAGGAAGGAGTCTAGTCCTGACTAGGAAGGAGTCTAGTCAATTAAAGAAGCTTATTGGAACATCTCTGAGGGTGAGATTTACCTGCATTTAGTTTCCTACTGTATTAGTCTTAGTCTAGCATGTTTTTGTTTTATTTTGCTTGGTAACTTACTTTGTAATATCTGTTATTACCTGGAACCACTTAAATCCTATTTTTTATATTAATAAAATCACTTTCTGCTTATTAGTGAACCCAGAGAAAGTAACTCATTCCTGGGGGAACAAACAGCTGTTACAGAGGGCAAACAATTTGAGTTTACCCTATATAAGCTTTATACTGAGTAAAATAGATTTATTTGGGGTTTGGACCCCATTGGGAACTGGGTATCTGTGCGCTAGGGACAAAAGCACTTCTGAAGCTGTTTTCAGTTAGAACTGCAGCTTTTGGGAGACATGGTTCAGACCTGGCTCTGTGATTTGCAGCAGGCTAGCACATCTGGCTAAACAAGACAGGGTACTGAAGTCCCCAGCTGCCAGAGAAAACAGGCTCAGAGGTAGTCTCAGCAGATCAGGTGGCAGTCCCAAAGGGACTTCTGTGACCCAGCCCATCACAAATCCCATTCTTAGGCACCTCTTTCTCTCCCTATATATATAGGGACCCTACGTACCTAAATCAGGTTTTATGAATCCTTTTGTCATTCCAGTGATTTTCTAGGCACCTAGAAGTTAGGCGTTGCAATGCTTACTGCTGAACATTGCAACACCTAAATTTCTTTGTGGATCTAGGTCTAGGACAGAAGAGGGGAAACTGAGGCTCAGCTATACCTGGATAGAGAAGCTAAAATTGAACCTTGTTTTGCTATTGTTCAAGTTTCTTCTAAAGCAGTGGTCACCAACCCATCGATCATGATTGACTGGTCAATCCTGGAGCCTCTGCCAGTTGATCGCAATCTCCAGCCCTTAAAAGTCCAGCAGCACAGCAGGGCTCACACACCTCACCCTCTCCCACAACCCAGCCCACTGCCCCAGACTGGTGAAAGTGAGTGAAGGTGGGGGAGTGAGCAACTGTGGGAGGGGAGAATGAAGTGAGCAATGTGGGGCCTTAGAGAAGGGGTGGTGCCTCAATGAAGAGGTGGGGTAGATCCTGGGTTGATCTTAAAATCAGAAAGTGATCTTATGTGTAAAAAAGGTTGGAGATCACTGTTCTAAAGCAAAGCCACAAGAACAGGCTAGATATATGCAACTTGTGTCTCTTCAGAGCAAGATGGGACTTTCACCTACTTACATGTGCATAGATTCAGTGCTTTTGGACACAATCTAGGTAAGATACTCATCCCCGAAAACTATAAATGCACATTGCTCTAATGTATTAAGGGATGCAAGTTCTGTATAGAAAATTAGTCAATACCAAATTAGACTGGATCCTACAAGCCCCTGATTGACTTCACTCAAAACAATATGTGCACAACTTCTTGAACAGTCAGACCCTTAATTAGAATCTGAAGAATCAGCAGTATGTGGTATTAAGTAGCATTTTGCAAAGGAACTTTGATGTTTTAATGAACATATGGAGCATATGAATACTATGTGGTTAAATAAATTAGCAAAAATAGTGATATGATATCTGGCATTTAGTAGGCAGGTAATTATACTCATTACGCTGGTAGTTGAAATTCACATCCATCTTTACAATTTAAAGTAACTTGCTTTGTAGGATTTCCATTCATCTTAGTCCTGTAAAATACAAGATAACATCTCTCCATGACAGGGAAAAGGTGTGAGAAACACTTCACAAAAGTAGAAGCATTAGGCCCCCCCTGGCTAATTGATGCTAAGCAACACATCACTTATACGGGTTGTACAAAAACTCAAACGCCAGAGAACTGAGTTTTTACCCACAAAGGAAAAAAGACAATCAATCACCAAACAGCAGTAGCAATAACACAACAAATTTCAAAGCCTTAGTTTGAAGCCTGTTTCCCATTCCCCCACCTTGAAATAAAATAGACTTTTTTCCCTTACCCAGTTTGATGAGCAGAGGTCAAGTACCTGTCTCACTACATTAATTAGCATAAAAAAGCAGAATGGCACAGTGCTTTACCTCTTATTTCACTTTAGCTCAGTCAGTGCATTACAGTATTTGGCATTTATACTAGAAATTATTAGTAAGAATATTTTAGATACACTTATGAAAAGGTAGGCACTTTGACAATAAATTACAGCTTTCTTCTAACATGATCATAGCAATAGTGAAAGAAACCTTGCATATTTTAAACTTTTTTGGGAAAATGTAGGTATGATCTGAATTTTGTTACACATTTAAAATATTTAATATAAAAAGACTAATATACACAAGACAGTAAAAAATAAACTGGAGTATTTTATTTGCACCCTCCCCAACTCTAAAAGGGTGAAGAGAACAAAGGACTACTAAGACCCCAGTTCAATACAAAAAAAAAAAAAACAAAAAAAACAGATGAGATTAAATTCTAGAATACATCTTGACTGACCTGTAAAATTCTAGCCTCTAGTGTGTGACCTTTGAATGTATTTCTTTTTGAAAGCATAAGCAAGTTAAATTCTACCCTGAAGGAATGTGTGAGTGATCTTAAAACTCAAAGGCACAAGACAGCTTGAAAGGGCTGAGAAAATCTGCACATTCACTTATGCTTACAATTCATAAAAGTAGGAAACCTCTTGGCATGGAGAGCTCTCCAACAGGCCCCTAACACAATTAAGATGCTAGCTATCTACGAAGCACTAATGAGTTTTATCCTCAAACACCTGCAAGGTACAGAAACATCATTAGCTTCATTGTACAGATAGGAAACTAAGGCAGAGAGAGATTATGGCAAAGATTATCAAAAGTTACTTTGGATACCTCAGATTCAGGATGTTCAATTTGAGATACCTTTTCAGAGAGTAGATATGTTCACAACTTTCTGACAATCAAGCCCTTTCATTAGGTCTTAAGTTGGGCACTGTAATGGGGCAGCTGCCCCACTCTAGGTAAAAAGCAGTTAAAATAGCCTTGCAGAGGGCTGTGGCTAGGGAAAGGCAGCCTAGCAGAGGGCTGCAACTGAAAGCAGCTAGGGCAGAGCAGCCACAGCTGTGGCTGGGTCAGTTAGGGCCCAGCTGGCCCTGATAAATACACCCAGAGTTTGGAGCTCAGACAGAGACAGTTTCCTCTGGCTACAGAGGTAGACAGGCCTGGCTGCTGGGAGCTTGAGCAGGGCTGGGGCAAGGCAAAAGGAGATGGGGAAGCTCTGGTCTGGAGACCCCCAGGCTGCAGGGCCTAGGAGATGGCCCAACAAAGGGGTACTAGGGTTGCAGGGGGCAGCCCATGGGTAGTTGTAGAGGTAGCAGGCCAAACCCTCCTTGCTGGTGATGAGTGGCAATTATACTGCAGTCTGCCCCCGAGAATAGGGGCCAGTAGTGACCGGCAGTTACTTAGACTGAGGCAAGGTTGGTATAGTGGGTGGGGGTTCCCTGGGGAGGAGACAGACTGGGGGGGGGTACTGCAGGGGTGCAGCACCCTAGGTAAGAGGGTATCTGGGTCCAGGGAGGGACATGGGGGCCAGTAGCAAGTGAGACTACAGCCTGCAGTGGGTGCTCTGGATGCTGGAATGAGCTAATTCCCTGGAAGACCAGCAGGAGGTGCTGTGGGGTGAGTTGCTGCTCTGTTACAGGCTCCAAAAAAAAAAGGAAGCACCCAAAATCAGCAACTAATTACTTTTTAATGAAGTGAACCCTTTGAGCCTCAGTCCAGAGCCTTAACCACAAGATCTTCCTTTTCTCACTGCTAGCTATTAAGAGATGTGAAATAATAACAGAATGTTATAAAATCATTACCATTAACTGTAACTTTGTTGCCTGTAAGTTAAATTATAAATATATATATTAAAACTAAATCATACACTTCAGTTCTTCAAATAATAAAGGAGCAAAAGTCTGGTATTTTTAATTCTGTTCTGAGGCCTGTGCCTGGTGCCTAAAGCAATCTTGAGAAATTTAAAGATACTAAAAAAAAAAAAAAAAAGCATTATAGCACATGGCAGTGCAAAAGGTTTCATGGTCACTCACTTGTAATGACCTACAGTATGGAATATTTGAGTGACTAACAGTTATTGTGCTGTTTTCTCAGACCTTTGAAGCAAGGCTTGTTGGGTCAGTTGAAATATTTCATTTTTATTTAAATCATTTTTATATCCTAATAAGATTAAATTTTTAAGACATGATATTTTGAACTATAAAACCAGAATTTCAGTAAATTGTCAAAATGAGAAGCTTCAAAAACTTTTCAACTTTTTTTTTTAGTCAAAAGATTTGCTGAAATAGACATCTTTCCACAAAAAGATTCAGCTTTAATATAAAGGATTTTTTGTTGAAAAATCACTTGGTCAAATAACTCCCAGTATTCTGCTGTAGAATCTATTTTTATGTGATTGTGTACACTTAAATACAGATATTGCAAAGTTGGTGTTAAACTTAGGTCAAGAAGATGCTGATATATTGTACAGCAAGCTGCTTTTAACTGGTGATTTTTGTTGATCAGTGGGCTCTGAATGATTTGATAAAGCTTGACAGTGCAAATAGCAAATTTGTAACAAAGAAACAGAATGTACTGCATCCATCAGACTATCAAGTGTATTCACTCATGTTTACTGTACACTTCTGCGTCAGGCATCCTTGCCAAATTATTCCCATTTCTGGGGCCAGCGACTTTTTGTCAGTTATGAAGGAGATCCCTCTCTCAACTTAAAGGTTTGCTTTTACTTGGAGCCACACAGTTTTAGTCTAGATTAAGAGTCCTCTCTCACCTTGGTTGTTTAATGTGATCAAGGTGTTTATTCTAATGTGTGTTTAGATATCAGGGCATTTTTTTTGTTTCACCTGTAATGAAAACAAATCAAGATCTGTATGTGTCTCCTTCTCCCTCTGCCACCCTCTTGATTTTCCAGACTGACACAATGCCTACCCCTATCTTTCCTAAACTGTCAAAACAGGATCTAGTACCTCTGAAAGCCTATTTCAAAAAGTGTTTTGTGCAATATTTTCATAAGTATAATTTGTTTTAGTGCCATACCTTGCTGGCCTACCTTGCCTTTTCAGTATCCCTGCTCAATGAAATGGTCCTTTTCCTATGAATTAAATACCCATGATTGCTAGGTCCAGTTCCCTCCTAGAGCACTTTATGACTTAGCATCAAGATCCTGAGAGATTATTTCCAATGCTTTCTTGTCCTGTTTTGAGATGGCTCTAGAGTCACCAATTTAAGTGAATGTAACACAAGTTACTGGGTTTTTGCACTCTTTAAAGCTCTACAACTCTGCACTCCCTTCATTGAATACTTCATCAGTATACAAACACTTCTGCCCCCTGATACTCCTTTCCTCCTGACATCCACCCTTTAACGGTCAAAACAGAAGAAAGGGGGAAGGTCAAGAATAGGATTAAAATGAAAAAAAGGATTAAAAAAATTTTGAAACAAATTTTGATTAGAAATCTTCATTAAAAATTTTCACAAAGATTTAATGAAAAATAACAATTATTTCAAATAAAAAAAGTTGAAAAATACATTTTTTGTGAGCTACTTGACAAATTAAGAAACTGAAGCTGTATCTTTGTCTACATCTATTAGAAAAGGCAACTATATGTCAACTGCTTTTGTTGCTCTCTGGACAGCAATTTTCGCATTACTAGTATGTCCCTAATCTATCACTCAGGTCAAAGTATCAGGACTTATCTTCCCGTGGACTGCCCCTAGGACATGGGAACTCAGTTTCCCCCTTCAATGCTATACATCTGTTTGAATGATGGCCTAACAATAAAGGCAGAGGGCTCCCAGAGGAAGCTTCCAAAGTTATCATCAACACTTAAGAAACATGAATCCTAAGGATCTGAGTTTGGGAGCATCACTGCCACAAATGAACAAAATGGACCTACTTTGCCTCTACTCCAGCAGTTCTCAAACTGTGGGTCATGACCCATTTCAGTGGGGTTGCCAGGGCTGGCGGTAGACTTGCTGAGGCCTGGGGCCAAAACCTGAGCCCCACTATGTGGGTTCAAAGCTGAAGCCCAAGGGCTTCAGCCCTGGATGGTGGGACTTGGGTTACAGACCCCCTGTATGGGGCTGAACCCCCAGGCTTTGCCCCTCCTCCTCCAACCTGGGAACAGCAGGGCTCAGGCTTTGGCTTCCCCCCCAACACACATACCCAGAGCAGTGGGGGCTCAGGCTTTGGTCTCCGATCCTGGGGTCATGGTGCAATGAAGCTTGAGAACCCCTGGTCTAGTCCACCAAACACCCATCAGTAACAACAACTAGATTTTGACAGAGCTCAGATACCATCTGATAAAGAATTGCTTAGTGGTTGATATCCCTGGAGTCTCATAGAATGACAGCTTTCCAAACTCTTCACCATACTAATTGTCATTACCCAAGTGTTAATTGCTTTTCTCATTCCTTGTCTCACACTAACATGTATTTTGGAATCTCAGCTGTAATTCTTCCATTAATTGGACATTTACATATTCATGATATGAAGCCTTTTGAACTGTTTTGGGTTGCTAATGAAGTCTCAAAAATAAGTTCTGTGATTCTATTGATGGCCTCCTTTCTTTTGTTCAATGGCATAATGTACTTTTATTGGTTTAGTGGGGCTTTATGATTATGTTCTTATTTTAACATTTTAATTAAATAAATGGTGCTAGGATGTGATGTCAACCTTCAGGTTCAATTTATCTGCTTATTGGAAGCCCAAAGTTTTGATTACATACAAAAAAAAAATCTACATTAAAACAAAGTTATTTAGGTTGCAAAGTGAAGCATTTGAATGTGGTTCATTAGATTCTAAGTGTTACCCTCTTCTATAAAAATGTATCACCTTCAGAATATAGAAGTGAAATTATGGGAGTCACTCCCAGAAACAGACTCTACAGTTCCTTCCTGTGACGAACTGCATTGCCACCAGATACACTTTGGATAAATGAGAGTTGAACTTTCAACATGCCATCTAGTTCAGAGATTCTCAACCTTTTTCTTTCTGAGCCCCCTCCCACATCCTCCCAAAATGCTATAAAAAGTCCACTGCCCATCTGTGCCATAACAACAGCTTTTCTGCATATAAAAGCCAGGACCGAGGTTAGGGGGTAGTAAGCAGGGCAATTGCCTGTGGCCCCATGGCAGAGGGCCTCCAACAAACTTACATTGCTCAGGCTTCATCTTCAACCCCGTGTGGCAGGGACCTGGGCTTCAGCCCCATGTGGTGGGGCTTTGGCTTTCTGCCCTGGGTCCCAGAGAATCTAATGCTGGCCCTGCTTGGAGGCCCCCCCTGAAACCTGCTTGAGACTGCCTAAGGGGGCCCCAGCCCCATGGCTGAAAACCACTGATCTAGTTAATTCTCACTCTCTGTTGCAGGAGCTTCCTAAAGCTGACAGGAAAGCTTTATTCCCTTAAGTTAAACAAACCCAAACCCCAAAAGGGCTCAAATCCTTCTCTTTTATGACTAAAGGAAAGTGTGATCAAGAAGGTTCTCCCTTGAAGGGCATGGAGTGAGGGATGCTATTGTTCTTTGCACCTTCCTTAAAGACCTACTGAAATGCCTTCAAGGGGGGAGGGGGTCTGTCAAGAAATTGCTGTCACTGGATGAGTGAGGAAAGGGCAGCTGAATAGGAGAAAGTGATGACAGGGACAATCCCCATCCTGAGGCATTGTCCCTTGCTGGAAGCACCATTAATTCATGTGAGTCCCTTCCTCAGTTTTTACTGAGCATCTATAGAGGAACACATCCAATGGTAGCATGCTCCCTGCTAGCGCTGAGGAGCCACTGAAGAGAAGGGCCACACACATACAGAGGAAGGCAGGATAGCTTATCTTATCTGGAGGTATCCTTGGGTGTCTCCCATTAGGAATGTGATGACCTGAAAACTCCTCAAGCTTCACTTCATGGAGTTGTCAGTCCCCTTTGACTCCTTCCACACTGCAGCTTGAGACCCTGGGCTAGATGATCTGCTTCTCTTTCCCTTCCTTTCCATATGATCCACCGAAAGAACCAACAAACTCACAGGTTGTGCTCTTAGCATGTACATCTTAATACCCATTGCAAGATCCCCATACCTGTTTATAGTTTCCATATAGGGACTCAGAATTTCTTCAGTATTAGAAGCTTGATGTGTGCTGTAATACTTGTGCTTGGATCAGATCTTGCTAAGTGTGTTGTTTTCCACAAGAATGTGAGAGGGGGGAAAAAATGCGATAATTGAAAAAAAACTATACCCCCATTTGTTTTCTGCAGCTTGCTTTGCACTAGCTTCAGTTACACATTCATCTGGGATACAGATCTCCCATAAATTTGTTCTTCTGTGATTGAAGCCCCTAGAGGATACCGCTAACCTGATTTTAATGCAAGTCCAAAGAAATAACTGGTTTCTGTCAGAGGACTCAGAAGTACAAGCAGACTTACGGGTAACAACAGAATAGCTACTGTCCTTTAGTACTGCCACAATCAACTAAATGCTGCTGGCTGCTACACCCCAATTTCCTTGGAAACAATGTTGCTGAATTCACCCATTGCCAATGGCAGTCAGATTTACTTGACACTGAATACTATTAAGTACAGACAACCTAACTAGCTTCTAATATGTCAAAGCTATGCATTTATGTGACCGCATTTTATATGCGGAGAACATTTTTTTCTTCATCAATGTTTCTGTGGTGCTTTAAAACACAGTGTGCTATGCAAAAAAAAGTGTTGTTATCGTGACTTCCATAAGTGTGGATGAATGTAAATAGGCCTGATCATCCTCACTTTGTATCATAAATTGGAAGTAACTCAATTTAATGCCATGAAGTTAACTGGTGTGAGAGGAGAGCCAGCGCCACAGGGTCCAATTTCAACCTCAAATATGCTGATGTAAATCAGCAGGCGCTGTACTGAAAGACAATAGTCATCCTTCAGTAAAACAGATCACAATCAGCCCCACTGACTTTAAAATCAGTTTTAAAATGCTTTTTGTCTCCCCCCTTTTTATAAAACACACATCCATTTTTATAAATTGCCAAGGGCCCTCACAGATGTGTAAGGTGATGCTTAAATCACTTGTCTCAGGTAACTGAAGTCACAAAACCAAAGACTGTGCAATTATAGCACAGAATTGTATTTCCAATCTCTCTCCTCTTTCCCACAAGCAGGAAAAAGCAGCCCTTAGGAGAACATGTAGAACAAAAATTAAATATAAAAAAGTTCTGACATATGAAGTATGATGTTGCATGTGGAATTAGCAGAAAGTGTGTTTTCATGGTAAAAGTAAACATATCATATATGCAGCAATCACATGATCAAAACCAAATCTATGGGTTTTTTTTTTTCTACATTCCTCTTTACTATGGCTAGGGCTATGATTTAGTCATGGGTAATTTTAGTAACAGTCATGGACAGGTCGTGGACGATACACAAAAATTCACAGCCAGTGACTTGTCCACGACTTTTACTAAAAATACCCCTGACTAAACCCTAAGCAGGTCGCTTTCCGGGGTGCCAGGGCAGTTGCTGGGGGCGGGCTGTCTGGAGGGCCTGTTGCTAGGGCAGAAACTGAGGAGCCACTGCTGCTGGAGGGCCCTCGCTAGCGTAGACATAGCATTAGGCTAAGTGTTTTTTCCTTTATATATCAGAGATGTCAAATGCTGTGAAAACATGTTCAAACCCTACAGTACAACAGCAACACTCATGGCTTACTAAAGAATCAGCATTTACAGGTTCTGAAGGCACCCTTATCAGCATTTACAGGTTCTGAAGGCACCCTTGGTCAGCAGGCATGGACAATGGTACAGGACATTGAAAGCTGAGTATAAAGTGGGGAAAATAGGAACAATCCACTGTGATGGGTTTCCCTCCGGGTATTACCTGGAACTAGAGTACCACTGAGACCCCCTGAGCCACCAGCCTGGGCTCCCTTTTACACTGTACTTCGTAGCCTTCCAGTCTCCACTTTTACCAGCACACATACAGGTAGGGACACACACAACTGCAGTTACAAGCACGCTTTCTGACCAGCCCCTGCACGTGAAAGCTACTCCCAGTTCCTTAGGCACGTACTCCATCTGGAGTATAAATCCAAAATTATACCATCTTGTGCTGCACAGGGAACTGTACAGCGTAAGCTCATAACATTTACCTCCTCCCTCAATGTGGGGAGGAATATTCAATAGCCTTTCCCCCCGCCCCGAGTTTTGATTCCCACACACTGACTTAGATAAAACAAAAGCAAGTTTATTAATTACAAAAGATAGATTTTAACTGATTATAAGTGATAGCAAAGAGACCAAAGCAGATTACCTAGCAAATAAACAAAAATGCAAATTAAACTTAACATACTAAATGGATTGGATATGAATAGCTTATTACCACCCCATAAGATGACACAAGCAGATTGCAGATTCTTAAGGGGCAAGCTGCATTTGCTTTACAGCTTGAAATCCCCAGGTGTTTCATACACAGGCTAGAAATTCCTTTAGCCTACATCCAGCACTTCACCCGTTCAGTCTTTGTTCCTCATGTTTTTCCAGAAGTCGTCTTATATGGGGAGTGAAGAATCCCAGATGATGTCACTTCCTGCCTTACATAGCCTTTGCTTATGGCAGGAATCCTTTGTTTCAAAGCTTGGCTCCCCGACCAGTCTGTGGAAAAACATCCCAAGATGGACTCTAGACAAATGTGGTCACATCACATATCTTTGTAGTCCCAGCAGCCATTACTTGGAGGCACTCTGTAGCGTTTTCAGGAAGGCTCCCCAAGTGGAAGATAAGCTTTTCCTAAGGCCTACTGTCTTTTCTTAATGGCTCATTGTACTGAATAGGCGCTTCCCTACCCAGCTATCTAGCCTGAAAGCATCTTGTCTAGTGGGCATTACGCAGGTACAACAACATTTGAAATACAGATACATAGTCAATATTCATAACTTCAGATATAAAAATGATACCTGCATACAAATAGGATATTCAGCAAATCATAACCTTTTAAATGACATCTCACATGACTTATCTTGCATAAAATACATTATAATTATGCCATAATCACATCATAATATCACTGTGAAGAATATAGGGTGCAGTGTCACATCCACCACATCTCAACAGAGATGTCTAGGATTCTCCTCTCCCCTTTCTGAAGCTTCCAATAACAGAGAAGAGGTATAAAAGGGAGAATATTGATATGTAGAGAGAGGGGAGGCTTTGAAAAGAGAGTGAGCATCTGAAAGCTTCAAGCAAGAGAAAATATGGTAGCAAAGAGAGAAACACAAGGTCCTTACAAAATTCCATATAAAAGTCAGAGCTCTGACACAGTATTTATATTGCCATGGTTGCTAGAGAAATATTACTACATTTTCAATGTTCGAGCATGTATGTCGACGGGTGTGTCACCAAAAAACCAAAACAAAGCAAGGTGATGAGCAGTGACTCTTACTATCGCGTGCTTCCATTTGTGCAGATTGTGTTTTACAAAAATACAACCACAGTAATTCTACTGCTGCAGTATCACACAGAACCAATACCCTACACCTGATCCAAATTCATTTACTCAAGGTACTTAAGCACATACGTATCTTTAAACTTATGAACAGTCCCACTGACTTTGATGGAAATAGTGTACGCAAGTGCCTAAAATTATGCACATATTTAAGTACATTGATTAATTTGGGCCATAGTAAATAGAAAAACAGGTCTTTTTTTCTGGATATTCTATTATTACAGTGATAATGAAACATGGCCCTTTCCTAATATTTTTTACAAATGCCAGCATTTTCTCATATCAAACTATTTCAAATAATAAATCTTAACTAAACTATTAATTCTGTGGGACTTCATTAATTTTCCAGCTGATGATGATTTTTGTCAACACCAGAGACGAAGGCTGTTGATATTTGCAGTAAAAATCCAAAGAGATATATACACTTTTTCATATTTGCACAAGTAAGCAGGCATACTATACTGAGATTTTAAAAAGCTCTTCCCTATCTAAAGGCTCACTATGTGAATATAATGTAGCTGAGACAGCATCCAAACACAACATGTGTAAGTAATATTTTCATGGAGAAAAGGACTTTGAGCTTGATTTTCAGAACTGGTCAACATTCACACTTTCTACTACTAATAGGTAGTGTTGCCTAGTGGACAGATCATTTGATTGTGATTCAGGAATCCTGTATTCTATTCCCATGCTCAGCCACTGGCCTGATGAGTGACCTTGCACAAGTTGCTTCACAGCCTTGTGCCTCAGTTTCCCCATCTGCAAAATGGGGACAATTATGCTTGCCTCCTTTGTAAAGTGCTTTGAAATCTACTGATGAAAAGTGCTCTATAAGACCTAGGTATTTTATTAAATCACCAGAAACTCTGGGAGTAATTCAGTGGAATGCAGGTGGTTTGAAATTTGTTGGGTGTTTGTTAACTCTAAAGATTGAGTTCTTTGTGTAAATACAAATACTGTGGAAGTTCTGTTTCTTTAAGAGCTGCAGTTGTACATTTGTTTTTAAGCAGAACTCATGTCTTAGTTGTGCAATGCTTTGCTGAACTGAAGCCTTAATTAGGCTAATAAGTCAAGAACATCATTTCAGGAACAAAGGAGTTAATTTGGACACAATTCTATTCATTTATGCAAATAAAAGGTGCCAAGAAGGTTAATGCAAATACTGCAGTAAATGGAAGTGCAGACAGATGGTGTAACCTTCCTGCAAAAATGAAGGGTCCAAAATTTACACTCTCGTGAAACTATAATGTGAGCGGCAACCTGCCCACTAACTAGTATTACTCATTACATAATATTTGCAACTTTCTATAATCAATATTGATGTAGGCAAAATATTAAAATGTATATTATAATCCTCCAATTCCTTACACAGTATGTAGGCAGATGCATAAGGTTATTAAACTCTAATTCAAGCGTGCGTGGCAGCTACACATAAATGGGAGTTAAGTACTATTATTTATTATTTGTACTAAGATAGCACCTAAGAGCCCTTGTCAGGGACAAGCGCCCCCTGGTACTAGTAGACACTTTACAAACTACAGGACAGAAAGATGGTCCTGGTCACAAAGAGTTTACAGTTTAAGTACTATGCCCAATCTTCTACCGTTAAGGGATGGCTACACTTAGAAGACTATAATCAGAACAGCTATGACAACATAGCCCTGTAGAGGTAGAAACAGCCTACATTAACATAAGGAGGTTTTTCTGACAGTTTAGGAACACACACCCCTCCAAAGGATGGCAACTACCACAATAGAAGCATTCTTCCATTAACACGGGGGTTCTCAAACTCTTCTGGTTTAAGACCCTTTTACGCTGTGCAGCGTTCGCTGCAGACCCCTGGGTATGTCCGCCGAAAAGCCGCCGAATTGAACACTTCCGGTTTCGGCGGCATTTCGGTGGACACGCAGCTTTTGCCTGTGTGTTCGCTGACATGCCACTGAAAGCGGAAGATGGAAGAGTTCCATACGACAGCTTTTCAGCGGACACACTCCCACATGTCCCAAAGTGCCACCGAATGCAATAGAAGATTGCGATCCCCCTGGGATCGCCCTGCGACCCCCAGTTATGCATTAACATAACCCCAAGTGTAGAAGAAGTTATGTTGGCATAGCTGTAAAATGGGTCAAGGGTGTGGTTTCTTTATACCCCTGACTAAGGCCCTCTCTACACTGGCAAGTTTCTGCATAGTAAAGCAGTTTTCTGCACTGTAACTCTCAAGATGTACACATTGCCAAGTCACTTAGTGTGCAGAAACTGTGCAGATGCAGCGCTGTAAAAAACCACCCCAATGAGTGGCATACAGCTTTCTGTGCTGGGGCTACAGGACTGCAGTGCCAGTGTAGACACTGTGGTCGAATACAGCACTTCGATTGGCCTCCGGAGGGTGTCCCACAATGCCTGCTCTTTCCTCTTTGGTCATCATTTGAACTCTATTGCTCTGCCTTCAGGTGACCAATCATCTCCTCCACCTCTTAAATTCCTTGGGAATTTTGAAATTCCCCTTCCTGTTTGCTTTATGATGCGTGCAGTGGTCTCAGTACACCTTTCCAAGTGGCGATGTCTGCTCCATGCAACAGGCAATCCCCCACTTGGAGCAATGCCGAGCTGCTGGACCTCCTCAGCATTTGGGAAGAGGGGGCTGTCCAGTCCCAGATGCACTCTAGCCATAGGAATTATACCAATGGACAGATTTCATGAAGCATGACACAAAGGGGCCATGACCGGGACACACTGCAATGCAGGGTCAAAGTGAAGAAGCTGCAGAACGCCTACCATGAGGCATGGGAGGCAAACTACTGCTCTGGTGCTGTGCACATGAGCTGTCGGTTCTACAAAGAGCTGGACGTGATACTCGGTGGTGACCCCACCTCCATTGCAAAGACAACTGTGGATACTTCGGTGGCTCGTGTGCCAGTCGAAAGTGGACCAAGCCAGCAGGAGGAAATCTTGGTGTAGGATGTAGAGAGGGAAGGGGACCCAGAAGCAGAGGATGACTCGGAGGTCAGAGAGGCATGCAGCCAGGAGCTCTTTTCTACCCTGGAGGACCTAGCCAGTCACAGCTATTGGATGTTGGCGAAGTGCAAAGAGGAAAGGAAGCCCCTGGTAAATGGATTTGATTTTGGGAATCGCTGAATCAAGTTGTTGGGGGCAGGAGGGTTGTAGAAAGCAGACTTGTCTCCCACCACATGACTAGTCTGTGTGGCAGAACAGGCTATTGACTGAATCCCTCACTTCATGGGAACCTGCCTCAGAGATCTCAAGTAAACTCTCCTGGATATATGGGCAATCTGCTGCCACAGGTTCTTTGGCAGAGCTGCTTTGTTTCTTGCCCCATTAACAGTAACTTTCTCATGCCACTGTGCTGTCACGGGGGTTGGAGGGAGACCACTGCTGCACACAGGTGAGCTTCATAGGGGCCAGGGTGGAAACCGGAGTCTTGGAAAAGACCCTCCCCCTTGATTCCCTCTTCACCATCAGCAATATCTTCCCTAATGATCACATCCTGTGGAGAATGTGGGGTCAGGAATGATTATCAGGCCGGCCTACAGTGCTGCCCCTTCTCAAGAGCCACTTGCCCAGTATGATCCTAGAACACCAATTTCCCCTGACCCTGCGGCTACTCACCATTTTAGGGGACTTGTGGCTCGTGTGTGCTTGCCTGTGGTCAGCCAGTTAGTGACACATGCGAGAGTACTGGCTGTATTTTAAAATCACTGAATCAGCATTCTGTGTATTGCAAAGAAGAGGGGGGTCAGGGAAGAGTTGGTTCTCTCTCACACACACACTCATGCTCCCAGGACAGGCACAGCACTGGAGATGTCAGGATACTTCAGAGTAAGTGCACCGCACCACAGCACAGCAATGGATGGTGTGATGAAGGCGAATCTTCCCAAGGCACGATGGAATGCAACTCAGCGAACCTCTGGCCATGCAGTCCGGGCAAAGGGCCTTCACAGGAGGTACAAGCTTGTAAGAGAGCCTGAGCACATGGCCCCTTCCCGTTTTAAAGACCAGCTCCTCATGGCCTGTGACTAGAGATGACTTGGCAGCACCTGGTTGGTCACACTGCACCTCAGGCAGTGTCCATGCATTGGGGGTGTGATCATTGCCTAATTAGAGTCCCTTGTCTACCTTGGAGCTCTTCCGATCTTTTAGCTGTTGAAACAGCCCATTCATCCCACAAGGAGGGAGGGGAGGGGGAAAAGTCACTTCACAGCTATTCAAAGAGGGAAAGGAGAAGGGGAGGGGGTTGTAACAGACTTTTTGAGCATACAGGTATACACAGCATACAGATCACTGCTGCTCCTACAACAGTAAAGGCCTAGCTGCTTTTCCATTTCTGAACAGAGAAAATATCTATATAAAAATAAATGTGTTACCAAAGCCTTTGATCTTATTTGACGCTGTCTGGAGTGGCTTACCACTGTGAGTGACCATCTCAGAGCAAACGGTCAGAAAACAAGGACAGATACCCCAAACTGTGGTGTGTTCCAGAATTGCATTTTGCCAAGTCAGTAACAAATGTTAACTCCTGTATCACTATGCCAGTCTTACCATGGAGTCACAGACTGTCCCCTTAGCTTCTCCAGTCTGTCTGGTCACCCACACAAGCTGCACTTTGTGATACAAGGTTATTAAAACCAAAAATCAAACCACATCAGGTTTCTCCCAGTCCCGAGAGACTTACCCCAAATCAGCTAATAATCCAGATTTTACACCAAAGACAACCAATTCTAAAGTAAACTAACTGTAGGTTTATTAGCTGAGAAAAATGACAGATATTGAGATGTTAAAACAGATAAAATATAATAACAGGTGAGTTAAAGTTTGTAAATCCAAAATGAGAGCAGAGATGTAGTAATTTGACAGTTTCCCAAAAGTAACTATGGGGATCTCAGTCTTCTTGTTCAGTTATTCTATCCATTAGACTCCAAACAATCCACAGAGATACAAGATCTCTCTTTGAATCAGTACTTATAGCTTCTTTTCACAGACAACAATCTGACAAGTGGCTGTACCCACGCAACAGCCAATTGTTTTGAATTTAGCATTCTTACTCATTTTCATTCCATGAGTTATTTAGTCACAGGGATATACATAATGTAAATGTCTACCATTGCATTACAATAGGAATAGATAAGTGAGAACAATACAAGTAACATTCCATTAGTTTTTATGAAGTTCTAACACCTGAATACACTCTTACATTAACACAAACTTTGATCTAGTGTTATTTAATTAGTGGGCATGCAGAATATAAATGTAACATAATTGTAAACAACAGTCTACAGATAGGCAAAAACAATACAATCAGCATCTCCTTTGATCTCTATTAACACACAAGTGAATTGGCCTGTGGCTCTGGCCTGAGCTTGTCTGTCAGCATCATATCTATAAAACTCTAGTATACTGAACATGGCCAGTTCCGTAGTACAGCTGTCCCAGGGAAGAACAAATGGGAGAGTCATTTTCTACCGTTAGAATAACTAGTAGGAGCCAGTCTGGAGTGAGCGAGAAAAATCACATAGCGAATGCTGTAATGTACTGTCTCATACTCACTTTAATTTCCTCTTTGCCTGTAACACTTCTAGAAAATATATTCCAGAGGACAAGAGCATTAACTTTTAAGTTATTTTGCAAAAGTTTTTACTTTCTTGTGGAAGGATATTGATGACTTAATGGATCATTGTGACTAAAAACCACTGGCCTGTGATTAAAACACTGGATTGAGACTCAGGTAATCAGTTTCTGCTCTGCTATAGACTTCCTGTGGGACCCGGGACAAGTCACTTTATCTCTGTGGCTTAATTCCTATCTGTAAAATTGGGATCATAGTAATCCTATAAGCTAATGTGTGTGGGAGGATACTACACCTATGCATATAAATTTGAAGGACTGTAGCCTTTATTATTATTTTACATGTCAGTATACCATGAGAAAAAGCCTTAACTTACATATTAAGGTTTTACAAAGGAAAACACCACCTCTTTTGGAATAAAAAGCTGCTTAAAATGCTAGTGAAGCTGTGCTGGTGTAGCTCTAGGTAGGGTCAGTTTCAGTGCTTCACAATGTTTAAATGGCAAAAATACAAGAAGGATGAGTCCCTATTGTCATATTTTCTCACATAGTAATGTAAGAAAGCCTTCCATAGATTTGCATAAGATTGTAGTTTTTCTTTTTTCAGAGCAGGAAGTGTAAGCATTTTTATTCTAAACAAGTCACTCTGCTATCGTAGTTTTACTGTGGCAAAATTAGTTTAATTTCTTAAATTACATTTGATACACTGAATAAAAACATCCAACAAAAACAAAAAAGTGTCATATAAATCCCAAATTAATTAAAGTACTAAACCAGACTGAAACTGTCAAGTCAATGGCTTTGGGATCTGTTAATAAATTACCACAAAAGGTCTGGTATTTTCAGCCTCAGTGATAAAGCAATAAAAAATCATATAATAAATCAAAATGCCAACCTTCATAAAATGGCTACATTAACTATAACTGTCAAATTCTCTCAGACGAGCAGGGAAGTTAATTTAAAACTTACTCAATAAAAAAATAAAATAAGCTGATTTTTAAAGAAACATATGGAAGTAAAAAAATTGTTTTCCTTGGGGATTTGGAAGTGTTTTGTTTATTTTAGTGAGAATTTAAATCCCCAAGATGGGAGTAAAAGAGCATTTAAGTGCGTGCTGTTCTACTTCAGAGGTTTCAGTTCAACTCCCAACAGCTGGAGAAAGAACAGAAAGGAACAAGTTGTTAGACCTTCACATATTAGAGAAAACAAGTCGGCTGCCCAAGATGGATGCCCATGGAGATAAGACAAAAGACTACCTCTGTACAGAATTTTTTATAGCAATGACTCTGAACTGGTGGTAGTCAAGTCTCTCTCTGATAACAATGAGAGGATTTGGGCTGCATATGTCTACAGTACAGGGTTGAGAAGGGCTCAACAGTGGAGAGAGTGAAGCTATTTGTGAGAACTGAAGGTGGGTTTGTCAGCTGGAAGATGGAAATGGATCCTGTAATGTTTATTTTTATGAGGGAAGCTGGCACAGGGATTGTTCCAGATAAGAGAATTTCCCCAGGTGTCAAATAGGTTATCAGTATTATTACAAATTCATCTTTCAATTAGGTGTTTGGTTTAGCTGGACAAATGGAGAAGGGCTTATTCAGAGCACTTGTTGATGTGTTATGGGTTAAGCTTCTTCGGCAACCAGGAGATGGGGTCGGGGGAAGCAAGGAGGCTGCAGGCAAATTTAGCAACTGGGAGGGCTTGTCTTTGTCTCTTCTTACATGGAAGGGTTGCAAACAGATTCATTAGATAGGAAGCTCTGCCTGAAATGGGGCAACAACTGGAAGCAGGGGAGTGTCAGGGAAATGCAACAGCCATGAATTTTTACATTATAAATGCATACATTCTTACTTTTTGAACTGTAATTCAGGTAGGGTCTTACTGATCAGATAAATCCATAGAGCAAATCAAATTGATACATCGGCTATCATTTCAGTTTTTTATATATTCATTCTGACCTATAAAAATATCACTTAAAATCCACAAACTTTATTTTACTGTGTTTTCTGATTTATTTTGTTAAGTAGGAAAGTTTAGTTTTCATAAGTACACTCTAAAATGCTTTCAAATGAGAGGTGCACTTATAGTTCTTATTCTTCCATTAATGTGCTGAAGTCAATTTTCCCTGGACTCTTTATAAAATCTTCCCAAACTGCATGTAACTCTTCTAAGAAACCCCCAACAAGCAATGTTATAAGGAAAGACTATTATATTTCAGAGAAATTGAGGCAGTCTATCTTTACATGAATGAGAGTGGAAGAGAAATCTAACACTTTCTTAATTTCTCTGGTAGAGAAACAGCTGGTGTAGTCTGGTATTTTAATGCAGTCTTTCCTTTAAAAAAATCCGATCATTTGGCACACAAGAAGAGCAATAATTCAGGCAGAACCTACTCCTGGTAATGAAAACAGAATGGTTCCATCTTAAACATTTTCAAGATCCACTAAGTCATCTCTCTCATTCTACTTAACATCAAATTCAGTACACGAATCAGTGGCCACAGCTGGATGCAGGAAACATTTAGATGCATGAAATTATGGCACTGAATCCTGCTAACAGGTCAAGGAAAAATTTGAAAAGGCATATCTAGCATAAGCAATTATAAGGCAGCTACCACCTTCTGCCTTCCAGCATACCAATTCATGCCACGGCAGCACACATTTTAGAGTCTTGTTCATATTAATACATCAAATGAAAATTACACCAATTCTCAACATGAGAAATTTAGCCCTAAACTAACCAGTAGTAGAATTAATTCCTAGACTGTAGGTCCAGTGACTCTTAGGATACGATATCTTGGAAACTATCTGGGCTAGAAACAAATATCATACATCCTGAAAAGCTAGTATTCCAGAGACTTTCCAAAGATGTAGAACATTTGTTTCTATATCTGGCACATCAAGAGAAATCAGATTTTATAATCACACCATTGCAATTATTGTTACCTTTTTTCCCTGCTTCAGTTCAGATGTGAATTTAGCAGCTTTGTTATCTCGTGCTGCTAAACTAGACAGCTATGATGGATGCCACTGAAAGCTTCAAACTGTAGCTTTTGCAGTAATATCTAACAATGAGTTATTCATTGCTAAAATTGTCAGAAATAAACCAACAAATGTCAAATAGAATTCCTACTTCTTATGATTCCTAAGTCCTTTGAAAACTGGCCTGTTCTTAGACGGCTGGACATATGGTCAGTCAATGGCTAATTTCCAGGAATCTAAGGAGCACCATGGGTGAACAGGACTGTGGGAAGCTCTTTGATCACTGGAAGACAGTATCAGATCAGAACTTCTGCCTGTAATGACAGTCTTGTGGCTAAAAAAACAGGTTGGCACTGAGATCTGCATTCAGTTCTTTGCTCTGAAGGACTCTCTCCATCACTTCCTCTATCCATGCTTTGGTGTCCTCAACTGTAAGATAGGGATACTGACAGAGATCTACCTACAGAGGTGCTGCATGGCAAAAAAGGCAATTTAAGTCCCTAGTTAGGTTCTAAGTCCCAACCTGCCTATCATCTCCTCTACTGTTGCCAGTTCTCACTGTGAACCCTTCAACCTGCTGCCAGGAAGGAATTGGAATACTCATTGTTAGAACTGTCACAAGTTAAAAAAAAAAAAAAAAAAGCAAGCTGGGGAAGGAGTTGGTATACTGGCAGGGAGAGGGCAGAGTTGGGGCGGGGACTTTGGGAAAGAGGTTGGAATGGTGGCAGGGAAGGGGTGGGAAGAGGGGAGGCAGGACAGGGCCTCATGGAATTGGTGGAGTGGGGGCAGAGCCGGGGGTTCAAGCACCCATGTGAAAGTGGGGAAGTTGGCACGTATGGTGCTGCATTCTATATGCGCTACAATATCCAAATGGATTTAATGTAAACATAAGTCGCATCAATCGAGTCCTGAGGTGACAAGAGTATGTATCACAGTAATGAGGAACAGACGAGAGAGAAAAAGGTTACACCCTCCCATCCTAAATGAATACAAATAAAAAATGTACAGTTTCAGCTGTAGTTTGTGATCATTCAGCAATAACTGAGGATCTAACCAGCACTTCTGACTGAGAAGATAATTTTATACCAGACCTTCCAACTGCTTTCCTCAAACTACCAATACCACTGTTCTGTCAGGATTCAATCTCGACCAGCTCACTCTCCTCCATGCTCCCAATCTGAACCAGAGACTGGAAAAGGCACTCAGCTCCACAGGTAGTTTAGAGGCCTGCACTGAAGTTAACTTAACACCAAATAAAGAAAATTCAGGTCACTAATATCTATCCAACACTGAGATACTTTAAGACCAGAAGTTAAAGCCATCTAACATAACAACTGAAAACTGTGTGAAAGGGAAAAGGCATCTGAATCACACCCTGGAGAAAAAGATTCAACCACAAGATTCCACTTACACAAAGCAAGAAAGATTTTGTGCTTCAGTAAACCAACCCTTCCAAGGTTGCCCCTGAGAGCTGGTAATAACCACTTACAAACCGACTTCTAGAGGAGAAACACACTGATACAGAAACCAATGCAGATCTTGCTGATACCTAAATGAATCCCAGCAGAGAAGCAGCAACAATCCAGCCGGAGCAGATCATCTTGCGCTCACCTCAGGAGAAGCAGCTGTTGAAAGAGAGGAGTAGAATGCCTGTTTTCATTACACATTGAAACTGCTGCTGCTTCTTCCAAAGAAAAGCTGCACATGCACACCTGAAGAATTTGCGGACACGAGATCAGGGAAAATATGCCATAGAGAGGATGCCATAGGGAGGAAGAGAACCAGAGATTGCCTTTTGGATTGTCCTGGGGGAAAGGAGATAAGGCAGCCAAAGTATTCTTATAAATATCCAAATTTCAGCGTGCCTATTCCAACAGATCCAAGTCTTTTCAAGATCACCCATCATTAGTCTTCACCATCATGATTAGTTATTTTCATCATCATTTAGTATTGACACTTGCATTAAACAATGACTTTTTAAAAGTCCATAGAACAGAAAAAGTATTTAAGAATAAAATCAGGCTTTTAGAATGCTTCTGAAACTCTTAGTTTAATCATCTTTTTTAAATAAAAATTAACATCAGTTTCTGTTACCGAAAGGCCAAATTAGTCTAGCCCCATCTCACACAGAGAGAAAGGCCCTTCCCTTACTCCACCAACTGGCTGAGCTATGGCTGATCAGTGTATGGCTCAAGGGAGTACAGGCTATATGCCCATTATTCCCCAATGGCCATGTGGGCAGGCAGGGAGTAAAAGGGGATGAGTAGTAGAAGACGACTTGGCTCCACCCCCTCTTCACTCAGATTCGCTGAGTAGGTGCATAAAGAGAGGTGGGGAAGATGCTGCTCACCCAAATGGCAGTGAAGTAACTTATTCTATCCTTCCCCATAGAACAAGTTTCACATTCCCACCACCCGTGACTTTGTGCAGGTTCAGTCTTCAACTTCCTGCCTGAATGGAAGATCCTCCTTCAGTGAATGGAAACAGTGCAGAGATGGGGAAAGGAGATGGGGAATAGGGAGTCAGAAAAACAAAGCAAGAGAAAGACCAACAGGGGAGAAAGATAAAAAGAGCAGAACAGTTGGCCTGGGGAGGGAACATGAAGAAATCTTGTTCTTATAAAGAACCATCACCAACACTGTAGCCACAAAAAAGTCAATGTCTTTGTTTGAACCTGGATCATTGGCTCATTCTATAAACTGTTTCTATCCAATTCATAAAATATCTACATTTCAACCGTACGTACTGGGATTTCATGAACCGTCCAAGCTATGAAAGATCTTTTCTGCACCTAGATACATGTTGGCTTGGTATCTCCTCTAGTAACTATCTGTTAGGCATGCTACAGGGTGTATCATCTGCTGAAAATCTACTTGGACATTATATTTGAAAAGGATGGATAATTTAAAAAACTTTAATTATTCAACTGCAATATTTGCTAAGATTGTGTACTCCATGTCAAATAATGAAATGGGACTGTATGAAGTGCATTTTTCCTTTTGTCAAGACAATAGCATTGGAAAGGGCTCAACACGTCTGGCAGCTTCTCTGCTGGTCTCCAGGTTCAACAGTACAAATGGAAGACAATAGCCAAGACCCAAGAGTGTGGAGGGAGGCAGGGGATGAAGCAGGGCTAGTTAAAACACTCAAGTTGAAGCAGCAGGCAGCTTGCTTTCTTATGTTTAGAAACTTGATTCAATATATAATTATTCTAACAGCTTTAACCATGTCAGGGTATTTAGTTCTGTTGTTCATTCAGACTGAGAAAAATACATTTTTACCTTTTGTGATTTCTCTCAGATTTGGGGGTTTTATTTCAGAGTAAAGTTATAGATTAAATTTAAAGTTTAATCTATTAAAATTTAAAATGAGAGATTAAAATAAAATTGTGGCCCAAACTAGGCATCTGAGCAGAACCTTCAAATTTGTTTGTTCTCCCCTTGGACGCACAAAATGGCAAACGTTTGTGTGTACAAGTGGATATGCACATGCACAAAATTGGTATTTCCACGCAAGCTCTCAGTGCTGGGTCCTCTCAAAGAACACCTTGATTTAAAAGAAAAAAAACCCACCACCTCTGGTCCTAAACTTCAGCTTTGTATTATTAGCAGTACTGTATATAAAACTTCTGGCTAGCTGTTAATTTTAACACCATGTATGCTCACCTATAGTGGGTTTTCTATTTACAAGTAAGATAATGAGGATGTGAACTTGCTCCTCAGAAGCCTGATAAAACCAAAATTAGCTGTCATAGGTATGGCTTACAGAAGCTTCACGGCCACAGAAGACCCCTTCACATCATGTTCATAATGTCTCTTGGCCTAGTAGTGTTGGTACACATAGTTCTGCTTCTTAAAAAAAAAACACATATAAATGAACTTGATAAGAATTTTAGTGGTGCATGTGGTTGAGTTACCAAAATTTCTTCTGGGTCAAGAGCTGCAGTCTGGACATCAGCCAGAGACAGCAGGAAGGTCAAATATCTTAATTAAAAATGTAAATCCAGTGAATGAGGAAGGCCCTTCCAGTGATAAGGGAAGTCAGTCCCAATGCAAATGTAACCCACCTGTTTAATGTGTGTTGTGTCTCACTGTGTCCAATCCACAGAGGATGTGAATTTGTGTACGCTTTCCACTTATAACTTTAATAAAAAAATAATGAAGTGCAAGCAAAATGTTTTTCCAGAATGAAACTATATAGCAGGTGTACATAGGAAAAGAAAATTTTCCTAAGGGAATTACAAGGAAAATTTATCAGCATAATAAATTTCTGTAATCCCCAACCACATTCTATGAACACACTTGATGCAGGAGGATTTCCTTCAAAGCAAAACTGTATTGTATTAGCTTACAGCAGGAGGTTCTGTGTCAATAACTCATTGTTTTCTCTTTAAAACATGCTGATTCAGATTTGAAAAAAAAATGTAAATAGGTATATCATGAATCTTGCTAGACATATCATGAATGATTTTGAGTAAAATGATAATGATATTAAAGCTAGACACGATGAAAGACATTTAGTGGAATCATTTAAAGTCTTTTGCCCCATGCGCAGCAGTCAGGCAGTCCTTCCACTTCAGCATTCCCAGCACCGAATCCGCAGAACCTACGCACCTCCTGCAGAAATGCCACCGAACGCAGCCTGACTGCCGCCCCCACAGTGACTGGCAGGCCCCCCCGTGGCTTGCCGCCCCAGGCACACGCTTTCTGCACTGGTGCCTGGAGCCGCCCCTGCTAGGCATCATCCTGGTGATGGTAATCAGTTCAGCAACTCTCTAACAGGCCTCAGCTCTGAACACCAAAGACCTGGAGGTTTGCATAGGGCCCTCACCTCTGAAGTCTGTACCCCAGTCAGTGCAACCAAGGACAGGATTTTTAATTTTCAGGGCATGCTACAGGACATATATGTTCACTTAGGCTTCTGCTGGTGGCTAGGTTAAAGGAATGTTTACTCATGGAAATAGAGTCATTGGCAAGTCTCAGATATACGGGATTTTATGCAAATTGTATGTATGCCCAGAGATTGACTGGTATCTTTATAGCATATTAAAAAATAAATAGGATGATGTGTTATTAATTTTTCTAGATGCTGCTGTAAGTGACATTATCCCTGAACAGCAGCCATTCAGCTCCCTTCAGTACTGAAATAGTTTACATATTCAGTATTTACTGCTTGAAGATAACTAAAAAGTATCAGAAAGAGCCCATATGGCATAGTGGAATTGTTGTCCAGATGGTGTCAAAGATTCTTGTGTAGCCTTAAAGAGCCATCAGAAGGCACTAAACATCAATTTCTTTCTCTCGGTTGAGTATCCGCATTAAATCACTTTAAAATCTCATGTTTCTATAGTAACGCTGAGAATATACAGATAAATATCTTAGTGTTATTTACAAACAGTAATTCTTGCTCTCTGAATGTGCTGCCTTCACAGGCCCATATGGAAGATGCAGCCTTAAAACCATTTTTGAGCACATGCGGGTACCTACAATTTCCTCCAGAATATTAGCATATAAATATTCCTCTCTCTTTTGCCACCCCACAGCTCCAGAAGCCCAGTGTGTAGCTGACCCCTGAATTAGAGAGGAGGAAGGGGAGAGGGAACTGTGGCTCTATGGAGACCAATACAATCAGAGAAAAAGAATCACTGTCCTTAACTCATCCTTTTTTCACCCTTCCAACTGCGTTTATACAGATTTCTACTGAAGGAGTCCAGTTAATGTTCTGCTGGACATTCTAAACAGTTTAATCCTGGGTAAGGAATAGCTGTCTTAATATCCCTTGGTGTTAACTACCCTCCCAAGGGCAGCCATTGGGCTTTGAGGTGGGGAAATAAAAACCAGGTACAGTGAACTGACTTTCCTGATATTTAAAACCAGCCACGTAATTGACCACAGAAGAGGAGATGCCCCCCGGGTACCGATGAACATACATCTGATAGCAGCAATATTCTATTGTGACCATGAAACTGTAGGCCAAAAGTATGGAAACTCATCAGAGCAAGAGACAAAATGTCTGTTATCCATTCCACCAGAATTCTCAGGCAGCATCTCCTGGGGAGTTTGCCAGAGGGAACTGATGGGGAGCCTGAATAAGGTGATCATCCTATAAAGGCTAGATCCAAGGAACCCCTCTATTTCATGATCCCTAGACTCTGAGAAAGCCAACTACACTAAATTTCATCTGGATCCAACAGCATGATCTCTATCAGAGCCTGCTTTTTCTGCACTGTGCAGTATCTTAGAGCCACCAGGACTATATGAGGTGCTTTCCCTGAATCTATGCAAAGAACTTGAATCCTTAGGCCTTGGGAGCAATTCTGAAGTTCTGTGTGGCTCAGAAGCTTGTCTATCTCACCAACAGAAGCTAATCCAATAAAAATTACTACCTCTCTAATTCCTTATGAGTCACTTTTACAAGAGAACTGTTCTTTTTGGCCTGCAATTTTTGGTCAGTTTTGAAACCAGGAGAAAGTACCCCAGAATCGTGACCATAACTGACCCTTGAGATAATCATTGAATACCATGAAAAGTGTCTAGTGATTAAGGTATTTGCAAGAGATCTGTTTTATTCTGTGTCCAGTTCCAACTGGCTGTGCATAACAACAGCTTCACAGTGCCATACCCAGATCTCAGACCTTAAAGGCACAATCCTTAACATATCTTCCCTTTTAAGTCAAAGCTTAACATCACCACTGAAAGACTCAACATTAATATAATGCACAATTACAAATATTTATAACAAACCTAATAGCTAGATTTCTAACAATATGTAATTAGTCTTTGAGGCGCCCTATGTTGTCACTTAGATGTGTGAGACTCTCCTCACACATCAGCACCACTGCTATCAAAGGGTGGTAAGTCCACTTGTTCTGGTTATTCCATGTACTGGAGGAGGTGGTGGTCCTCTGATACCCAGTGGTTAGGGAACACTGCTCTGGAAGAGGGACATGAATCCAGGTCTCCCACATCCCAGGTGGGTGCCCTATGCACAGGTTATTAGTTATTCTGAGGTCAGTCTCTCAGTCTCTCCTATTGAAGCTATTCCACTGCTCATAAATAAATATTCACTGGACCAGGGGACTGGAACCCATCTGTCTCATCTCCTACATGAGTGCCCTAACCACTGGACTATAGCATCATTCTCACGCTCACTCTGCCCCCACCCACCCCTTGGTGACCAGCCATTAAACTGACTAGACTTATGTTAATTTCAGTCAGCAGCTACTAGTTCCAGATTGTATATTTCATTTTGGAAATGCCATGTGTGTTTCTGGTATCGGAATTTACAGTTCAGTGGACATTTTTAAAATCAACATTTCAAAATTTGGTTTTGTTCTGAAGTGTCCTGCAACCTGTAAATTCTGAGATTTGGCCAGCTCTGGTTAGGGGGATGATATACCTCAGATTCAGTATTGTTTCTAACTCACTGAAAATCTTTTATCAATATGATTCTAAATTTGGTGATGATACTGATGACACAAATAGATGATCATGTATGAATTATTTTTTTAGCTAAATTAGATCTTCACACTATGTTAATTGAAGTATATAACTTTATCATGATCCATACTAGCTTATACATTTCTGTGTAGAAGGGTGCAATTTCATTATTAGAATACTGCTAGTTGAAATGTTTTTAGAGGAGAATAGCAGCATGCTTCTGACTTAAACATGCTTTGCTTTGCCATCATGGATCAGGCTCAAGAGCTTACAAACAGCTTGTTCTCAATTCAAAAACCACCACCACTATTTGTCACACTTTTGCCTGCCCCAGTTTGATCATCAAACTGTATTTAAACCATTACAACCTGAATCAATCTGAATCCCTGTTTGCAACTCATTCATCTTATATTGCTTATACTACTACTGAGGATCAAGCCTCAAGCATTCAGGCTAGATGCAGTGCACTGGAATCAAGATATGCATAAATTCCTCTACTGGGTTTCTTCTTCCCCACCCATCTTCAGCAGAATATGCACCAGGCACAAGCAGAACGACAAAGTGGACCTGTACAATTCAAACAATGTATTTGTTAATGTTTAGGTGTAGGGGGCAGACCTGAATCTACAGTAGACAGTATGCCAACATAAGTTATATGGTGGATGAACGGAATGGGATTGCACATAACTGTTGGGTTTGGATGGTGTGCATTCTCTTAAGTCTGTAACTTTCAGGAAGAGAGAAGATACCCTTTAAATGACAGTTTGTTCTAATAGTCTGTTCTGAACTGGTCCAAGTATACTCATTTTGTGGTTCTGGACTTTCTAAAATGGAGTGACACCAACAGCTCCACAGGAGATTCACTTGGAGCGATAGAGAGGGGTTTGCTTTGGAGACTGCAGATAGAATTCTCAAAGTACTAATAAACTATTTTAAACTTCGGGATAATTTGAATAGGTCACCATCAGCTATGTTTAACATTTGCTTCTCACTCTTGCTTATTCTTCTGAGCAAAGTATGCTCTGAAATAGTGTTTCAACTATACACAATTCTAATTCAACACATGAATTTCATTGGAAAGTATCTACAAAATCCTTTCATTCAGGGATCAGATAGTTAAAATTATTAAAAACATACTAATCTTTGATATCAAAACAATATATTCTTTAATAGATATGCTTGTTCCCCTTTACACAGGCATTTTGGTGAAAAATAATTTCCTTTGCAGATGAAAAGATTTCATACTGAATATGTAGCATGATTTAGACTGCACAAAAAGAATAAGGCAAAGGCAGCCCTTGTATTCACTGACATTTGGCAGTGGGACTACTCTATATCTACAGTACCGTACAAGTGACAAGAATACTAAGTTTCAAAAGCTTCTGTTCATAGAATAAAGCACTTGTCAGGACTCAAAGCTTTGCTGGGATCTTTCATTTTTTAAACTTTAAAAACTATGGGAAACCTACATCAAAAAACTAACACTGCAAAACAGCTCATATTAAAAGAAACTCTGATTCTTATTCCTATAAAAATTTTAAGAGTATTTTTATATACCTTTAAGTTCACATTGAAAAGATATAAAAAAAATTAACACACAAGATGGTAAGAAATTTCTCTTATTGGCTTCAGCTCTTTAGACAGTTCTACAAGGGAAACAAGATGGCTCATTGATTGACCAAAATGGAACTTGAATTTGGTTGGGCTCTATCTCATTATTTCAGATGTTTACAGATGAAATATCAGGGTGTTGTAACCTTGGGGCTCCAGACCCCAAAGGGGATCATGGGACAGTTGCAAAGCTGTTGTAGGTAGTGTGATGGAGTCAGACCAGAAGGATATAGGAGTGTGCTGGAAGGCAGGTATATCAGCCTCAGGATGTGCAGGTCCTTGTTCCCTGGATAGCCAAACAAAGGCTACTCCAGACCAATCAAGACACCTGGGGCCAATTAAGAACCTTCTAGAAAGGAGTAGAAACAGCTAGCCTCATTGGGACACCTGAAGCCAATCAGGGACTGGCTGAAACCAGATAAAAACTTCCCAGTTAGTCAGGTGGGCTGTGGGTGTCAGGAGCTGTGGAAGGAAGTTATGCTGTTGGTGAGACTGAGTGTTGGACAACATATCGAACAGAAGGAAGGAGGCCCTGAGGTAAGGGTGAAGTGGAGTTTGAAGAAGCGGAGACTGCTGTGGGGAAGTAGCCCAGGGAATTGTATTGTGTTTTGTGCCTAAAAGGTCAGCCATCTTAGCTGATACTATTAGGGTCCCTGGGCTGGAGTCCGGAGTAGAGGGCGGGCCTGGGGTCCCCCATTTCTGTCTCTTCTAATTATTTACTGAGGAAGGGAGGTCACTCTGGGGCCTGGATGAGTTTCTGAGGCCCCTAAATCTGCCAGGAAGCGCAGGACCCACAAATACAGACTTGGAACTTTGTCACAACAGGTTCACAGACTGCCACCCTCACTTCTGTGCTGCCTTCAGAGTTGGGCCATGGAGCTTTCTGCAGCAGGAGGCGGCTCCCAGAGATGGGGGTGAGACTGATCTCTGCTTGCTACTGGGAGCAACCCAGCTGGGGCTCCAGCTGCTAGTCCTGGCCAGTTGGGGAGGGACAGGACTTCTTCCCCTGCACAGCCCTTCTCAGGGGGAGATCTGACCAACCCCAGGTGCCTCCCCTGATTGCAGAAAGCTCCATAGCTGGGCAGCAGCTCCAGAGCTTCCTGCAGCTGGAGGAAGTTCCCAGGGTGGAGGTGGGTCTGATCTCCCCTGTACTACTGGGAGTGCCTCAGGCAGGGGTTCCTAATGGTTAGCCCCATTCAGTGGCAGATTAACACAAGGGCCCACATGGCCCAGAGGCTCTGGACAATTTGAGGCCCTCCAGAAAAATGGACGTCCCAAGCTCCAGCAGAACCTGGGAGCAGGGGACACAGAAGCCCCAAGCCCCAGCTGGAGCCTCAGAAACCCTGAGCCCTGGCTGGAACCCCATAAGCCCCAAGCCCAGGCACCTCAAGCCCCAGCAGAAGCCACAAGGGGGCAGAAGTCCCGAGGTCAGCTCTGCGGCCGCTGCAGAGCAGAAGTAAGGGTGTACAATCCTCACTTCTGCACTGCCTCTGCAGGTGGGTCTGATCTCCCCACTGAAAACAGCCATGCAGGATAAGGACAAATCCTGTCCCACCCCAGCCCAACCTAGACTAGGGTGCTCCAAGCAGCACAGGGAGATGGATTTCACAGGGAAGGGCTTATTTCACAGTCCATGAAACTGGTAGGGCCTTCATCGAGCAAGTAATTAGAGTAACAACACATCATACGTTGAGCCAGTCACGCTCAGGATAAGGAAGGTATTTCCAGATACTTATGCCCATTGTGAATTTGGCCCATTGGCTTTAAGGAGACTTCATTCTTCTGACTCTTCAGTAAGCTGCTCATGTGCTCCCTATTGCAGCCTAGCCTTAACCTCAACCAACTTTTTTTTAAAAGGCACTGAAAAATTAGACTAGTTTTAAGTTGTCACAATGGCTTCCCTTTTAAACTGGTACTTAGCCACGACATAGTAACTTGCCATTCAGGTACCAAGAGTGCCTGAGTAGATGATTTTTCTCCCCAAATCTTTTTAGTGATCATATAAGGAGATCTCAGTTGTCTTGGCACTTCGTCCTTTTTCAATTCTGACACTACCACTGAGACAGAGCTGGATGAGTTAGGAAACAGTGGAGTCCAAGTATTAAGACCTGATAAAAATATTGTTTCTTCTTAAATTCTTGGATAGAGGTTGCTATCTAGCAGACATTAGTCTTTGCTCTCCAGGAACTGAGCTGCTGGTTATCTTCCCCTTGTTAGCGGAAACTTCCAACTCCTGAACCAATGTCCTACACCTTAGCAACTCCCAAAACTGCTATCGGCTGATTAAATGAATGAGGAGATGGCCACATCCTTACAAAAATCTGAGGAGGAACCAATACCTTCCAGATGGTCAGGAGTAGAGCTGGTCAGGAATTTTCCAACAAAACAGTTTTTCCCATTGGAAAATGTGGATTCATCAAAAACAGAAGTGTTTCATGGAAACATCTTGCTTTTGATCAACTTCCACCAAAACACAGCGGGGTTCCAACATTGCAAACCTGCCTGGATTCTGGGCAGCTGGGGAATCTTAGCTTTGAAAGTCTGCCACATGGACTGTCTTGGCTTTGGGGACCAGGGTTTACAGACTCCCTTATGCAGACACAGTTTCAGCAGGGACTCTCAGGATCTGGGATCCAGAGCCAGAAACCTGGATGTCCTGAGAATCCCAGCCCAAGACAGGGCTCCCATAGGCTGAAAGCATAAGTCTACCACTTGAGCTGGGTTCAGTAGCTGGGGACTATAACAGACTTGCATCTTCTACAGAAAGAACAGGGAAACAACACATGTAGCACACAGACTGCTATTTCTGCCTTTGCTAGGTGTCTACGTAAAGAATAAAAGTTACCACATGTTTATACTAGCGTATGTGTATTAAACAAGCAAATCAGAAGGCAATTTACTGAGCATAAGTTACTGCTGACCTACTATGCTTCTCAGTGAGGTGAAAGGTCTGCCACATGTCAGCATTCTGGCTTTAATATGACAGTTTGCTCATGCCATGGCCAAAAGGATAACATATGAAAGACAGCCCTTTCCTTCACCAAGAGGCATGCTATAAAATTCTGAAGTTCATACAGGAAAATATTGCAAAGCACATAAGGAGGCATGAAAGATCACTTGTTTTACCAACTACTGTACATGTACTGACTATATTATGCGAAAAGGTGAGATTCTGACTGGACCCTGGACGAGATTTCTAATGGCTGGACCGAGGGGAAATTGAGGCAGGTGCATGTTTTTGTGCCACAGCCTGCAGCAAGAGTGCACTCCTGGGCAGAGACAACCTTCTTACACTTACATATTTCTATATGATAGCCAATGTATTTTCAGAACAGAAGTGACTTAGAAGCCTGTTCTAGCTTTGCCAGCCCAAGCAACCAATAGAATAGGTAACAATATGTCTCACAATTTGACATAACTGTGGAGATGGAAACTTCACCCACTGCCCATAACCAGTTAAGAAAGTATGGGGTCTAGAGCTAACAGACAGCTAGAAACTATTGAACATCACATCTGATGGAATATCTATGTTAAATAAAGAACAAACAAAACTAGGTCATGGCCCCTTCAGCCTTCCACAAAAACAGCAGCAATGTTAAAGTCTGGGCTTGGATAGTTGCAATAAAATGTTATAATTAAGTGTTTTGGTCTTCAAGGACTTGAAAAAACTCCCAGTGAAGGCATTAGGACTCTTTCCATTAGCTTTAATGGGAGACGAGATGGTCTTGAAGAGGCTAGCTCTCTTCCTATTGGAATTGCATTCACTTTCACTGATGTGAGAAAGCTTATTGTGTGTTCTTACATCTCCTTTTGGGACTATCTGAAGTAACACAAACACAAATATCAATGGCTGGGCTCATTAGCAGTTACACATCATATTTTTCAGGAATCTAATAAAATTGGGTCTAATTTGCAATTAATTCAATCTAACACATTTTTGCTCATTCATAGTAGTTTTGTTTGAATTCAGCTGACTCAACGAAGAAAGAAACTAAAGTAATCTATTTACCAGCAGTTAGACAGCAGTCTGGAAAATTCAGGTAACAGCAGGAAGTGCAGCCTGATGTGGAGGGTCCCCCCAAGACTGCGGGGAAGAAGCCCACTGAGATGCTGATCCCTGGAGTCAAAAGGAAGAGGAGAGGCAGCTCCCTTGGGAGGCTGCTCCAAGGATTTAAGGAGTGGTTCAGGGAGGAGGAGGTGTCCCTCTGGGCTGGGGTAAATGAGGGTAATCTAGGGGTGTGCAATCAAAGACCTAACGAAGGAGTGAAGCCCAGCTGTTTGTCTACTGCTGGGACCCCATCTCAAGTAAGGGAGCTGGAGGTACCTCCCATCAGGATGGGCTCCCAGACCCCAGACATCCATGGAAATATTGTTGAAAGAGGGGGCATGCATGAGATATGAATCTCCAAAAAAGGGAGGATGCAACAAAAGATGTTTTGGCACCTCTGCCACTATTCTGTTATCAGCAGTGGCCATCGACAGATGCTTCAGAGGAGCATGCAAGAAAGCATCCTCTTTGAAGACCTTCTGAAGTAGGATTCCACTGAATTCTATCTTGTCACTTTCCATTCAGTGTGTGGACAAGACTGGAGCATGGATTATTGCTACCTGGCTAAGAATCAGTCTAGACAAGGCTGAGATCATTCATTGGTTGGGAGGTTGGTTAGAATATTCAGTAAGAATAATATTGGCTTTCTTAATGGAGGATGTATCTTCAACATTTGTTGGTCAGGTTTGCAATGGAAAAGACCTGGTTCAATTCTAAGCTACTTCTACAAGATCAGGTAGCAACAAACGGTCACGACAGATTTTTATTAGAGGCAAACGTGGCAGCAACATCTATAGTTAAGATAGCCTAGTGCTCTTCATTATAAAACTCAGTTTTAAGTGAATTATAGCTTGGCTAAAGTTCAACTGTTTATGCTGAAGTTTTCCTTACGGGGTATCTGCCTCAGCTTGAACTTAAAAACTAAAACTAAAAAAACCTTCAACGGTTTGTGAAATAAAATTTGGAAAAACAATGCACTTTCCCATATTTTAAATTATGACTATTTCATGGAGAATGCCTGAATACTTTGGAGCAGGGTCTTGAAATGACCGTAAGAGGTTTATACAGGAGTGTCTTTTGATATCTCTGAAAATCCAACAGAATTTGGATTATAAGCTCTGAAAATTGCTTTTTGTACACATTCTTAGGAGTCTGTTAAGGGCTGGTAGCAAAGCTCTTCTAACTTTCCATCTATAGTGAGCATGCTGTATGTCCACAGGGCTCACTGTACTAAACACAGTGAGGAAGTCCCATTGCTCCCCTGAGCTGCCAGGGGCTACTGCAACACTGTAACTGAGAGCACAGAGACTGCTGCTCCTGGTGATATCACATCACTATTCCTGGTAGCACCGAAGAGAATTAAATTGAATCAATATCGATCTAGTTAAGCAGGTACAAGCCCCTAGAGTCAGTTTAACCCTTCCTTAAATTAATTTAGCTTACATCAGTAATTTACTATTTTTAAACCAGTTAAAAAAATCTTAATTAATAAATGGCACAGATACATTCAAATCCCAGTCTTAAATTCCTCACCCATACAAAACTGCCACTGAAGTAAATGGAGAATTGAAATCAATGGCAGTTGTATGTACAAGTGATTTAATATTGGATCTAATCCTGCAGCCCTTATTTAAATGACTAACCCCAATGAAGTCAATGAAACATAAGTAAGGTAAGCAGGATTTGGCCACTCAGAGAGTTCTATTTTATACTGTTCATAAAAGAGGGAAAAGGGATAGAGGGAATCTATATTTTCTTCAAGTCAGAGCCAAAAGTATAACTTCTTTAAATACAACTATACCAATTAAAGAAAGCCAACATTCCACCAGTTCGGATGATAATCAAAATGAGTGACAATAGTTCACTTATTTTAAAGCTACTACAATTTTATATATATGTCACGTGTGTGTGTGTGTATTGCAGTTTCCTTAAGCTGGTGTCTTATTCTCTAGCTGACCAAACTGAAATGGTTTGAATAAAACCCAGAAGTTACTGCTCTTGTACTCTACTAAAGGGAGAACAAATCATGACTGCACACTTTAGTTCCTAGTTTGATACATGAAATCTGAAGTTAAAAATGGCATTGCTACATAAGCATATAAAAATACAATTTTGCTTCAATTTTAAAATAATCAGCTTTCCACTTCCAGCTTGAATTATGATTCCAACAAAAATCCAAATGCAAATATTTATCATTCTGCTGAAAACTCAGCAGGTTTTTCCATTTTAAGTAAAGTCCCTCTTGGATCGTTGTCAACACCCGTTAATAGACAGAAATACAAATGGTATATGTTTAAAATTAAACATATGATTATTGTTGGTCAAGTTCCCGTACTATGAACATTTCTAGCTATTTTCTGTTTTCTCCATAGTTGAGTCACAGTCATATGTGGAGGCAACATCTCTTAGTATATCCATATTTACTGGTGAGGAAGATAAACACAAGTCAGCCACTGGACTGTTTGACTTAGTTAACAGAGTACTGAATAGGAACAATGAATATCTGTTTGCTTCATTTAGGAAATTAATGTTTTGGCCTAATTTTCAGAAATGCGGATTTTACCTACCGGTTCCAGTGGACTTCACTGGAGTTGTGGGTGGTCAGCACTGCTGAAAATCTATTCTCTCTCTTTTACGCTTTGATCCTGCAAATGGATGCACATGAGCATGCCCTCACATTTGCACAGAGCCCCACTCCAGTCCCTGGATCTACCTACACATATCCAGTTACAGAACTGAGCCCTGAATCATAAATTCTTCAAGACAAAATCTGCTGCTTCTTAATGTTTGGAGAGCTCATAGTATAACACTGACAGAACCCGATCATTGGTGGGTGGGATCAAACCTGGTACCTCTGGACATTAGTGCATGAGCCTCTACCGCATGAGCTCAAAGCCAACTGGCTGTAGAGCAGACTCATCTAGCTAACTAGCTACCTATCTATCATCTCAGTACTACTAGATGGGACAGCAAGGAGGATGGGACACCACAGCGAGGAGGTTGCCTTTGTGGATGCTATAGAAATAATATAGTAGGTAGTAGAAATTGACACATTCCAATTATTTCTTTTTTCAAACATCTAGCATCTACCAGAATTATAGTTTATTTTCAGTGAGAAAGGTCTGCTCCATGATGACCAGAGGCTATTTATAAGAGCAATATAATATAAAATTAATGTATCATTCTTGGATAAAACATTCCTCTCAGAAGAGAATCCAATGATACAGATTTTAACTTCAATATATGTACAAACTAACTATTTTCAATAAAATTGCACAGATTAAATTTGATATGCTAATATGTTACTTCAGGATATGTGGTAATAAAATGCCAAAGAACAAGCTGCAAGCTGTTTGTGACTTAAGATACTCAAAGAATTAATTTTATGCTGGCATATACTGTAATTAGAAAAGGCTCTGTGCATCGTGATTAAGCTAGTAACTATAGTAACCAAGGCAGAGCAGAACGGGTGTAAAAGACGACAAGCTAAATAAGCCAATGATAAGCCTGTATTAATCTGTTTATTTTTATTGAATCTTTGTCAAAGAAAATTGGAAAAATATAAAATAGTAGAAATTTTGATTGTCTTCTTCCCTTGTTTAGGACAGAATGAAATATTGTTCTTAAAGTGATTCTTCGCGAAGGTAGCATAGATTCTGTTTTTACAGCAGAACTACTCAGCCCACACAGTGTTAAAACACATGTACAGTGCCATATTCCATTCTATATTAAACAGGTGGCATTTGGTGGCATATATTTATCTCTGTACAAAATGACATATCTGCAGGTTTGATTTTGAAAAATTTACACTATGTCAAAATATTCATCTCTAATTTTATACAAAAGCACTTGTTGCTTAATCATAGAAATATCAAGAATAGTTTTAAAATTTGTATGCAGGGGGAGTGAAATTATAAATGCAGGAATATTTTAATTTAGCATTTAACACTGCCGCCATACGGTTAGGTCACTTAAGATAGTTACTCTCTGGAGATTGATCCTATAGCATGATAAACTGAAGGTATTAAACAAAATGAAGCAAAAGGAATCAGCTGCTACATATTCTCAATGTATTTTCTATGCTATTTGCACATTGGCAGTAATTTGCAACATAATAAATCCTTGCTGTCATTCTCAGCAGCAGTCACTAGAGGGAAAACTATTCAAATACTAACAAAACAGTTCTTTTTAAAAATAGATTATATTTTCATTAGTTTGTTCCACTTGAAAATGAAGGACAGATATAGAAAGTGAGAAGAAGGGATTAAGAGGCACATTGCAGCTGGGAAGCAGTCTATCATAATAGCCTTCCTGCCAAATAAGTGAAGAAGTACAGAAAACCAGTGATATGGGCTGGTCTAGTAAAATGATGTTTTACATTGTCATGCAGGAGACTAGAATGTGAGTGTGGATCAGTTGTTTGTTTCTTAGGAATTAGCAGTACTGCAGTGACTGAATACTCAGCTCCAAGCTATTTGCAGAGAAACAAATGCTTGAGGTTGCTCTTCACACCTCTCTGCACAGCTTAGGGCCCCAATCATATGAGAGTCATACAGACACAGGGGTACACTTACATGCAGTATGTAGCAGAATCAGGGTGTTGGAGAGCCTAGTTAATTGGCACAGATAGGGTTCAATTCCTTCCCACAATTTAAAGGATTTGGACTGAGAAGTGTAGAGACCACTGTCTATCATATTGACCAATGTTCTCCCATCGTTTCCTTGCATTCCCCAGTCAAACTGTCTGTATTTGTCTGTTGTCACTTATCCTATACTTAGATTGCAAGCTCTTTGGGGCAAGGACCATCTTTTTGTTTTGTATGTGTACAGCACCTAGTACAATGGGGTTCTGGTCTATGTCTGGTGCTCCTAGGTGGTACAGTAATGCTATTAATAACAAAAGAAAGCACAGAAAGTCAGGAAATCCCTTCTCTGTAGCATGGGGTATGGAGACCTTCAGAGGAAAACAACAATTTAACAAACATGTCTGCAAGCTTGAGAAGAGGCAAAAGGAGAAATGAGAGTATTTATAACTAATTGTCCCTTGAAAAAGAGAAACTAAAAGTTACCATGTATGAGCAAGGTTGGTCGATTAGCTCAGCAAAATTAAGTCTAACCAATATTAAAGATAGCAACAGACATCAGCTCACGAGACTAAGAAACCTAAAAAAGATGCTCAGCTACAAAAAGGAAAAGTGAAGTGACATCAGAGAAGTGAGAACAGACTTGCAATGAACACGAAAATCCAGTCATATACTGGAGCAAGATAATTTACACTTAAATTATGCACATTAAATTTTCTCCCTTTCTGAAAGTTGATTAATCTTTTCAATAAGCACCTAACACCCAACTCCAAAAATAATGTTACAAATATAAAGACTCTTCATTTTATGAGAAAAAAAGTCTTTGGTTCACTGTCAAAAAGCCAAGAATATAAATAATATATATTTCTCTTAAGAAGACGATCTACATTCTGCCCTATCCTCTATTCTTCAAGGTTTTCTTTTATAGAAACAGACTAGAGAGAACACTACAAAATTATGAGCATCATCTACAAAACAGGACTAGTCAGACAATACTGTAACATCTGGATTATCCATAGCTGATAGATGAGCCTTTAAGTGGAGTCAGCAGTGCACAGGCTACATACCTTCCCTAAGGATGGCAGAATCTCACCCTTACGCATGTCAAATTGTACATGTTTCAGTTTAAAGAAATCTGCATTTTCCAACAACAAAAGAAAATGGTCAAAAAAAGTTCCAACCAGATTTAGTAATACTCAACTTGAAAATGCTGACAGAATCTCATCCAAAGTAAGCAGAATATTTAAAAAGAGCATGTTGATTGGTCTACTATTCCCTTGAAAGGATCAGTAAAATGCAACTGACACTAGGAATTTAAGAGTCATAATTAGAATTCTGGAAGTTCAGAAAAAAGTTATAGCAGAGCATCTTGTATTTGACCGAATGCACACATATATAGTATACTTCAATCTTTGAAATGATGTTAAGGAATTTAGATACAATATATATTGTTTCCCCTTGTGCTCTGAGCCATTAGCCAATATTCAGAGTCATTATGATTGTTTTCATTAGGAGGAGAAATTTATGATTGCTTGTAAATAAGAAAGTTTATATCAAAGAAATCTACACAACATCCTATTTCCCTAAACACCAGGGAATCAAACAACAAGAGGCAATTTATTTGCTCATAGTTCGAACTTCTTTCCAGTCAGCATTCTGCTCAAAAAGCAAAAGGCACATTCTTTCAGGGCCACATTTTCAGTGTATTTCTGTCTGTCTCCTTGGCTTTTTCTGCTACGTTCTCTGAGTGTTCCTGACAACTTCTGCTCACAGACACATACATACACCTCCATCAAACAATACCCAATGAAAACTTTCCATCCACATAAGTTTCTGACTGGCCTTGCATGTGGCTTATATATTGGGTGGTAGCTCATACTGTTTTAGCTCCCTTACTCCAAAAAAGAGCTTTACTGCTTGTTACATTTATCCTGAACAAAGAGCATCTATTACACCCATTAACTTACACAGGATTCCAACCTCCATCATAAATATCGTTATGTAAAGAAAACTGTAGAGTATCTTTTGCCTACAGAGCATATGCTGCATTTGTTGTTGCGTCTCTTGATCAGCACAGGCAGACAATTAGGATTTGGAAAGAAGCTTATTAATGGCAAAAACTGACTATGGTATCAGCTTTGTGTTTGTTGTTGGTATCAAATGAGTGCAAAATATGTCTCCACAAAGATGTGCTGATTGGCACTGTTCATTCCTTGCAATTAATACAATTCTGTAAAGAAGGGTGATACAAAACTTCAGTTTAAAATCTTCATTAGGCTATACGAATGATTTGCTATCTGGGAGTCTGATGAAAACTCGTAGCTCTTAAGATTTACTGGATGCATTCAGAGAGGTTGTCAATGAATTTTAAGTGCCTTTGGGAGAAGGGAAAGAAAAGCTCCAATAGAAAGATCTTAACACTGGATATTGAATTAGATTTGGAAAGAACAAAACTGTGCCTAGCTGGGTTAGCTGTAAAGTCTTAGAGTTCTTGGTTTCAATATTTCAAGTGAAAAATCCAATGTTACAGTAAAATTAAGTACGAACTGATATGAAGGTTGAAAAACATATTGAGTACCAATAGCCACTGGTCAAACCACATGAGCCAGAGTGATGCCCACACCCCCATTTCCCTACCATCACTGAACTCCACAGGCAACAACTTCATGAGAAGCCCAGTGTTCATCTGAAGTGCTGTGAAGGGCGATGGGTGGGTGATACTTTCATTGATTCCTGCTCAGCAGCCCCTTTGCTTGTGTCAACCTCTGACTACTATGTTTATGATAAAGCCCTCTCCACCTTCCCTGTTGCTTAACCTCAGCTCCTAGAAAGGAGAAGCTTTCTCACTTTTTCCTAACTAGCCTATAACCCCATATCAGCGGTGCCTAACTGCTATGACAGTATAGGAAAGCCTCCCTCCAATACCATATCTATTCCCCAGCCTCTATTTCCCCATCTACTCCAGCCTCTACCCCCTCATCCAGTTTTGGGTCATCCTCCCTCATGAACAAGTTTCAGGCCTTCATCAGTTTCCCTGCACACCAGCAGAGTGAAACTGACACTCTTATTCTCAGTGTCACTACTAGCCATAGGATTCTAAATTGTAGTAGTAAAAATATGACTCAAAGACAGCACAAAAGGGTATCTTAATGAGCAGAAGGACATTTTTGTAATTAAACATTAAATTCTGCAGGAGTTAATAGCACAGAACCCTCCATTCCAAAACACACACAGAAAGACCCTCCCAGTCACCACCGTTAAGCAGATTTTTCAAACCATGAATGGCTCACTCAGACTGTGCTTCATCTACTTATGCTACCTATCCACCACAACAACATTTAAAATGAGTTCTCTGCAACTGAATACAATTAGGAAAATTGATGTGATGCCTTTATTAATACTGTTTTAAGGCAAACCGATTCTCTTAGCTAAATATACCCGTAGCAGGGCTGCCACTTACTGAGCAGTCCTTAGTAGCCAGAGTTCCTTTTGCAGCAACCTCCTTCTGTTCTCTCTCTTCAGGGGCCTCTTACAGATCCCCACCTATCATCTTATGAATCCTACCACCCTCCAGTGACCACACACACAGTTCCAAACAGTCCCACCAATAAAATCCATCACTACAATCTAAAGGTTCACACATCACTCTAGCTCTTCTGCAATCCACGCAGAACTCTGTCTGCCACAGCCTGCTCTTCCTAAGGTTAACTTACACAAATGTCTCTCTCTGGAGTTTAGCCTTCTGGCTCTTACTTCCTTCTCTTGTCAGTGTGTCCCTTACTCTGAGGGACTAGAAAGTCTATATAACCCCCTCCTCTTCTCAAGTGGCTGGAAGAGAGAGTAGCTCTAGTTCTGCCCCCATCCTAAACAACAGGGTTCCTGATCCCAGCTCTTAAAAAAATAGCATCCTGGGGTTTCCCTCCATCCAACTCTCGATCCCTCTCTTTCACTACCAGGCCTTTTCTCGGGCCTTTGTTCATTCTAACTCTCTTCCAGAGAGTCTTCTGTCCCCTTTTACTTTTAAAGGGACAGTATACCCCAGACAATATCCCTATGAGAAAATGGGTCATGACTAGGAAGAAGTGCTCAAAAATATATTTAAAAATAAATTAGATATCTGCAATGTTCTAATAGCCATATAAATTATAAATAGGGCCCTACCAAATTCACAGCCCATTTTGGTCAATTTCATGGTCATAGGATTTTTAAAAAATAATAAGTTTCATGATTTTGGATATTAAAACAGAAATGTTATGGTTTTGTAATTGTTGGGGATGGGGACCCAAAAAGGAGATTGGGGGAGGGGTGTGCAGTACTGCTAACTCTACTTCTGCACTGCTGCTGAAGACCAGCGGCTGCTGGCCAGGAGCCCAGGTCTCAAGGCAGAGCCACTGCCAGCAGAAGTAAGGATGGCATGGTATGGTGTTGCCACCCTTACTTCTGCACTGCCACCTGTAGAGCTAGGCCCTCATTCAGCAGCCACCACTCTCCGGCTGCCCAGCTCTGAAGGCAGCAGTACAGAAGTAAGGATGGCATGGTATGGTATTGCCACCCTTACTTCTGTGCTGCTCCTGAGTGCCCAGCCAACAGCCGCTGCTCTCCGGCTGCCCAACTCTAAAAGCAGTGCAGAAGTAAGGATGACAATACCATGACCCCCCTAAAATAACCTTGTGAGCCTCCTGCGACTCACTTTTGGATCAGAACTCCCAATTTGAGAAATGTTGGTCTCCCCTGTGAAATCTGTATAGTGTAAAAGCACACAGAAGGCCAGATTTCATGGTCCATGACAATTTGATAGGGCCCTAATCCCTCTACGCAGGAAGATCATCTTCATTCCTTCTGTAATATGCAATGCTTGCTAACAAACACAACCAGCCAGAATTTTTTTTTATTCCATCTGCTATACGACTGACTTGCAACTGAAGCATGGTATTATAGTTTCTTGGTGTTAAGTATTCACTCGCTGCAAGAGACTCACGTGATGCAACATACATGAAATCACCCAGGCAGTTTGTGGAGCTAAATTGAGGAATGCAGTAAAGAGTAAGACAAGCAGATTCCATTGGAACCCAGAAGTTAAAAAAAAAATGTCAAAAAACCTATTAGTGTAACTGAAAATGTCACCAACATAATTTGCTTAACTTTCCTGCATTCCATAAAAAGTGGGAGGGAGGGAAAGGAGAGAGAGAGACTGACTGTGTGTGCCCATGACAAGAATTTCTTCAAGTTTTAAGTTACGCTTCTGTTCTCAAAAGTAATCACGGTAGTACCTAGACAAGCTGTTACAACCAAACCATCTTGTGAACCTGACAGCTAAACGTGATCATTTTATTCAATTAATGCCTTTTAAAACACATTGCTACAACTATCATTTGAAAAAACTGAATGACGAGCAGAAGAGCAAAGCTGGATTATCCAGATTTTATACATATATTACTTCCCAAAATTATAGGTATTTCACTTCGAAAATAAATCAAAGCATTTGAAAATATCTGAAATTCAGATATCAATTCCTCTGTTCCACTCCGTCTTTGACTGAAACTCTCTGAAGTGCTTCATAAGCACAACATTATAAGTTCAACTCCAGTGATTTTCTTGAAAGCAGGAAATAAACTATTCAACTATTTTTTCTAGAGTGGAGTACAAGAAATATATTAGTTAAAAACAACAGCCTATTTCTCCACTATGCCTACACTACTGCAGTAAATCGTGAATAATGTAGCTGGAGTCAACACACCTTAGGTCAAGTTACCACCGGGGGTCAACGGGAGAAAATCTCCTATCGACTTACCTTACTCTTCTCGTTGGGGATAGAGTACAGGAGTTAACTGGAGAGCGATCTGCTGTCGATTTGACAGGTCTTCATTAGACCCACTAAAGCAACTGCTGGTGGATTGATCTCAGAGCAGGGGTCGGCAAACTACGCCAGGCATGCCAATAGTGACATGAGAGCCAATTTACCCTGGTACACAGCCCGCCGCTACTTTGGGGTTTCCCCCGCTGGCCCCTTGCCAGCTGGGGTCCCGCTGCCTGCCCCACTCAGCTCCTGCTGTCAGCCTGGGTTCCCAACACCCAGGCTGGCAGGAGCCTGCAGGGGAAACCCCAAAGCAGGGATGGGCTGAGTCGTTCAGCCTGCCCCTGTCTGGGGTTCCCCTGCTGGCTCCTTGCCAGCCAGGGTCCCTGCCTGCCCCACTCAGCGCCTTCACCCAGGCTGGCAGCGGATCGAGACCCTGGCTGGCAGTAGCCAGCGAGGAAAACCTCAAAGCAGGGCAGACTGACCCCCTCAGCTCCTCCCCTTCCACCTGAAGCCCCACCCTTCCTGAAGTCCCTCCCCTTCTGGACTGGCACATGAAGCCCAGAGGAAATGAAGATTAGGCACACCACCTCTGAAAGGTTGCCAACCCCTGTTTCAGAGCATCGATCCCAGCTGTAGTAAAGACATAGCCCTCCTTAAGGATCATTAAGAAATAATGCATCTCTCAAAATACAATTGCAAGGCTGCAATTATCTTATCTTAAAATGGTCCCTAGAAGACAAAACTAATTATTTCATTATTAATTGAGTTATTACTGTGGAGATAAAGATAATCCTACCAAAATGACAAAAATAACACCACTAACATTATCTGTATCTGGAAAAAGTGAAAGAAAGTGACTGCCAAACTGCTAGTCACTAGAAGTTCAGTGGGCCTTCTCTGTTTAAAGAAAGAAAATATTCCTCATTAGCAGTGGCATAAAGTCATATTACACAGCCTCACGCAGTAGTCCCCTTCCCACAAGTGGAGTTGATGACTTCATCCAGCCTGATCACCACAGAGTGCATCACAATCAGTTTCCTGGAATGACCTTGATCATACTGATTCTCCAATATTTTAAGAAGGGTATAATTTTCCTCCTACTTCTTTATGTCAAAATTGGCAAATACAGGGGATTTCCTAAATTTACATTTAAATTGCCTGAAATAAAAGTAATTTGATTTTCAAAAGGTGCTGAGCAATTGGCTTCAATAGTATTTTTGGCTGTTCAGAACTTCTGAAAGTCAGGCCATTAAGGAGTTTAAACACAGATTTAAGAGCCTAAACTTAGGCACCCAAATTTGAAAATTTTGGCTGTAGGCAGTAATCTCCTTAGGTCAAGATTCAGATCTTCTGTTTCTTGTACAGCTCCCTGCTCTTTGTAAGCACTTAAGAAGTTAGATTCCAACTCGCCAACTTCTTGGACACAGGCAGCCTGTTGCTCGCACACGGACATTTTCAATTAAAAAGGAGGAAATACAATAACTGAAAACTTCTTTCTAACCCTAAAGAAAGGCAGACTTGACACCTCCTAAATAATGTAGTGATTCCTGCTATTGGACACTACTGGACAAGAAGGAGGGCGGGAGAAACAGGAATGCAGAGTAGTTGTAACAAAATGCAAGACTATGCAACATTCCAGGTTTTTCATGTTCTGATACCAGCTAGAAAATAGACTTATTTTCACTTAATTTGGCAAAGGTAAGCAGTGCTTTGAAAATGCTTTTGCATTAAAAACTACGCATAACTTTGTATTTCATAAATGCTCTATGTGAAAATAAGCTTTTTTGAATTTCAATAAATGGGGGACACAAAATGGTGAAAAATTGTGCACAAAATTCCCCAAATCCAAAAAAACTGAATTTAACAAATCTCTAGTGTGAAATATACTTGACAGTTAGCTAGTATGTAAACGTACCCTGCCCTCTACTGGATAGAATAATGCATGTGCCAGTATTTGTGGCTATCTTGCTCACTAGTGGCTAGTCTACAAACTGGATAATGCTAATATTAGAGCTAGATGCCTTCTAATTTTCCATCCTATAGAGAGAGGAGCTTCATTTCATGCAACCATGTTGCTTGAGCCACAATTTCTTAGAGACAGGTGGACTAGAAAATTGAGGGTAGTGGAATATAGTTTGTTAACAAGACCAAGCCAGCTCTCACAGAGGAAAAACACCCCCCGCCTCCCGCAACATAGGTATTCTGTGGCAATCCTGCCTGGCCATCTTTCCTAGGCATGAAAGTAGGAGTGACAGCAAGAGGGCAGATTGCAGGGACTGGAGGGAGGCATAGTGTCAGGATCTCTTTGGCTGACCAACAGCCAGGCTGAAAGTAAGGGTCTAAGCAATCCCCACTCTCCTCTCACACACCAAATTTTGCAGACGGATCTGAAACAGAGCTGGCAGCTGATGAGACTGACTGCAGTTAAAAACAATAAAAGAAAACAAACCCTCTCAGGTTAAAAGAATGAAAGCGGAAGAGCAGCAAAGCTCCCAGGCTCCCCCCAAATTCTCACACACATACTAAATTTTAGCTGGCTTACACTGAACTACTCATCTCATTAGTCACACTTAATCCCATGCAGAATGCTTCATGGAAACTGCTGCTGCCCCTGGATAGTCATTTCTATTGTAGCTCTGTAAGGGAGAGAGAGCAGTAGAATATTAGTAGAATACCCTTTTTGTCACAAACTCTTTGCTCCCTCCTCTGGCCACCCACACACAAGTCAGCCACAATTAGCAGGGTTTTCAGCATGTTTTGTCCCCATCCTTGAAATAGTTGTTCCAACGTGGAGGACTCCAGGTGAGAGAAATCAATAACTCCGCTAATCAGAGCTGGGGAATGGAGCCTGCTGTCATGTTCTGGGCAGACCTGCCAAACCCACTTTTTAAAAAAAGTGCAGAAATTGGGCTTGCTGTTGGCTTAATTGGCTTGTGAGTTGCTTGTTGTCTGATTTTTGTCTTGCAGTTAATTAAAAAAAAAAAAAGGAACAATCAGCTCCTGGCAAGCAGGGGCAAGGGGGAGGGAGAAGAGTCAGGGATGCAAGTGGGCTCACCACAGTTCCAGACTGCACGCAGGGGGTATCAAGTCACAGAATAGGGGTTCTTAGGGATTGGTTTGTTGGGAAAGTCAGAATGCTTATTTACCACGTGAAAGCTGGAAACTCTGGTTCTGGGATATAAGACAAACCAGCAAGACATTGTGTCACTGCCTGCCCTGTAACCCTAAGTTTCTCAAATGGCTTTGCTATTATGGTTCTCTTGTCTGGTCACCCCCAGCCGTCACACAAGCCTTCACAGAGTGTTGGTGGGTTAAGCAGCTCCAACTCAGCAATTCTGATTCCAGCATCCTCCTTGTTATGCTTGAAACGCACTCTGGCTACACCTGGCAAGATGACCTTAACAAAACCCCAGCCCCAAATTTTCCCAAAATCATGTGCTCTGCAATCTCCAGCCCTCTCCTGGACCATTCAGACAGAGACTAAAGTTTGCTTGTTCCTTCAAAGGTGCAATACCCAGAAGCTTGACACACTAACTGGAGTTAACATTGCATTAAATCAAAAATGCACAGGTTTGGTTTATATTAAAAGTAAAACAAATTTATTTAAAAAAGGAAATAGGATTTTAAGGGAGTTCAAGTACAAGATAGATTTAGAAATGGTTACAAATAAAAGTTAAAAAAACTCTAGAAGCTAAGAGCTACCAAAACAAGCTACAGCTTGTTCAGGTTAGTTTCCTTACTAATCTACCTTACCAGAAAGACGGCTGACCACTCATCTCATCAGAATCTTTCACAAAGGCCAAAGTGCTCTGTTCCTTTGTTTTCTTTGAAAGATGACTATAAAGAGAGGGGCAAATAATCCTAAATACAGTGGACTTTTGAAATGAATTTTTCTGAAGATTACCAGCGAAGGAAAGTTCATTCAACCTATGAGGAAAGTGATATGGAGTCTCTTGGTGGAGGAAGTTTCATGTTGATTTCTTCCCCCCACTGATGTTTGTTAAAATGCAAAATTTAGCTGTTTCCTGCAAACAGGGCCAGCTCTAGCTTTTTTGCCGCCCCAAGCAGCAAGAGTGTCGAAGCAAAAAAAAAAAAGCAGCCAAATACCAGCAAAGCAAAAGAAAAACTGTCCGGAATGTGCTGCCCCAAGATTGGCCGGAATGCCACCCCTTATAATGTGCCACCCCAAGCACATGCTTCCTCTGCTGGTGCCTAGAGGTGGCAACACCTGCAATCATTTCCCCCTGCTGTCTTGATGATCCTGTTTATCTTCTATGTAATTTGTTTTCCCATTGTCTCACTATATCCTATTGATGTCTTCCAGGTAGCAGAACCTTTCCTTTGTCTAGAGTGGAGTAACTTTTAGCCCTGCCTGGCAAACACACCTTGATAACAATTTCCAATATGTTGGTAATTTTTAATTTGTCCTCCATACACACACACCACACAACAATATTAATGATCAGTATGTGATTAACTTGCTATTGATAGCTTATATGATGCCTTTTAGATAAAGATTATGACAGCGAGTTGTGATACACTGGACAGGTCAGGTCATCTGAAACTTGCTACCAGGTATCAGTGAGACCTTTGCCCTCTTGCATTGGGATACTTGGGGGGAGGGGGGCGCACATCTCCCTACTGAGATAAGGTGAGTCAGTTTTTAATCACTCTAATATTCTTATTTTTTGCACCACAGAACATTAAAAAAAAAAAAGATTAATCTGACAGAGAGTAGTTATTAAACTGCCTGACTTTATGAAGAAAAGCTTAAGCGTAAGCTAACACAGGTTGCAATTCAGACATATGAAACTGCCAAGTTGCATGACAGATGTTGAGACTTCTATCAAAACTCCATGGCAATCATGTCTTCATGACCTCCAGGCTGGGCTACTGCAACTCAAACTATAAATGAGCACTCCAATATTTAAACAACTCATTAATCCAGAATGCAGCATCCTGCTACTTCAACACCACCAACAGCTAAGAACACATCAGCCTAGTAGTCTACTCGCCTCACTGGTACCCCACAATATTCCAAATAAAATTTATGGTCTTGATGCTAATCTTCAAGGCTTCCTATGAAGTAAACCTAAGCCAGCACCCCCTCTCTCTCTTCCCCACCCATGATTTTGACCTTGCCCAACAGCTACATTCCTCAAGGAAAATGTGACACTCATAAGATTAGGAGACAGGGCTCTCTCAGTAACAGGGCCAAGGCTTTTAACTCTTTACTAGAGAAGATTAGAATGTTTTGAAAGCAGTGAGATTTGTGGTCAGAGTATAAGACACATTTTTTTAGTTAGCTTTCCCACAGCTGCAAATGAAACCAACCAAAAGGAGGAGAAATGGGCTGCAGAGAAAGATGGAGGAGGAGGGAACAGAGCAGAGACAGAAAAGGAAGTGGAAGTAATTATTTTTTTTAAAAAAAAAAAAAAAAGCCGTAACAACTTCAAGAGAAGTAGGGACAAAAATCAACCAAATCAAATGCAGACACTGGTTTATCTCTCCCAAGAGTCATTCAGCTGGGGAAGCGGTATCATTGTAAGAACCTACATAAAGTTCACAAACTATATATGGTGCAAAATAAAGCTCTGATCCTGCTCATGTTGAAGGTAATGGAAAATGCATTGGGAATGGGCAGGAAAAGTAAGAATTACTTATTTTGGATGTATATACAGTGGATCACCTTGTTTGCATTTTGCAAGAGTCAAACACATACACTTCATGCTTAGATAAGGAATGCACATTTTAAATTTTGTTTTCCATTGACATGTTTGAATTTCATCCTGTATTTCACATTAATGCTGAAAAAGTTCTATTGGAGAGGTTACAAAGAGCCACTGACAGACAACTTATTGTCATTTTCTTTTGGATTGTGTAATATTCCCCACATTCTGCATCTGTTGCATGTTTGAATTACATGTAACTACATTTTCCTGCTTAGAAATTCTTGTGCCTAAGAAGATCAGAGTGATTATTTCAAATGCTTTATTAATCCAAGCAATCTGTGAAGAGCCAGACAATATAAACACACATCTTTGGAGCTATTAGAATACCAGCTGCAAGCTTTCATTTTGTTTACTACACACAAGGCAGATTCAAATCCCTTTCCTGTAGGCTGAGGAAGAGGGTATTATTATCCTTACTCTGAAATATGTATGTTTTCTAATTGCTTGTAAAAGCAGATTCGAATTTGTTTTAATCATGTGTTTTTAAGATTATGAATAATGCAAGCATAGAGTTAAAATAATGTTAGCTGATTAAATTGTTAACCTTACAACACGAGTCCAAAATTATCTTGCAATTCCTAACTCTTATATAGTATCCATTAGAATAGATTGGGGATTTTTGCAGAAAACTAAATTCATTTTCGGGTTTTGTTTTATGAGAGGAGTTGTTTTGTTTTGTTCAATGGAGACAAAAACTTGTGCTTTTCAGTGAAAAAGGAAAGTGAAAGTTGATGGATTAGGTCTAGTTGCTGTGACATTTTCCTGAGCTGGTTCTAGCAATATTCAGAGTCACAACAGGAAGAGTTTGGAAAGGGAATGGAGAAAGGAAACTGATGGGTCACAAAGTGTGACCTTACATTTTATATATGAAATGAATTATATAGAACGAATGTAAATAAAAGCAAAATCAACTTCTTTAGTTTAATCATATAACTTCTTCTCATCTCTGTGTCTTGAACGAAACCTGGCTAGCTTCACAGAGGACTGGTATTGTTTTTGGGTAAACATGAAAAGATCAGGGAAGAGAAGGAGCAGCAGCACTGGGGGGTTCTTATCATCCCTAAATCATCATCATCATCATCATCTTTGTAGAGTGAAAAGGGAAAAAACCAGGGGTAGGCCCATTCTACCAGCCTCAATTTCCTTACTCTTAACAAAAAATGAATTTCAGGTATATCAATTCCTACATCTTTTTGATGATAAGAATATTTTTCCTTAAGTGACAGCCTTGCTTATTCAAACTGGGATGAGCATTAAGCGAAGTCCTTACCCACAATGACACCTGTGCAACATCATTGTTTTCAGTGGAGTTGAAGAGGTGCAACTGATTACTAAATTTCATTTGCAGAGCTAAACAACTATGCTGATACACAAAAAGGTCTCTCTTATCATGTGGACTGTGAGGCTCTAACAAAAGTAAAAAGCAGTAAAAACTTGTGTTATGCTTGTAGGCTAACAGAATACAGAAAGGAAGCAGCTCTGTTGAATAAGAAAGTGCTGTTTTTACAGTTACATTTAAGACTAGAACCAAAGAAAGTACAGTGAAGCCAAGAATCCCACAGAGCACATTTCTACATTGATGCAAAAATTCCTTTTTGATCTCACATACCAGCAAGGTTTTGACAGCGAACAAACAGACCATTGTAAATCTCTGTAAGGAGATTTCAGAAGTTAAACACAAAGGAGCCATACTTCGTCTGTAATAGTACAACTTGTATTTTCCATAACTTTCTAAGCAGCAATATATTTCTAACCAAAGTCATAACTTACACAAACTATACCAAAGGGAGCCAGTATAGGCCTGATTCTGAGGGATGCTTAGCACCAACAATACCAATGATTTTGCAATGATGCTCGGGATTAGATTCCCAGACTATATATTAATTTTCCTTTAGATTTATAGCTGCAAAAAGCTAGCCACACAATTTTATTTATTAAGTCATGCCCATTTTCTATCAGTTCTGGAAACTACAGATTTTAGTACCCGTTGAGATATCTTGCTCCATCTTAGCATTAACACAAAGACATTTAATTTCTTAAACATGAAATGAATAAACAAGCCAAGAAATAAGACATGACAGAGATAATAAGAGCCCGAGAATTAATCAGCTAGGAGGTAACTTTTTAATATACACATATTTAGGGTTGTTTTTACCTTGCAAAAAGATAAAGCCATACAAACACTAAGCTCAAACCAAAACAAAAAGGGTGAAAAATGCTATTTAACCTGTGGGATTGTGCAGCTCAAACTGCCAATGCCTTCCCCAAAGCAAACCAACAAAGTTCACTAGATACAGTAAGTACACAAATAATATGTATGATTCTCTACCTTTAAAACCCATCAATAAAATAGCACAATTAAAACTCTGAAAATTAAACAAATATGCTCATTTTACAAATAAGGCATCTGCATTGAAAGCAGCAAAAAAAAAAAAAAAAAAAAATCAAAAATTCAACTACTATTAAAAAAATAATGGTAAGAGACATCTGCCCACAATTACTTTTCCTGTTATCCATGCGGGCAGGAGTAGATCCTAGTTGGAAATCAGACAAACAGAGTTGCACCCCAATCAGCAGCCATGCTAATCCTGCCCTTTCCTGTTCCCCGGCAGTAATACATGCTAACAAAAAGTTACATTTAAGACTAAGCAAACAATATATCTATCCCTAAACACATATTACTGATTGACACAAAAAGTGCTATCAGTATTTCTAGTATATACCATTGGATACTAATACCAGTAATGTTAGTGACAATGCAACAAAAGTGAATAAATTGACAACTTATAGCACTTTCTGAAAATCGATACATATGCAAAATCAATAATGAAGGTGCCATTTAGTAACTTAGTACAAAATATCAATATTAATACAGGTCTGTATTGTAGAACAGCCACATCTCCACTAATAGCCGTTCAGCTCTTCAGCTAAAAAATAGACTGTCCCAGTCAAGATAGCCAATTGATGAGACTGTGTACGTTCTGTTCAAAACAAGGTAAGTAACACATCTACCACAATCCGAACATAGGCCAAACCCTAACTCATTCCCTTTCTGAGGCTTGCCTTAACTGGTAATTCAAACCACCACTCGGGAGAATCCTCAACTTAAATTTTCTCTTCTAGTTCAGCTATTCCTTCTTGCAAAGACATTTTACTCCAAAGAAAGTACAAATAATAGAAATTACTGAAGTAATATAATTACTTGGTCACAAAATATGAAATATATTCACACAGCAGCTTCAATCTTTTGCTAACCAGTGAGAGAAGAACACTTTATATTAAGACATTGAAAATTACTGTCTGAGGTTTGGAGTTACACATACAGATTGAGTGCGCCTCACATTCCTAACAGGTATCAAGCTCATGACTTAATCAGGACAGAATGCCAAACAAATCCTATTAAAAATATTTCCTGTGAATAATTAAGTCCATAATCTTCCTGTGAGGCACATCAATTATCACCTTTATTTACGTCAAAGACTGTGTCTGATTGGGTTTCTAGATGTGGACAAGAGAACAGAAGTAAATATCTTTCTTGAATCAACTGATACTTGCTTTCAGACTTAACTACAACTGTTCGCAATAAAGATCCATTTCTTTGGGAGGAGATTGGAGAAGTACAAAAGCAGGGGTTCTGTTCTTACCCTTTAAAAGAAAAGGCTCTATACAAAGAGGAAAAATGTTTTCTGTTACTATGAAGGGTTTATGAGCTAGGAGCTCACAAAACAGTTAATGAAAATATGGCCTCCAATGTTCATCAGTTTGGGGAGATGGATAAAACATGAGCTGATTCATTAGAATGACAATGCTCTGTTAGCTTTCTTTCATTCCTCCCTTTGTCCTTTGATTATTTCCTTCATACTTACCTTTGTAACAATTTGGCACAGTTAGAGAAATTAAAACACAAGTCAAATATAAAAGAATCAACCAACAATCTCACACAATAAGCAGGCCTTGCCTCAGAACCAGATAACATATTGCCAAGAGGAGCAAATTTCAAAGGCAAAGACCTCTAAATGAGACTATCTTGCCAATGGTCATGAAGTATTCAAAGATAGAAGCAGGCAACAAGAACCTCCCAGCCAACTGCTGCTATGGTTATAAGGGTGAGAGGTGCACACTCACAACTAGATCCCAGACCATTCAGAGCTTTAAAGATGTGCAAGTACTCCAGCTTTATTCCCTGGAAAATGTCTTCTGTACATCATGATAATGTTATGGATGATGCTAGAGAGAAGTGTAAGGGATGAGGCTATAGGACAAATGTGATATTTATCATGATTCACAAATTCCTGGTTCTACTAGACTAGTGACAATGAGACTCAATGGATGAGCAATAAATAAATTCTGGAGTCTGCTAAGATTCATCAGTCTCTAACCAGGGCCGGTTCTAACATTTTGCTGCCCCAACTGAAAAAAAACACAAAACAAAACACACAGACACACACAACAACCATGAGTACCGCCCCACCACAGGAAAAAAAACAAAACAAAAAAACTCAAGCTCCACCCCACCACCCCGAGATTGCCACCCCTTAGAAAGAGCCGCCCCAAGCACATGCTTCGTGGGCTGGTGCCTGGAGCCAGCCATGTCTCCACAGGTAGACTGGAGAATGGTTCCATTCCCAAAACGGAGAAAGAAAAAGGTTTGGCCTTAAGGAGATGATGATGTAATCAAGACAGTTATTTATTTCCTGTTCCAACCCCGTAAGTTTAGTGTTTCTAGGCAAGTGATTGTAATTGTAAAGATTTATAAGGATGCCCAATACTGATGTCATTCAATTTATTTAACTCATTAATATCAATGGACACTCCATACACAAATGCAAGAAAGTACATGGTCCTTGGTATGGAATGGTACAAAACTTTTTATTGAAATGGAACTCTCTCAGCCAGATTGCAAAGATACTGTCCATTACTGACTTGCAGCTGAATGACAACTTCCATTAAACAAACAATATACAAATCCCTGCACTTGATTTGGCACAGCCCTCATACCTCATAACATATATTTTTAATTATAAATAAATATAATAACCCAATTAGGTCTCAAACTTCTTATTTGCATTATTGGAACACCCAGAGGCCTCATTAGCCTGTTGGGCTAGTCCAGGGATAAGCAACCTTTCAGAAGTGGTGTGCCGAGTCTTCATTTATTCACTTTAATTTAAGGTTCCGCGTGCCAGTAATACATTTTATCATTTTTAGAAGATCTCTTTCTATAAGTCTATAATATATAACTAAACTGTTATTTTATGTAAAGTAAATAAGGTTTTTAAAATGTTTAAGAAACTTCATTTAAAATTAAATTAAAATGCAAAGCCCCCCAGACCGGTGGCCAAGATCCGGACAGTGTGAGTGCCACTGAAAATCAGCTTGCGTGCCAGAGGTTGCCTATCCCTGGGCTAGTCATTGTATAGAGATACGTTAAAAAGGAACACCCTACTCCACAGAGTTTCAGAGCCTACAATCTTGCATAGCCTTTCCATGCACAAAATTGCTTTTAAGTTTAATAAGAGCTCTGTTTATGTAAAGAAATTCAGGATCTGTCCCTTATTCATAACTTATCACCAGTCCCCTTCCTGACCCCCACACTCAAGTGTCTGCTTCCAGCTCTGAAATAAAAATAGTAGTAATTGTAGACTTTAATGAATAGTCATTACAAGATATGCATGCTTTTTTCATCTGTCTACAGATATTTAATTATGCTTTCTCTTTTGGTCTTTACATGTACTGAATAAGCATATTTGTTGATGCAGTTTAAAGGAGAATATAACTTCATGTTTTCGCACTTTGCATTTATGAACCTATTCAGTAATTTTCCAATAACAATTCAAACATTTATGTTTTGAATTTACTGGCAGGATGGTTTGTTTTCAAAAACATGAACAAGAGATGGTTGCTAATGGTTTGTACCCTAACAGAGTTCCATTTCACTCTGTAAAATTAATTCTGGAATGAAATTCAATAATCTCTCACTGTTTTCATCTACTGCATCTGGTGACGTGATAGAATAATTAAGTTCCCTGGAAAATAAGGAAGACCAAAAAATTCAAGAGCTCATTGTAGCAATACAAATAGTATTTTCTTAGCCTCACTCCTGTGATTGTATGAAATCCTTAGATCAAGGAAACTCACTTGTGGCCCCAACTTATGTGGCACTTACCAAAACCTGGGCAGGCTGTTTCAGCATGTGTTATTTTATGCAGTAAATTTCAGCAGGCTCTGTACCAGGTTCTCAAACTGGGGGTCACAGGGCAATTCCTGGAGGGTCACGAGCTCCTTGCACCGCTGAAGTGCCACCGAGCCTAACGCTTTCACTTTCAGCAGCATTTCGGCGGACATGTCATGTGCTTCAAAGTGAAAGTTTCCCTGAACCCACAAAGCCAAAGACCACAAAGAGACTTCCAGAATATGGCAGGATAAGGCAGTTTCAGCCTCTTTACCGTTTCAGCAGATAATGGCCAATTTTGACCGGTACTGCATTAGCAGTTTCAGGCTGCTTCACTCCACAAGGGAAAATAAACAGTGTCCATCCCATCTCCCACTCCAACTCATTTAGTTGACCATTATGTCTTCTCTGCAGCAAGTCATAGAAGTAAAGTCAGGAACTTTCTGACTCTGAAAGGTCTAATGGGGCCTCATTCTGCAGATCTTAAACAGGCAAAACAACAAAGACAATAATGAAAACCAATATCCATGTCACATCTGCAAACATCTTGGCTGATAAGAACTGTTCATAATTTACCAAATTTACATTCAAATACATTGTAGCACCCAACATACACATAATGCACATACGAAAAGGTGGCATTAACATGATATACTAAACATTGTTGAAAACACAAATATTTGCACAAGCGAAAATGCTAAAAGATGTTCCAGTCTCTCATGTATATAGTGCATGTTTTGAAAGCTACCTAAATGTTTTACAAACAAGAAAAAAACTTCAGTTAAATATAAAAGCCTATGTTTAAAATTCAGCAGTCTCTCATGGGACTTATTTCAGATAATAAGATTGGTTTCTGGGTCCTCCATTTATTCTAATTGTATTCAAATGACTCACTGGGTTTTAATTTGTTTACATACTGTAGGCATGTGCATTTACTGAGGCTCCAATCTGCAAACACACTTTATGTAACTTAGTAGTCTCGTCAAGTTCAGTGAAACTATTTTTGTGAATAGTTAAGCATATGAGTAATTGCAGGATCTAGCATGCAAAAAAGATGTGCTATCACTAAAAAATAAGGTCCAGATCCTACTGCCAATGAAGTCAATAGCAAAACTCCCATCGACTCAGTGGCGCATAGCTGTTCTCTCCATAGTCTCAGATGATGATTAGATAAGAGTCTGAAGCAGTGACAAAACTAATTCTGCTTCAAATTTCTGTACAGACAGCATTTCAGAAAATTCTTTTCAGCAACAAAAAGCTCAGTTAGTGTAAACAGTTAGCAGTTACTCCAAGTTTGCCATATACCAGTTCCAGGATATGCTTGGATGCAGCTCAAGCCTTCCTGCTTGAACAAAACTTATGTAGAATGAAACAAACACATACAGTGATTAGACTTATTATATATAAGTTCTGAACACGTTTTGCTTTTCTACCCCACACTAACACGTTGAACAAGCACCTAAAAAAAAAACATATGGCAGACCAAAACATGAGCTGTAATAATCCAGACAACTCTATTTCTAATCACAGAGTTTAAGAACAGTAGCTGTTACCTAAACTGGAACTTGAAAGATTTGATTGAAAATAAAAGTGTGTGTATTTTATATATATATATATATATATATATATATATATTTATATATTTAAATAAGGTAGATATTATCTGCCACTATTGTTCTGTAACATATTCAGTCATTCTTTGCCTGTGCCATCACATATCAGGATTATCTGGTTTTAAGCAAGTCCTCAATGAAAGGAAAGAACTCAAGTGTGACCCTAATGATCACCCTTCACAATCAAGAATATTTCAGTTAAATCCTTCCTCCCATTGATTTCTGTGGGGCTAGAATTTCACCCATCGATTTTGATTTCACTCTACTGCACTGAATTCATTTTTTGTTTGATTTCCATAAAACATTGTATTACTATACTCCTTACTGCATGCAAGAGCCATAACTTTTTCCAATTTGCAAAGATGAAGGTCACAATTTCAGAGTCTGGTCCATTACAAGTTATATTCATCAGATTACTTTGGCCTCCATCGGTGAGTCAGACATCAAAATGATATTACACAACCCATTGATCAGGAGAACAAAGACAAATATGACACCATATTTAATGGAAGTTATCTTTTGATTGCATACTGTTGTTTCATAGCTCTACTAGTGTGAGTGTTCTGGTGACATATGAATAAAAAGCAAATGAGAGTTCTGTGTGAGATGCAAGTCAAATTGCTTTATAACCTTCCATACTTCTATTGAGGATAGATCTTGCGAGGCATTGGAATACTTCAAATTCCCACAATGTATGGGCATTATCCCCTCCTTCACACAAAAAGAACAAAATCTCTGTGTAAGCTTGAACACTTGTCTCTTTCACCAACAGAAGTTTATCCAGTAAAACATATTACTTCACCCACCACGATTCTCTAAGATCTCGAGATCAACATACTACAATAATGCTGCAAACAGAGCAAAGTCACTTACCCCTGCTTTCCTTCCAGCAGTATTTGTTGCATCATGACACTATGTTCAGTCTCAGGATAATACTTAGACTGCAAGGTAGCAGCTCACAGTTTCTGAGGGGAGGAAACAGAAGTGAAGGGAAAAGAGGAGCAGCTGAGAGAAAACTGGACAGTAGGGAGAGAAGCAGCAAGAAAGTAGGGTTAGAAATGGAAGGCACAAGGGGGCAGGGAGGGTGAAAGAGGCAGTTTGGGATTAAGGAGCACAGGTAGATGGTTGGAAGCAGGCAGAAGTAGCAAGAGGAGAGGGGTTGAGATAGGACAGGCAATGGGAGCACAGAAAGGACTCAGCAACTACCCATAATTTAAAGGGAAAAGATAAAAAAAAAAAAAGATGGACATACAGTATCTGTACCTATATACTTCTGAGTTTTGGTCCTAGCCCCTTCTTCGAATTCCAATGCCCAGCAGAGAACAAGACTAACACACAAATAAAATCCAGGCCATGGTGCACCCCTACTGCAAACCCTGAATCTGCCTGGATCTAGCCAATTTTTGGTCCCCACTTCAAAAATTCCATCACTTAGGTAGAGAGCAAGTTCAGGCGCTTCTTTTGTAGCATTCACAGAGCCGACAGTGCTCTCAGTAGTGGTGACACGTACATCTCCCTCCACCCCTTCTTTTTTGAAAGCACTGTTATATGAGACCAGGTTAGGATCCAGGAGAAGGAGAAGCTCCTTAGGTATTTGGAAGAACCGCAGGATGTGCAGCCCGTCCAATCCAGCTGGCTACCGATGACTAATTCGAGTTTTTGTAGCTTTCTTACACTAAGATGTATTGGGTCCAGCTCTGGTTTTGGTGTCCTAGCAGGACACGTCTCTTTTGAAGGGAGTTTCGGTGTTTGTGCCAAAACGTGGCCGGACTCAGGTGCCGAGCGAGGGTTTTTGCAGCCCTGTGAAATCAGGGTACAGGATATTTATTTATTTATTTATTTTTGCCGGGAGAGAAGAGGCCAGACTTGTTCAGCATCTAAGCAGCGTCCCCCCTCCGCCGGCAACAACTTTCGAGACAACAGCCTACCGCAGCCAGCTCAGCTGCTTGCTCACAAGCGAGCTGCGAGGAGCCCGCAGGGCGCGACCTGCTTTGCTCAGAAACAAACCCGCTGGCGGCCCCGCCGGCGGCGCTGAGGTTTCCCGGGGCGAGGGAGGGCGCAGCGGAGCCGCGGGCAGCGTCCCTCCCCTCCCGCCGCTCCGCAAAGTTTCTGCGCAAAGTCAAACCGGGAGTAGAGCGCAGCCCCCGGCCGCTGAGAGCCTGGGCTCGCCCGGGCGGGGGTCCCATAGTAACTCACCCATTACTCTTTCCTCTGCTTCTCCGCTCCAGCCGCTCCCCCCGGCCTCTTTAGCACCAGCGGCAGCTTCCTCTGAGCCCCTCCGCCCGGCCCCAGGCAGCGTCCCCCCGCCCCGGCGAGCCAGAGGCGGGCCGAGCAACCCCTCCCCCGCTCCACCTGCCTCATTCACTCGCTTCCCGCCGCTCCCAAACTGTCCCCAGAGCCTGCGGGAGGGCGGCTGGAGGGGCGGGGAGGACAAGTGAGGGGACCAGGGTCTAAGCAACCCCGAAGGATGCGCTGAGCCGTCTGGCTTTGGCACGGTCTTAAGCTGCTCCCCTTTGCCCCCCAGCCCCTCTCTGCTGGTGGGGTGGAGCGGGGGAGCAGATTGTGTGTCTTCCCTAGGCTCTCACGCAGCCTTTTCCTTCTAATCAGCTGCAAATTCATTGCCTCCCACTGGTTAGCACTAGTCACCCCTCTGGCATGGAACTAAATGGAACATAAACAATAACTAGTCATCTTCCCAGGACAAAGTTACCATCCTCATACTCTCCTTCCCACTTCTTGGAAATGCCAATGTGCCTCTCCCTGACACCCAGTTCTCAGCCTGGGGGCCACAACCACGCTGCCCTTTCCTTTTGCCAATGGGAGGTTGGTTCCTGCTAGAGGGGGAGTTGTCCTTGGATGATCCCGGTATGGAAAAAGGTGCCCCGGTGTGGAAAAGGTAGCTAACCCTGCTCCTGTTCCTACATTGTCATTATTGTAAAGTGACTGGGTAAATAGGCAGCAGTTAATTTGTGTGCTAATAGTTTTCTTGTTTCCCTCAGCCTGGACTTCTGTCCTACTTTTCAGGGCCTAATTCTGCTCCCACTGAAATCAAAACAAGTTTTGTAATTTATGCCAGGGAAATGGGTTCAAACTTTTCTGTGTTATCAAGGTGAGACGTGTCTAGGGACAGAAGGCAGGTGAGCAGACTCATGGTGGACTAAAACCAAAACTTTTGGTTTTAGAACAGATTGTGGGGAGGATTATGCTAATGATATTTAAACCATGATCTGAGAAAATTAAGCCACACGTACACCTTAGGCTGAAGTCTTCCCTTACCCTTATATATATGGGTGTGTATCCCATTGGCTTTTCCTTATAGGGACACTAATTTGGAACTTTTATTATAGGTAATTATCAGTTAAACCAATGAAGTTGTGTAAGATAAATGAGGACAGAATTTAACCTACAGATACTAGTTGTATTAACTTTGACAACAAACTCATGCCTATCTATGCACATAGTTATTGAAAATGATAGAAAAGATGTTTATGTTCCAATTACCGCTACAGGCCTGATTCTCCACTCTCTTATATAATCATTTAAAGCTATGCAAATTGAGCACATAGTTTTGTAAAATGCCACCAGATCAGAATGGAAGATGATTGCACAGGGTGCAAGGTAGTGGTAAATCTGACTGTGTAAGTGTGTATTCATGTGATCTATTTATCTGTTACATAAAATAACTGCTAAGATCTTTGGAAAAGCTTCAAAAGATCCACATCATTTTCCAGCACTGCATGTAGTCATTGACACTGCTACCTCTTTTTGAACCATACAATTAACCAATTTCCAGGGTCCTATGGGTCATTTTGTTTAGGAAAAGAAACTGATGGTGGAGTCCAAGTATTTCTTTAATGTAACACTGTTTATTTACAATAAACATGAAGTCCTGTTTCCTGAACACAGTAGAAATCAACAAGGAAGAGAAAGTTTCTTTGCTAACAGTTTCAAGCCCCTTTCCAGCCTGCATTTGCTCCCAAAATATGCTCTCATCTTTTTATCAGAGTCATATGACCAATGGACTGTGTCTTTGGCTTCCTGGTACTTCTCTCACCTGCACAGATATACCCAGTTCCACCAATCAGTGTCCCAGGTTTTGCTATACCCGTCTGCAGGGAAAACCCTTGGGTCACATGGTCCTGATTCTACTCAAGCCCTGCGAGGTGCTTGTATTTTGCGGGAGTGCTCTTCTTATTTCTGGTAACAAAAAATCCTGTATCCTGAAGGAAAGGTGGATGTTATACATCCTAGCTTCAGTGAGGTTTAACCTATCCCATAACAACACTAATGTGTATGATTTTGCATTCATTTTCTATGGGGTATGTAACTATACAAAGTGCAGGACAATGGTTAACTGAGCCTATAGTTTCAACTGATGGCTCATGGGACTGGTAATCTAAGATAGAGCCTTTCAGAGAATCATAGAAATGTAGGGTTGGAAGAGATCTTGAGAGATCATCTGGCTCCTCCACCTATGCCAAGGCAAGATTAAGTATACCTAGACCATCTCTGACAAGTGTTTAACCTGTTCTTAAAAATCTCCAGTGATGGGGATTCTATCACTTCCTTACATAATCTCTTTCAATGTTTAACTATCTTTATAATTAGAAAGTTTTTCCTAATATCTAACTTAAATATCCCACACTGAGCCACTTATGTTTTATCTGACCCTTATTGATCACTCTCCTGCTTTCTGTTATGTCCCACTTCAGCCTACTTTTATTTAGACTAAACATGTTTAATTCTTTCAACTTTTCTTTACAGGTCATGTTTTCTAAACCTCTTCTTTTCTGTAGCTCTCCTCTGGACAATCTTCAATTTGTTCACATCTTCTTGAAGTATGGCACCCAAACCTGGACACAATATTCCAGCTGAAGCCTCACGAGTGCAAAGTACAAATTACCTCCTATATCTTTCCTATGAAAGTCCTGTTAATGCATCTCAGAATGATACTCACCTTTTTTGCAACAGCATCACACTATATTGACTCATATTCAATTTGTGAGCCATTATAGCTTCCAGATCCTTTTTTGCAGTACTGCTGCCTAGCCAGTTATTCCCCATTTTGAATCTGTGCGTTTGATTTTTTTCCCTTCTTAAGTGCAGTCCTCTGTACTTGTCTTTATTGAATTTCATCTTATTGATTTCAGACCAGTTCTCCATTTTGAGTTCTAATCATATTCTCCAAAGTGCTTCCAACCTCTCCCAGTTTCATAAGCATACTCTCCCCTCCATTGTCCAAGTCACTAACGAAAATACTAAATTAAACTGGACCCAGGACAGATCTTTTCAAAACCCCCCTTAGATACACCCTCTCATACTTCAACAGTGAACTATTGATAAAGTCCAGGTAGGTAAGAAGTTATGATAATTTCATCTAGACCACCTTTCCCTAGTTTGCTTATAAGACTGTCATGTGGGACTGTGTCAAAGGCATTACTAAAATGAAGATAAATCATATCTACTGCTTTTCCCCAGTCGCTAAGCCAATAACCCTATCAGAAAAGGAAACTTAGTTCACTGAGGGTGATTTGTTCTTGACGAAACCATGCTGGCTATTCTTGATCTTATTATCCTTTATGTGCTTACAAAATGATTGTTTAATTTCTTCCAGTGTCTTTCCAGGTGTAAATGTTAGGCTGACTGATAATTCCCCAGGTCCTCATTGTTTCCCTTTTTAACCATAGGTACTGTTTGCCCTTCTTCAGTCCTTTGGGACCTCATCCATCCTCAATAATCTCTCAAAAATCATTGCATAGATCTTAGATTGCTTCAGCAAGTTCCTTAAGTATCCTAGGGTGAATTTCATCAAGCCTTGCCCCTTTGTATACATCTAAAATATTCTTTAATCTGTCTTTTACCTATTTCACTTCTTATAGGCACTAGTTTCTATATTAGTCTAGCCTCATACTGAGTAAATTTGCTTTCTTAGGCCACAATTCTGCAAGCTGTTTCATGCCAGTGGATTCCTATGCCCTTGCAGAGCCCCTTGACCTCAATGAGGCTAAGCATAAGAATAAATCTCTCTGTGAACAGCTTGCAGGCTCAGAATTCTTAGGGACAGGGACCGTGTCTTTGCACGTGTTTGTACAACACCAAGTTGCAAATGCTGGTTAGAGCCTCTGGTAACTATTGTAACAGTAATAAAATTGTTAATATCTGAAAGCTGTTCATTGAGCTTTTTTAAATGAGTTGATGGTCTTGATGTATTTCTTAGGTGACAAGATCACAAAACATGCTGACATGAAATCTCCCCTATTTTGGCAGGCTCAGCAGAGAGACAAAGAACTAATAAGCCCTGAAGACTGCTCCTTACTAGTGGTCCCTCTCAGATAGAGGCATTGGAAGGGCAGAATAGAGGCATTTGTACTCCCTGAACCTCTTCTAGAGATAACTATGAACCACCTTTTCTCTTCCACCATTACATCTCACTTTCAAAAATGCCATGATTTTTATTGTCGGTTGGGAGTGGTAGAAAGTCCCCTAACTTTTCCACATAAAGCTGTCTCTCTCCTCATTAGATACATATAGTTACAGAACCAACTGGGAAACAGTTCTGAGTAAGTTCTCAAGCGACCTGTAACAGGAACCATTTGCCTTGGGATTTGTCCAAACAGTCTGCTGATTGAATGATTTTATTAAGGAAAAAATCGAACAATCATTTTCTTGGGGTAACATCTGAGATTGAAGATTTATACATTTTTATT